>MU225692.1:5409735-5496380 GCA_018584345.1 Thuja plicata
ATCTTGTTTCTCATTCTTTTGATGTCATCAATGGTATTTCCATTGGGATGTGTATTTGTGTCTATCAGTTGGTCTTTGCAATCTTTTATCACATGTCCAACCTTATGACAATGTAAACATGCCATACCTGGATTGGTCCAACCTCGTGATCTTCTGGTCCATTTTCTCATATAGTTGGCAGCAATATGACCATACCTTCCACATGTTGTACAGTTTACCCATGTGTTATAGTCCCAAACATATGAGTTACCTACTCTCGCTGGTTTGTAGCTTTTATTAGTTTCCTTTGGTGTCCATGCCTTGTTGTTCTTTTTCCATCATTCCTTATGTGTATGCCCATTCATCTTGCATGTAGGACAGTACTTGTCCATATAGGTTTTTCTCTTTGGATCTATCACTTTAGATCTGCACTCATGTGCTTTGTGTCCTTTCTTTTGACATTTATAACAATTACCAATAAAAGTAGATTGTGCTTGAGAAATACCTTTCATTTTTCTTCTGCAGATGTTTGAGGTGTGGCCTAGTTTTCCACAGTGATTGCATTCCTCTGATCTGGTTGATTAGAAGATTGACCATTCTCGTTGTACCCTAATCCTGTGTAGTTATTGACTCTTCTTTGTCCATCAAGAAAATCATCCATCCTTTTGTTGCTGTCCTCAGCCTTTTTGATCAATTTGTTATGTTGATTCTAGACTTTGATTTCATGCTTCAATTTCTCGTTCTCTTCTCTTAGCTCACCTATGATCTGTATTCTTTCAATGAGTTTTGTATTTAATCTGTTAGCTTCTTGACTCATAAGAATAATCTAGTTTGTAACCTCATGGTGATGCTCAGTGAGTCTTTGAATCTCTGATTCTTTTTCTTGTAGCTTCTCTGTTATTTTCCTCCTATCATCAATGGCTAGTGTTATTTCATTTTCAGCTTTTCTTGCATCATTCATGACATCAATAATTTTCACCATTTGAGTCTCTTGACCAATTTGTAGCATCTTGATTTGATCTGTCAGATGTAGATTGATCTCTTGCAGAATTTTAATTTCTTCATCTGATGCGTCTGAAGCTTTGCTCATTGATGGTTCAGCAGTTTCAAAGTAATCTATTATATCCAATTCTTTGTAGTCTTTCTCATTCAACTTGGTTTCCATAATCTTTCTTTCATCAAGAAATTTTCTCAGTTTTTTTCTCGCCTCCTTGTACTGCTCATAGTTTATTTGCATCTGTAACTACTCATTCTCAATAGTCATGTCCAGTATGAACTTGTCCATTGCTCTGATCTTTGCTCTCAAGTCTTTAAGCTTTTCAAGAGAGAGACTTAGCTCTGATACCAGTTGTTGGAATTATATTGAGATGATGTACTAAGAGGGGAGGGGTGAATCAGTACCTCTAAAACTTTTCTTCATTAGCCCATTAACCCTTAATCATCAGTTTGTAAATTATCTTATCAACTGTTCATCTTTCTTTATGTATATGCAATCATATCATAAATTATTTTAGTATGTAACCATAATAGAAATATTCATAAAAATACATAACACATAACACAAGATATGATATCGCAGAAAAATCCTGTTAGGAAGTAAAAACTATGATGGGGATTGTTACCCACAAGACTTCACTATCTGCAGATAAGAAGGGGCCGGTTAAGGATTACAATTGGTCACTTTTGATGACCTACCCTATTAGGAGTATTACAGTGGAGACCTATTAAGATCTACTTCATTTGAAGCTTTAGCAACACTGTTAAGTGTGCACTCTGTTAAGAGATTTGTAAAGAACTATTAAGTCCACCTTCTACAAAAGGATTTTAGATGTGATGCACTTGTTAGAATGAAACTACATAAGAGTCTTTGATCTGATGATGTATGCAATCTTTAATTGCTGATAACAGATCCTATTAAGCTTCATACATTCAAGTAATCATCCTTTCATGATTGAATAATACCTTTATCAGCTCATCGATATCCTCTGTGTGTTCTTGACAACTGATGTATTATGTTTCTGAACTTTGCATGAATTCTGCCTTTTGCTCCTTAGATGCTCTGCATGGCTATAAATAATACCGAATTCATAACTCACAATTGATTTTGAACATCTATTTATACTAAATTAGGCTCAATTCTTGATTCATGCATCACAAGTTAACTCTAGATCCAAGGTTTACAACTTGACCTTGATCTTTAGTTAGATATGTTTTAGATCCGTTAGGATGCTTTAAAACATTTACATAAAGCATGCTTGACCCTCAAGTTATGATTTAAAACAAATAAAAACTCTATAAATAGAATTACATTGCTTTATCCGTCGTGTAAAAATCAGATCCACAATTTGTGGGTTCTTTAACCGACTGTCGGTTTTGACAGTCGATTTTCTTGGTCGTTGGTGTTCCTTTCTTGAACTTGTCGTCGGGTATGCCTTTTCTGTTCTTGTTGGGTTATTTCTCAAAGCTATGTCACCAGTAATGCTTGTGGTTTTCGGTGATGCTTGTTGATTTTATACTTAGCATTTTTCTGACCTTTGTGTTCTGTCAGGTATGCTCGTTGTTCGCCGGTAATGCTTGTAATCTGCCGATGATGCTTGTAGTCTAGCGGTAATTCTTTAGTCTGCTAGTGATCTCTGTCAATGTTTTTCACTAAGTGTACTAATGGAAATATAATGTCATCAAATTTATCCATTGGTCTCAATCGAAAATGAAGGATGTAAAGTACAAAATTTGTTATCAAAAACCCCTTGACATGTCCACTCTTTTGGATCACATGCTTTCATGACAATAGATCCTTATCCCATATGCTATCTAGAACTACATCATTGGATTCCATTGCTTATCCAAAAACATGTTTCGTATTGCTATATCCTTTTTCCTTAGCTTGGGTAATCTTGAGGAGATAGTCCTACGGGTCACATTTTCATGTTTCATCCATCATGGCCTTTCCATTTCTAATCCATCAGCTTCCAAATCCATCTTTCATGTCCTATATCTTGCTAGACATTGGGGGAAAACCAATGTGATTTTGTTTGAGAGATGGTAAGTTCTAAAAATCTAAAAATCTAAAATCTCTAAAAAATAAGAAAAAATAAAAAATCTCTAAAAAATCAAAAAATCAAAAATCTCTAAAAAATCAAAAATCTCTAAAAAATCCAAAACATTAAAAAATCCAAAAATCTTTTTTAAAGTCTCTTTGAGCTGCATTGCCAAATCGTTGTCACATACTCGATTGTATTTTCCCAAGATTTACACGGTCTCATTTTTACTTGAGGGAAAAGCATTGGTTCTTGGTACAAAGGAATTCAAAAGTGCTACATCTTGGTCACATGACAGAAGCAAATTTTCAGAATTTCAGAGGAGAGCTATTTTGGAACCTTTGATGGATATCATTGTTCAATTTAAACCATTTGATCGCATACCTTGATCCTTGAACTTCATTGACTTATTTTATCAGGATTAAAAATTGACAATACCCTAAATGATCAGCATGTTTGGAATTCTTATTGAAAATCTTGATACATTGCAAAACACTTGAAATTTTTGATGTTTTTCAGTAACCTTTTCAAGTCATGTTCTTTATAGCTAATCAATGATGTTTTGACTAGATTGGCGATGATGAAGACATGATGTTTTCTTGACTTTTGTGTGACTATTTGAGGAAGATCCTTTTACTTGTGTGAATTCATCTAAGGACATGGTTGTTGGAGATTTGTTTTTGTGCAGTTAATTGATTGTATGTTTGTCATTGATGACAACATATAATATACAACAACATTCTTTAAGAACTTATCAGAACAGTTTTATCCAACCTTGCACGGTTAGATACATGTTGTAGACATGCCTTGGTTACTATATTCATACGCGCAGGTCCAGATATGTTGTTTCAGTCAAGTTATGTAATTCTATTATTGGCAGTTACAGTTCTAGAAGTGTATCTGTTCAGAGCTGACGTATTTAACATGTTTCTTGAGTTGCACCTATCTTTAGGATATGCGTGTGTATATTCATGATTAGTTATGAATTGATGATAGTTATCTAAAGGCGCCTAACATGTTTCAAGAAGATTGCAAAGTTAGAGTTAATTTGGTCAGGCTGACTTAGTGAAGCATCACATCTATTCAGTTTATATTTGCGCGGTTGTAATTATGCTTGCGTGATTAGCAAAGCTGACAAGGATGTTATGAAGAGTTGTCTTATAGGTCCCATGATCTCATACTTTGAGGAAGATACTTATAGCAATTCATTTGTGATACGCCAAGTGTGAATGAAAAGAAAAGAGACAGAAAATGTATAGAGCAGAATATCAGTTGTGGTTTATTCATCAAGAGTCTATGTGAAGAAGCAGTAGAAGATTACAATACATTGGAACTGATCAAGATAGTAGGTCTACTCTACATTTTATCATCAGATATAGTGCATATCTATTCTATAGAAGGTTGTAGCCTTCACCATTGAAGTAATGAGCTTTTGGACAGTGAGTCCTCACCCCTAACAGGGTTATGTGTAAAAGACTCCTAACAAGGTTAGACCCTTAACCAGGTCACTATACTTATTGCATTGTAAAGTACAACTCCTAACAGGGTTGAAATATCTTCTAACAGGGATTACTACAAACAAGTATAGTTCATTGTGGGTGCTAATTCCCATCGGGTTTTTTACCATTTGGTTTCCTCGTAATCTAATTGTGTGTTGTGTAGTGTGTTATTTGAATGAGCATTTACTTTATTGTATTCATAAGTTAATAAGAGAAAATAATTAAAGTTACTGATAACTGATTCATCCCCCCTCTCAGTTATCCTTTGGGACTATTCTAACAATTGGTATCAGAGCCAAGTGCCTTGAAGAAGAATCCTAATAGCTTAAGGTAGATCAGATGTCTTACTTCAAAAAAGAGAGCCCTAAGTTCGATGGAGAAAATTATCTGGATTAGAAAAACAAAATGATAACCCATCTATAGTGTGTTGGTTTTGATATCTTTGAGATAGCCACACAAGAAGTTGTTATTCCCTCTTTAAAAGATCTATCAAGAGATGATGGTACTAGTAAATAGAAGGATACATTCATAGCTAATGTAGTTTCCAAAGAAGCCCTTATAAGTGCACTATCTGACAGTGAATTTTTTGAGATCAAGAAATTAGACACAGTTGTATTGCATTGTATCTACTTCTTGTTCTACTTCCATCCTTTTTGTCCCCAATGATCTGGTGTTGTGGATGGTGTCTACTGACATACTTGGAAAGTATTGGTTCATATCTTTGTTCATCATTCTGATCATCATTTTGACCTTCATTTTTATCTTCACCATCACTTGGTTTAGCATTGTGAGTATTTTCCTAATTTTTGGTGTGTGCAGCCTAATGCTCAGTTGCATTATTCAGTCACTTGGTAGCGATACACTATTGCTCAGGTAGAATGTCAGCTTCTTTACTATATACAAATATATTCTAATCTTCCAGTTCCTTTATGCTTTCCTCATCTTTTTTCTCAGCAAACTTATCCACTTTAACATTTGCACTTTCAATAATTTTGTTAGAGGATTTGTTAAGACATTTATAAGCCTTGCTTTTGGTAGAATATCCTAGAAATATTCCTTCATCACTTTTGGAGTCAAGCTTTTCATTTCTATCATCTTTCAAAATATAACATTGACTTCCAAAAATTCTAAAGTAACTTACATTTGGTGTGTAACCATACCATGGCTCATAAGGTGTCTTATTGGTTTCTTTCTTCAATTGAACTTGGTTTAATGTATAGAAAACAGTACTTACAAATTCTCTCTAGAATGTTTGTATGATGCCTTTTTCAATCATCAATTTTCTGGCACAATCAATAATTGATATGTTCCTCCTTTTAGCAATCCCGTTTTGATGTGGTGTTCTTGGTGGAGAAACCTCTCTTGTAATTCCATGCTCATTATAGAAGTTAGTGAATTTATCAAAAATAAATTCTCCTCCTTTATCTGACCTTAAATTTTTTTGTTCCTTTCCACTTTGTTTTTCAACTATAGCTTTATACCATTTGAACATCTTAAATGCTTCTGATTTCTCTTTTAAGAACATAACAGTCATCATTCTAGAATAATCATCAACAAATAGAATGAAGTATCTATAACCATAATAGCTCTTTGTTCTCATTGTTCCACATAAGTCAGTATGGACTAACTCTAGAATAGCATTAGATGTGTAGGTTTTTCTCTTGAAACTAGACTTTGTCATTTTTCCTTTTTGACAATTCTTGCACATGACATGGTCCGGTTTTGACATGCTCGATAAGCCTCTCACATTTCTTTTCTTTCTTATCCTAACCATGTTGTCAAAATTCACATGACATAACCTTTTATGTCACAACCAAATGTCTTCATTTCTAGCTAATAAACAAATGGTCTCAATCTTATCAATATAGAATAGATTACCTTTTTTTTTTTCACCAGTACCGATCAACATTTCTGTTCCATTATAGATCTTTGCCTTTTTGTTCTCAAATGCAACTTGGTGTCCTATGTAATTCAGCTGTGAAACACTCAATAGATTATAGTTAAGTCCTTTCACCCAATATGCTTTCTCACATATGATCAGATTATTCAATATGACTATTCCTTTTCCTTCAACTGGACAAGGTGAGTCATTACCCATTCTTACTGATCCACCATTATAATATTCAAAAGTTTCAAAATTTTCCTTATCTCTGCTCATGTGGTGAGTACAACCACTACCAATAACCCAAAAATCATTTTTACTAACCTTAGATATGAGTGCAGTTTCAACATACCTTTCTTCTTCATCTAAATCATCCTTCATAGAAACAAATACTACCTCAATATCTTCATCAGACTCAGTGTCAGTGTTTTTATCTTTGTTCTCAACTAGGTAACAAGCCTTCTTGCCCTTTTCCTTGTAGTCTCAGTTATCTCTTCTGTTAGAGTGTCAATTTCTTTGGTAGTCTTGGTCATCACTTATGTCAAACTTATTTTCATAAGATCTTTCATTGTTTCTTTCATATTTTCTCTTGTCAGGGCATCTAGCATCAAAGTGTCCAATCTCTTTGCAATTAAAACATACCAATGGTAATTTACCTTTATATCTACGTTTTCCTCTTTTCAATCTTCTATCCATTAGTGCTTCAATTTCATCAAGTTCTTGTCCATAACTATCACTTTCACTATCATTTCTCATAGTATGTTTATGACTTGATTTACTTATTTTTAGAGAATATTTGAATGCAGATTCAATAGTTGGTAAGACATTGTTGTCAAAGTTATTCATCTCAAATGAAATAAGTCTACCAATTAAACTATCAAGAGTAACATTTTATTTTCTACTACTCTCATTTCTTGAATTGTAGATGCTCTAATAGCATAAACAAGCAATAAGGTTCTCATAATTTTACTTACCACTGTTTCTTCTTCAAGTACACCTCCTACTCCTCGGATAGCATTAAAAATCTCTTTGATTCTGCTACTGTACTGAGTGATGTTCTCTCCTTCTTTCATTCTTAGGTCATCAAACTTTCTGCTTAGGCTTTAAGCTTTAGCTCTTAACGCATTTGTATTTCCTCAATGTACTAGCTTGAGTTTGTCCCACATTTGCTTTGCAGTGGTGCATGATTTGACATCTTCAAATTCAACATTGGATAGTAAAGAACCATTTTCTATCATCATAGAGTTGTGTTCATTTTTGTCTCTCAATTGATCAATTTTCAGAGGTCCAGTAGGTAAAAAAAATTCAATATCCAAGTATTGTGTAACATCATTTCCAATACCTGATAGGTGGAGTCTTGTTCTGATTTGCCATGATGTAAAGTTGTCTTGGTTAAACTTAGGCACATCCATTTTACTCATCTTGTGATCTTTAGCTTGAGTCTTTAAACTCTCTTCCAAGCACACTAGCTCTAATACCAATTGTTAGAATACCTGAGGGGGGGGTGAATCAATGGCCTCAAAAATTAATCAAATAATCCAACCAAAAATTTATATCAAAAATATAGTACCTTCAGTTATCTTTAGTCCTACATGATGTATGCCTTATGTATTTTATCAAATATATACTGCTTGGTGAGTTATACTATTTATCCTTTTTAAGCTTTACCAAAATACACTAAATAAACTTAATGTTTACTGACCAATCCTATTTTAGTAATGGGTAAAGAAAATCATCAAATAAATGAACCATATACATATTTGACACATGATTTTAACATGGAAACCCTGTTAAGAGAAAAACCACTTGGGACCGGTAACCCAAAATTTTTTCTCTTCTGAAGTGAGCTCAGTGAAGAGCCAACCCTGTTAAAGGTTACAAACACACTATTAAGTGCAACCTTGTTAGAGGATTTAAAAATAATAGTTTATCATTTGACCTAGCATTCACTATGCTGTCAACATGAAAACCTTTTTATACTCTTGAGTATCTCAATACAATAAGGATGATTAAATCCCACTCGGTAAAGAGATTTTTCTGAATCAATGGTTAAACTGAAACAGTAAATGATCTGTTCAACAATACAACTTAAACTTGCAGATTTTCAGATCTATTGTTAGTTAATTATACCTCTCTGATCAATATTCTCTTTAATTCCTTTTCTCCCTTCTTTCTTCTTTCTTCTCGGTGAATGTTGTTGCTTCTCTGTTGCTTGGTGTCTGCAGAATTCTTGGCTCTGTCCTTCAACCTATATGATCCTATCTGCATGAAGACTTCTATCTTCACCAAAATTATATTCATCATTCCTCATTTCATAATGAATTACTTTTCTCTTTATATAGACATGATTTCACTTTTCAATCTCCTTGATTTATTCGTAGATCACTTCTTAATCCGCAAATCTCAGCATTCTTGCTTTAGTTTTATTCTGTAGATTTGTCCTTGACAAATGCGAATAAAACTAGATTTAAATCTCCTTCTTATCCTTAGTTCAACTGGTAGATGAAAATAAAGCAATCAATTAGTTAACTCTAAATATAGCTCCTACCAGCTAAGTGTTTTTTCATTTTCTAACTGTTAGTCACTAGATTTTGCACCCTTTTCAAGCTCTCGTAGTCTTGATAATATAGTACAACATGGGAATCACTTCTAGTTTGTGGGAAATTTTCTAATTGAAGTGAAGCCTTTGGGTACTAGGCTAGTTCCTCTTGGATAATCACCTAATCTACTCTTTGGACATGGAAAAGTAAACTTGGAGGGGAAAGGGATAGAAGGAATGCTTGAAAGGAAAATAACTGATAAGCAAATTATCCTACTAGGTGATACACCAAAGGTAACTTGAAACATAACGCAGTGAGTAAACTAGCATGAAGATTCTCAAATCTAATAGAACACAATATTTTTGAATAGGATTGCATAAGTATTTCATAGAGAGGTCTGAAATGGAAAGAGGCTATTCAAGGAGAGAGGAGATTTCACAAACAATAACTTTTCCAAGGGAATAGACATAGACTGTGACCTGTAAGAAAATATTTACTCAAGAAAATAGGCACATGAATGAGACAAAGTAACCAGGGATGAACAAAATCCATAGGATTACCTAAATCAAATCAGACACAAAGTACACAAAGATGCTTAAAGAAAGGAAGGCTCAGGAAATTTGAGATTTCTCTAATAAAAGAATTGTAGTACATCCAGTAAGAGAAGTACAGATAAGGAAAAGCTCGAGGGTAGAGAAAATTCCACAGAAAGCTCATACATAATCTGGAATTCAGTGAAAGATTACAACAAGGTGAAAACTTGAGGGCAGAGAAGATGCCACAAAAAATATTACACCACCTGGAAAACTTTGAGCTCTAAAATCTCTCAAAACTACTTATATACATGCTCCTCTAGCACACAGGCTCAGGAGTCAATCCAATTCTTAGGAATTAGGGTTACAATAGATTTGGATAAATAATTTAGAACCCTAAGACTGTCAATTCTTCTCATTAATGCATCATAGAAATATCTAAAATGATCAAATACAGACTTGAATATCTTTCCCATCACCATAAATGTGATCTTGAGAAGTTGGCTCGACCCATCTATCTGTCTGTATCTTCAAAGATCACGCCACCGCCATGGACTCTGAGAATTAGATATTTTGAATAGTTGAATATTTTAACACAACAGTCACAGGTGACATAGAATGCTTGATCAACAACCCAAATTTGAATCTAAAATAACTTTAAAACACGGTCATTGATCCCCTTTTCTTTATTCATTATTGTTGTAACCTTGGTCCGCCATGGACACGTGTCAACATCGCTTAATGGCTTAATTGATAGATTTTGAGTATTTTGTGATCAAGCCATTATGCCAACCATCTGATCAAAAAGGACTTGATCGATCTTTACTTTTCCTTTAGCGCTAACTTCAGATCTGATTCAAACACGTGGCACCCCATCGCGCTCTCGTAGCATCAAAAAGGAATTAAAAAATTTCTCTATGAGTGAGCGATGACATGAAATTCCTTGTGTGAGTGACCAACAATCCTTTTCTCTTGATCATTCACATACTAGTAGGACCTTTTTGATTTGGTCTTTAACCTATGCAAGTGAGTGACAACCCCTTATGAGAACATATCACTAGCCGTATCGCTCACTCGCAATCCAAAATCTACTAACCGCTAAGCCTTGGCAAGTGAGTGATGAAGCAAAACTCCTTCAGTCTCACACTTGTAGAATAATAATCCTTATTTGAATGGTCCATTGTGAGTGAGAAACAACATCCATTTCCTTTAATCGCACACTCGCAGAAATTTTCTTGTCAACTGCTAAACTTGAGCGAGTGAGTGATGAAGCACAACTCCTTTGGTCGCACACTCATGAGCTCAAAGAATTGAAGTTAAAATTCATGGTGATTGAGTGATTAAATTCATCTTGCAATAAAAACCTCATCACACACTGGCACAACAAAAAATTTTTAAGTGATTATTTCAGTGAGTGAGCGACAAGCATAAAATTCCCTTTGTTTGCACACTCATGAGCTGGAAGGCATAAAGTGAAAATTCATGGCAAGTGAGCGATGAGAAAAATCCCTTTGATCACACACTCACAAGCTAGAAGGTAGCATTATGAAAAATCATTGTGACTACACGACCACATGATAATCCATTCACCCACTCACTCGCAGAGCTAAATGACTTCATAAAAAATACAACGCGACTGCATGACTGTTCATTATAAATTCAGCGCGACTGAACACAAAAGATGATTATCATGGAAAAGTCTAAAAGAACATGTAGAACATGAACCTTAAGTGGGGAAAAAGGTAATGAAATATTAGAACAACCACCAAGGAACCTAGGGTTTAAGAGGATTCAAGGGTTTTACAGATTAAGGGTTTAAAACCAGACCTAGAACATGTAGAGGAACAAGATTAAGACTAGGCAAAACATAGGAACATAAAAGATGGGCTCTATCCCATGGGAGCCACATTTTATCTACTTGTATCTAGAATTTCCATGTAATGGGAAATTTTGGGTAACATTCTTGGTAATTGTTGCTCGATGTCAGCCTACTAGAAATATATAACTAGTGGCCTTTAGACATTCCACTGGGCATAGGAGTCTACATTTGAGCACATAGGAATTTTATGAGAAAGGAGGAGGATTGAAACCAGGAGGAAGGACAATGAACCAAAAAAATAAAAGACTACACAAGAAGAGACAACAAATTGTGGACAAGCACTTGGAGGAAAGCAAGGAAAAGCTAACCTAATGTAAACTAACCAGTACATAAAACTAGTCAAACAAAACCATTCACTAGAATGTTGAAATAACTACCCTTCCTCATTAGGATATATTGCATTGGATGTAAAAGGATAGCTAAAAAGATATGAGGCACATAAAAGTATGTCAAATAATACAGAACTATCTCTTGAAAACTGAGATTAAGTTCATGTTACCCAAATTTTCCCTATTACCAAAATGTTGCTACAGGTGAAGTAAAATGAGGTTCTTACGAGGGTTGAGCCCAGCCTGTGAGAAAGACCTTAAAGTTTTTAGTCTTGGTTGTGTCCTCTGCAGTCTTTTTAGTCTTTGTTTTACTCATGTCCATGCAAAATAACCTAAGTGTTGAAGAGCCTATGTATTTGATAAGCCCTAGTTATCTGAGACTTTTTCTATTTTCTCATTTCCTTTTTGGGCGACTTAAGTTCTTCAATTTCCATGTGCACATTTACACTTTGCATTAGGTCTCTAAGTTGTGCAATAAAAATAGAATATTCCAAATCATCCGGCGACCCATAGACTCCCTCTAGTATCTAAGTCTCGTAAAGGAAAAGCATATTCCATTTTGATAAGGAGACTTAGCAATGATCGTTGGATCAAAAGTTGATCGGAGGGAAGTCGAGTAATCTCCTAATATAACCTAGAGTTAACAAAATGTTTGGAGATCACGTGACTCAGTGTTATTCCCAACTTCATATGTGACTTGATTTTAAAGATGAATTAAGTTATAGACTCTCTCTAGTCACATGATCTTGTTGTAAACCCAGAATTAGGAGAATGATTCAGTGAATCAGAGATATAAAGGTTTCAGTGAATCATGATTAAGGAGGATATTCAAAGCAGAGTGAAGTTTTGAAAGTAACTCAAAGGATGTATGTAGTCATCAAGTCTCGAGAAAGAATTAAAGTTAAAGAAAAGGTCAGGAGATCCAGTGACAAAGGAAAAATGTAACCAAAGGTAAAGCCATGGGTTGAGTCATGGTCAGATCAGAAAGGAAGATTGACGGTCACATTTTAAAGTAAAATCAATTCAAATATCGATCATGGATGAAATATCTCAGGCCAGCTATGACCGTTATCTTTCAAACATTCAAAAAAAAAGAATTCAAATATCTGATTCGAGTAGTTATGACAGAAATGACTTGCAGAGAAGTAGATGGATCGGCCGACTTTTTAGAGGTAGAGTTATGGTGATGGGAAAGATTTCAGAGATATATATGATTGATCAAAGATATTTTACGATGCATTCATGAGCAGAATTGACAGTGTTAGGGTCTTCTAATTATTTTATCGCAATCAATTATAACCCTAATCTGATCAGATTGTTTCCTCGAGCCTGCATGCTAGGAGGGACATCTATATATAGTTAGTTTTAGAGCTTTTAGAACTCAAATTTTTCCTTACTTAGAAGTTATCCATGGCATTTTTCTGCCCTTTTAATTTTACACTCTGTGATCTTTCATTGATATTCAGATATTGCAAAGGCTTTTTGTGAAATTTTCTCTAATCCTGGGCTTTCTTGTCTAGATTTCTCTTACTGAATTAGGATATATTGAATGATTTTTTAGAGAAATATTAGAGTTCCTGTGCCCTCTTTGTTTCTGCAATTTTGTGTACTATTGTGGGTGATTTTATTTAGATAAGTTTGTGGATATTCTTCAGTCCCCTGTCATTTTGTCTCATTCCTATGCCTGATTACAGAAGTGGATGTCTATTTGCAGGTCATAGTCTATGTCTACTTATAGTGAATATGCTATTGTTTGTGAAATTACTTATTTCCATAATTAGCCTCTGTTTATCTCAAACCTGTCTATGAAACACTTATGCAAGCCTATCTAGAAAGTTGTGTTCTATTAGATCCAAGGTTTCATGCTGAGGTCAGTTAATGTGTTATGATTCATGTTACCTTCGGTCAGTGTATCACCTAGTAGGATAATTTTCTTTAAGTTATTTCCCTTTCATGCATTGCTTCTATCCCTTTCCCCTCAAGAATTTACTTTCATGTTAAGAAGAAAATTTGGGTGACATATCAAGAGGAACCAGCCTAGAATCTAGAGGTCTCATCTCAGTTACCAAAGGTCCCACAACCTAGAGATGAATCCCATGTTACACTAGATTACCAAGACTATGAGAGCTTGGGTAAGGGTGCAAATCTAGGTGTCTAAAAATTCTGGCATGCCCAGTGGGACTGGAGATAAAAGAAGTAAGTTCATCTCTCTAAGAGCATACTAGTTTTTAGGATCAAATACAGACCATGGAGTGGTCATTTTCAGCATACCCCACATTGTCTACCAGATAACAGTTTTGGCACAGTCAGTGGAGACACAACAATAAAAGTTTACTTGCAAAGATTATGCTATCTTTGATATACTGGTTGGACAATAAAGACCTAAAGAGGTTTTTCTATCAAATATATCTGGCGATTCCGTTGGTGAAGAACAGGAGATCCAGTCCTATTCAAATTTTATGAGAAAGGTTGAAACAAGAAGGTTAAAGCCTTCTGAGTTCTCACAGCTACCTCTAAAAAGAAGTTACCACAGGTCATCTCAAAGAACACCCCCTACAAGGAGGGTACAGTCTACACCACCCGATACTTCAGAGAGGAGACCTTGGCCTCTTCATTTCAGAAGAAGAGGAAGATCCCTAACTAGAGAGCTATAAGAAGATTCAGCTCCACTCTTAAATACAACTCATGCATTTCCTCCTCAGCAAATCACAGCTCCTACAATGGCAAGGCAGTTTGCTTTTGCCCCCTTTAATCAAGGAAGCCCCTTGAGATTTTCTCAACATCATGATGTGCCCTTGGTAGCACTAAAAAGTCTACCTGATTTCATAGGTGAAGGACAAACAACAGCTTTTGAGCATATAAGAGATGTAACTACCATCTGTAGTATACATAACATCACCAAAGAGGATGTGGCTACCAAGCTATTAGCAGCCTCTTTCAAAGGTAAGGCCTTAGAATGGTTCATAACTCTTTCTGTTGGTTCCATTGATTCATGGGATAGATTAGGAGATGCATTAAGTAAATACTTTGAGGATAAATCAGACAACTTATCTCTAGTTGAGCAATTAACAACCATCAAACGGGCTCCTCAGGAACAAATGACAGATTTCAATAGCAGATTCCTAAAGACATGGAATAGAATTCCTACCTCAGTAAGATCTTCAGCCGACCATGCCTTCCTATATTTCTTAAGAAGTCTAAATAGCAATATTTTTGTCATGATTCAATCTATGGGAGGTACTTCATTACCTCAAGCCTTTGACATTGTTGTCAAGGCAAAGAACTATTTAATACAAGTTGGCATGATAGCCCCAAGGCTTCCCATGCCCAAATTCCCTGATATACAACCAAGCACACCTTTACAAATAGCTCTGTTTACTCCAATCCTTACTATCATAATACCTCAAGCAAATACCAGTTATGGGGAAACAAAGGAGGATCCTTCTCAAGAGCTATTAGAATTAAGAAGCAATCAACAAGAGATGAAGAAATTAATGCAAACTATGAGTAATGAGATGAATAGTATAAAGAAACAAGGATAGAGGAGTAGGCCCCCTTTCTAGTAGAAAAATCAAAGTCCCAATCCACAATATCATAATCAGGGACAATCTTATCAGCATAATAGACCCCAATTTCAAGGAGGTTATCAAGGGCAAAGGAAAAACTACAATCAGAGACCATCCCAGACTTACAATCCTACCCCTCTTAATTCTACATATCTAGTCAGAGATGTAGTCCCAAGCCAAAATAATCTTTCTGCAAAGATGGAGTGGTGTTACCCTTGCAATCAGTCCCATAATCAGACAACATGCTTAAATGGGAGGGTACACCAAGCACTGATGGTTCAAAATGCCTCACTTACTCAGTCAGAGACTTCTTCCAGCGAGCCACCTCCTCAACAAGAGGCACAACATGATGAGAATTCTCTTTTCAATTGGGAGCAACAAGATTTCAATGGAGGAAATGGTGAATCCACCATTGCTGCTAACACTAGGTCTAAAAGAAGAGCTCAAGACATGGAGCAAACAGGAGATAGGGCTAGGGCTTCTACATTTGCAGAATCTTTACAACCTTTTACTCCTATCATACTGAAGAAGGCCCCCATCATCCCAATCAAAGAAAATTGACCTTCCAAGGAGGTTGAATCTATCATAGAAAAGACACACCAAAGGGTACACACAGCAGTACCCTTCAACATTGTGGACAACATGAAGAAAGTAAATGTCACTATGTCTATGTGGGACTCTTTGGCTATTCCAGGACAACCTGAGATATTGAGGGAAGCAATGACGGAAGAGGTAATTCCTCAGCAGCCCATAACAAAGGAAGTTGCTAAGCCAATATTGGTTAACACTGATCAAAAGGAGGAGACTTCAAGCCACAACTCCAATGTTAATACCATGCAAGGTAGGAACTCAAAACCACCCCCTTTTTACATATCTTTAATTATTGGAAAATCTTTAATACATAATTGCATGGTATATAGTGGGGCTACTAGCACTATCATGCCTAAGAAAGTGGCTAACCAATTGGGTCTAAAATATGAGCCTTTCCAAAAGAAGGTTACCCAGCTTGATGGTTCCTCAGTGAACACAATAGGTGTAGCTAAGGATACTAGCCTAGTACTCCATGCATGCCCCAATTTCTCTATCCTACTTGACATATACATCATAGACCTTCCCGCCCTATTCTCCATATTCTTATCAAGGGAGTTTATAGCCAAGATAGGGGGCTATCTTTCCTCTGATTGGTCTCACATACTTTTCCATACAAGGTATGGAACCAAGGTCACTATCAAGTCTGAATCATTGGCAGCACACCATATAGAACCCTATGTGTCCAATGTACTCAATACAAGTTCTCTTGCACTTGATGAAGATGACTTCCCAATCACCAGAGAGACAACCACCAAACTAGAAGGTATCCCCCAAACTAGAAGGTATCCCAGATAGATATCTAGATGAATTAGAATCTCAGAGAGCCTTTGAGGCCCAAGCCAATGTTATTTGGGATGCTAGTTTGGGGACTTATTTGATTCAATAGGAAGGTTGCATAGAGCCAAATCTTTCCAAGACAAACACCGAGTTAGAAGATCAATGCAGCTAGGTTTGGGAGCTATACTTCGATGGTTCTAGAAGTAGACATGGTGCTGGTGGTGGTGCAATGCTAGTTCCTCCAAAAGGGGAGAAGTATTATGCAGCCTTTAGGTTTAGTTTCTCTTGCACTAGCGACATTGCTGAATATGAGAGCCTAGTGAATGGATTGGAATGGGAAAGAATAAGAGGCGCCAGAGCCTTAAAAGTCTACGGTGATAGAGAGCTGGTTGTTAGCCAAATAAGAGGGATAAGTGCAACCAAAAGTGATATAATGAGGGCATATAAGCATTGAGTTTTGGATGCAATTGAAGACCTCCATGCTTTCAATATTGTTGCAATCCCTAGGAAATTAAATTAGAATGCAGATAGATTGGCTGGTATTGGATCTCAATATGACATTCCTAATGGTGTTTCAAAAGAAAGGGATCAGCAGCATATCAAAGTGATTATCAAACCTTCTATTCCTAATAACAATGCCAATTGGCAAGTGTTTGACAGTGTCGAGGTAATTCTGCAGTTCTTATTTGAAGAGGATGTCTTCTAAGAACATAGCCAAGATAGACTATTGTAGAACTATGGTGATCAAGTAATCAAACTAAGATCTAATAAGTTTCCTAAGGGGCTTGACACCCTGGAATCTGTCTTCAATAGAGATGACAAAACACAAAAGAGTAAAATTGGTCTGGTAGTACAACAAGAACATTGTATAGAACTAGAGTTAGAGCTAGGTAAAAGTTTATAATTTGGGAAGGTAAATACAAATTCATAAAGGCAGGCTTATACCCAATTATTTCAAGAATTTAGTGACATGTTTGCATGGAAATATGAGGACCTCAAGGGATTTAATCCTTCCCTTGCTCAACATACCATCGAATTGGAGCCTAATGCCAAACCGGTCAGGCAGAAACAAAGGCCTGTAAACCCCAATTTGGAACCACTTATTCATAAAGAAGTACTCAAATTAATAGAGAGTGGTATCATCTAACCAATTAAACACACTAGTTGGGTTTCCAACCTTGTTCCTGTCAGGAAGAAGAATGGGGAGCTAAGACTATGTGTTCACTTCAGAGACCGTAATAGAGCATCCCTGAAAGATCACCACCCATTACCCTCTATGGAGCAAATTCTACAATGTGTCTCCAGATCTGAGAGATTTTCATTATTGGATGGCTATTCAGGATACAATCAGATCCTGGTTCATGAAGAAGATCAATATAAGACTGTGTTTACAACCAAGTGGGGGACCATGGCTTATCAAAAGATGCCCTTTGGTTTGTCTAATGTAGGTGCTACTTTTCAAAAGGCAATGGATATGGCCTTTAAAAGTCTCATGTAGAAATTTGTACTAGTCTATTTAGATGACATAACTGTTTATTCTAAACATGCATCAGACCATATCAAACATCCGAGGAAGATATTTGAAAGGTGTAGAGAATTTGGGATATCTCTTAATCCCAAGAAATGTGTATTTGTAGTCCATGAAGGAAAACTATTAGGGTATATAGTATCCAAGAAGGGAATTACAGTGGACCCTAAGAGGATTGAAACTATTCTAGAGCTACCCATACCACATCACAAGAAAACCCTTCAATCTTTCATAGGAAGGATTAACTTTGTCAGGCATTTCTTGCCTAATATTGCAGATCTACTAAAGCCTTTGATAGCAATGTTGAAGAAGAATACATCTTTCTATTGGAGCAAAGAAGGGAAAACCAGTTTCCAAGCCATTAAAGAGTCTCTGACAGAATCTCCTACCGTGTTAAACCCAAATTTTAGTAAGGATTTTATCATTTATGCTTATGGAGGATCGGATGCTATTTCTGCAATATTGACTGAAGAAAATTTTGAAGGATTGGAGCAACCTATTGCTTTATTTAGCAAAGTTTTAGAAGAATATGAACAAAGATATTATTTAGTGGAGAAACATGTACTTGCTATGGTAAAGAGTCTTAAAAAGTTTAGATGTCTGTTAACCCACAACAAGGGACGATTGAAAGTTACTCACCCAAGTGTCAAAGAATTCTTGCTTTCTAGAGACCTGAATGAGAAAAGGGCTAGTTGGATCACCAAGGTCATGGAATATGACATTGATATCCAAATCACAAAGATAGTTAGAGGAAGAGGTCTTTGCAAGCATTTGACAGAGGATGAGAGTTCAAAGAAATTAGAACAAATGGATGCATCTCTAGTTATGCATTCAACAGAAGATCATGCCAAGGCAGCAGGTTGGTTGCCTAACATGATTCATTATTTAAAAATAGGGGAATGCCATGTAGATCTAGACCCAAAAAGAAGAAGATACTATAGATTAAAATTTGTTCCTTTTGTGCTAATAGATGAAATTATTTTTAGAAAAGATCACAATGGTGCACTTTTGAGGTGCATAGGTTCAGAAAAGACAACAAGTTTCCTATTTGAATTTCATGATGGACCTTCTGGAGGTCAGTTCTCTCCTAGGACTACTACTTTTAATATCATGAGGGATAGATAATATTGGCCATCTATCATCAAGGATAGCCATGGTTATGTAAGAAAATACATCAAATGTTCCTTGTTTGCAGGAAAAGAAAAACTTGCAGCCTTGCCCCTTCAGTCCATCAGAATAGAGAAACCTTTCATGAGATGGGGCATAGATTTCATTGGCATGATTAATCCTCCATCTAGTGCAGACCATAATTGGATAATTACCGCAACAAATTATTTCACCAGATGGACAGAGGTAGTTGCATTGAAGGAAGCAAATGAGAATGTTGTCCTAAGCTTTTACGATGATATAATTCACAGATTTGGTGTCCCTGACTCCATTATTTTAGATAATGCATTAGCATTTATAGGCCTAAGAGTGACTGAATGGGTAGTCAAAAATGGTGTTTATTTGAACACACGTTCAAACTACTACCCTTAGGGTAATGGTTTGGCAGAATCAACCAATAAGAACTTGATCAAGATAATCAAGAAGACCCTACAAGACAACCAAAGAGATTGGCACACCAAACTGAAATCTGCCTTATGGTTAGACATAATTACCCCAAAGAAGATCATTGGGAATTCTCCTTACATGTTAGTGTATGGAAGAGAAGCTAAGTTATCCATTCTAGCTGAATTACCAGCCCTAGACTTAGCTACTCAGTATGTCTTGTTTGAGGAAGGAGATCCTTTGCAAGTTAGGTATGCTCAGATTATGGAATTGGAAGTACACAGAGATGAGTCCATGAAAGATATGGAATTGTATCAGATGCAAACAAAGAAAAGCTTTGATAGGAGATCTAGGGCTAGAAATTTTAAGATTGGGGATATAGTCCTCAAGTGGGATGAATTCAAATCAAAGCCTGGAAGACATACTAAATTTGATTCCTTCTGGAGAGGTCCATTCATCATCATAGAGTGCAAGAAACATAATTAATTTTAGCTATCAACTCTTGGAGGAGATCCCTTGCCCATTTCTATAAATGGATTCTGTTTGAAACCTTGTTTTGAGGTTTGTCCTTCCTAGTAATTATTGTAAATGGTTTCCCTATTCTCTGTTCCTACTTTCTAGATTAATTTCCTGCTTTCCTTGAAGTGCTCATGCGCAGTTAGTTGTTTCTCCTCCAGGTTTTGATCTATTTCCAAGTTCCTATTTTTTATCAAGTGATGACTCTATGCCCAATGGATATCAAAGGATATTGATTCTCAATGTCTAGCAGGTAGACATCCCACAGAAATCACCAAGAATGTTACCCAAATTTTCCCCATTACAAAATTTTTGGCTAAAGGTGGAGTAAAATGAGGCTCCCACAAGGGTTGAACCTAGCCTATGAGAAAGACCTTAAATTTTTTGGTCTTGGTTGTGTCCTCTAAAGTCTTTTCAGTTTATGTTTTACTCCTATCCACGCAAAATAACCTAAGTGTTGAAGAGCCTATGTATTTGATAAGTCCTAGTTATTCGAGACTTTTTCTATTTTCTCATTTCCTTTTTGGGTGACTTAAGTTCTTCAATTTCCATGTGTGCATTTAAACTTTGCATTAGGTCTCTAAGTCCCACAATAAAAATAGAATATTCCAAATCATCCGATGACCCGCAGACTCCCTCTAGTCTCTAAGTCTTGTAAAGGAAAAGCATATTCCATTTTGAGTAGGAGACTTAGCAATGATCATTGGATCAAAAGTCGATCAGAGGGAAGTCGAGTAATCTCCTAATATAACCTAGAGTTAACAAAAGGTTTGGAGATCACGTGACTCAGTGTTATTCCCAACTTCATATGTTATTTGAGTTTAAAGATGAGTTAAGTTATAGACTCTCTCTAGTCGCATGATCTTGTTATAAACCCATAATTAGGAGAATGATTCAGTGACTCAGAGATATAAAGGTTTTAGTGAATCATAATTAAGGAGGATAGTCAAAGCGGAGTGAAGTTTTGAAAGCAACTCAAAGGATGTATGTAGTCTCCAAGTCTCGGGAAAGAACTAAAGTTAAAGAAAAGGTCAAGAGATCCAACGAAAAAGGGAAAAGGTAACCAAAGGTAAAGGCACAGGTTGAGTCACGGTCAGATCAGAAAGGAAGATTGACAGTCACATTTTAAAGTAAAATCAATTCAAATCTCAATCATGGATGAAATATCTCACGCCAGCTGTGACCGTTATCTTTCAAACATTCAAAAAAAAAAGAATTCAAATATCTGATTCGAGTAGCTATGACAGAAACAACTTACAGAGAAGTAGATGGATCAGCCAACTTCTTAGAGGGAGATTTATGGTGATGGGAAAGATTTCAGAGATATATCTGATTGATCAAAGATATTTTATGATACATTCATGAGCAGAATTGACAACATTAGGGTTTTCTAATTATTCTATCGCAATCAATTATAACCCCAATCTGATCAGATTGTTTCCTCGAGCCTGCGTTCTAGGAGGGACATGTATATATAGTTAATTTTAGAGCTTTTAGAGCTTAGATTTTTCCTTACTTAGAAGTTATCTGTGGCATTATTTCTTCCCTCTGGCTTTTACAGTCTGTGATCTTTCATTGATATTCAGATATTGCAAAGGCTTTTTGTGACATTTTCTCTGTCCCTAGGCTTTCTTGTTTGGATTTCTCTTACTGAATTATAATATATTGAATTATTTTTTAGAGAAATATTGGAGTTCTCGAGCCCTCTTTCTTTCTACAATTTTGTGTACTATTATGGGTGATCTGATTTAGATGAGTTTGTGGATATTCTTCAGTCTCCTATCATTTTGTCTCATTCTTGTGCCTGATTGTAGAAGTGGATGTCTATTTGCAGGTCATATTTTGTGTCTACTTATAGTGAATATGCTTTTTTTTGTGAAATTACTTCCTTTCCTAAATAGCCTCTATTTATCTCAGACCTCTCTATGAAACACTTATGCAAGCCTATCTAGAAAGTTGTGTTCTATTAGATCCAAGGTTTCATGCTGAGGTTAGTTAATGTGTTATGATTCAAGTTACCTTTGGTGTATCACCTAGTAGGATAATTTGCTTTCAGTTATTTTCCTTTCATGCATTCCTTCTATCCCTTTCCCCTGAAGAATTTACTTTCATGTTAAGAAGCAAATTTGGGTGACATATCAAGAGGAACCGACCTAGAATCTAGAGGTCTCATCTCAGTTAGCAAAGGTCCCACAACCTAGAGATGATTCACATGTTACACTAGATTACCAAGACTACAAGAGATTGGGTAAGGGTGCAAATCTAGGTGTCTAAAAGTTCACTCACCTTGAATTGATCATATGAGGATGTCTCAGTAAACTCCTTCTGGGCCAAGTATCTGATGGGGCAGCCTCTTGAAAGTTTGAAAATAGAACTCTTCTTCATGGCCTCTTTTGAATCTTTAGGGTTTTCCTTCATTATGGATAGCCATGTCAACTCCTCTTCTATAGTTAGGGGATCATCATCTTCTATTAAACAAGCTAACAAATCTCCATAACTACCAATTCCTTGAAGATATAGAATTGGTTCCAATTCATGTTCATTTATAAAATCTTTCGGAAGAGAGAAATCCAAGACTAGGCCTCTTTCAATAGGCACATAAATTTGAACCTTTCCCACAGGGGACAAAGATTCCTCACATAATTTGTCACAAAAATCTCTATGATGTTGAAAAAATAATTTTCTTCAAGTTTTTTGTCCATGTTCTTTTCTTGGAAAATCTCTTCCATAACTGTAAGCTCATGAATTAGCATATCCATAGGATCAATTCCCTCCAGCTGCTGCAAAAATGCAGAAGTGATCACGACTCTATCTTTCTCATCCTACTCAACAAAACTACGCAGCTCATCAAACAAAAGCATAGTATTTTCGCCTTTATCAATCCCTTGTTGATGGTGATCCCTCTGTCTTAATTAACCTTCAGCCATAAGTAATGGCATGTCTTCTTCTTCATCAAAAAAAGAGGAAGGTCATCAAATAAGTCAACCAAGAGCTCTGGTTGAGCATCAATATCCATATATTCATCACACAAGGGATCATCTACCACAAGTCCTCGCTCTAATGCTTTACTAATATCCTTGAAAAGACTTGGAATTTGATAACCAGGAGGTAGATTCCATGAAAGTTGTCATGGCAGTTTAGTATCTTGAGAGAACTGAGGGGTCTTTTGGGATAAACAAATGTCTTGAACAGACTCATTTTGCAGAGTGGTGGACTAAATATCAAGTACAGGTTCTTCAAAAGAATGCTTTCCCTTAAAACTTGTGATTTCAAATCTAGAGTGTTCAGAGGTAGTCCTAGAGGGAAGACTCTTTCCAAAGCTTGGGAAATTGAAGACCCTATCATTTTGGGGTTTCTCACTTGCATCCGTTTCTATCTCAATGCAATCCTTAGGTTGTCGTCGACCACAAGAAGGCTATAATTTCTCTATAGATGGTTCATTTTCTTGAAGGATGTTACTAAATCTTGGAAATTAATTCTCTATAGGTTCTTCCTGTGTAGGCTCGTGGAACATGGGAGTACTCCAGCTTGGAATTCTAACCTGATGAGGCTTAGGAAACTCACCTTGCCCAAAAGGCCTGAAGCTTCGAACCTTATATTCAAGAGCCTTTTGTTCAATAGTTTGTGATATCATCTTTGTTGTTGTAGTAATAATTTGATGATCAAGCTCTTCTTCCCATTGGTTCCTTAGTTGCTCATCACCTAGAGTTTCTGCCACTTGGTTGGAAACTAAATCTTGCTCATAACTTTGAGCTTCTATGCCTTGTTAGCCCTTGATTTCAGACAACCGTTTAGATAAGTCAAGTAACATATTATTTGTCTTTTCACACTCCTCCCTTCCTTCAACTAGGTCTGACCTATGAGGTTGATTGAAATTTTTTTCATGTTGATTAGGCATGAAATATCCTCCTTGGGACTGGCTACAATTCTGAGTCTACTACCAATCAGTTTGAGCATGGGAGGTGGGTGGTAAGCATGATGGGATAGTTTATCTTGACTCTCTTGTTTCTTTTTTTGTGCCCATGATGCTTCCCATTGGAGAGCATGGTCATAAGCATGTGTAGGGGAATATTGATTAGGGGCATGTTGAACATATTGGCAACCTACTATGGTATGATAGCTTGGACTAAAAACTGCCTTTGGATGATTTTCATATGGCCACTTACCCCATTGAGCATTATTTTCAAGATAAGATGGTGAGTAACCTGACTCTCCATTGTGACTTGACATGTCTACTCATACCAGCTCTTGATCTTTGAAACCAGTCAACCTTTGGGAGTTGCCAAATATGCAGATAATGACCACTTCTAGGTTTGTACTATGTTATCACCATATCAGAGATAGCATAGTATTGAAAGATGAAAATCTTTTTTGGTCCTGCCGGGTGTGCTAGAATTGTTAGTCACTAGATTTTGCACCCTTTTCAAGCTCTTGTAGTCTTGATAATCTAGTACAACATGGGAATCACTTCTTTATTGTGGGACCTTTGCTAACTGAAGTTAAGCCTCTGGGTTCTAGACCAGTTCCTCTTGGATAATCACCTAATCTACTCTTTGGACATGGAAAAGTAAACTTGGAGGGGAAAGGGATAGAAGGAATGCTTGAAAGGAAAATAACTAATAAGTAAATTATCCTATTAGGTGATACACCGAAGGTAACTGCAAACATAACACAGTGAGTAAACTAGCATTAAGATTCTTAGATCTAATAGAAAAAAATCTTTCTGAATAGGTTTGCATAAGTATTTCACAGAGAGGTCTGAAATGGAAAGAGGCTATTCAAGGAAAGAGGAGATTTCACAAACAGTAACATTTCCAAGGGAATAGACATAGACTGTGACCTATAAGAAAACATTCACTCTAGAAAATAGGCATAGGAATGAGACAAAGTAATGAGCTATGAACCAAATCCATAGGATTACCTAAATTAAATGAGACACAATAGTACACAAAGATGCTGAAAGAAAGGAAGGTTCAAGAACTATGAGATTTCTCTAATAAAAGCACTGTATTATATCCAGTAAGAGAAGTGTGGATAAGGAAAAGCTCGATGGTAGAGAAAATGCCACAGAAAGCTCATACAAAATCTAGAATTCAATGAAAGATTACAACAAGGTGAAAACTTTAGGGCAGCGAAGATGCCATAGAAAATCATACACCAGCTAGAAAAATCTAAGCTCTAAAAGCTCTCAAAACTGCTTATATACATGCTCCTCTAGCACACAGGCTCAGGAGTCAATCCAATTCTTAGGATTTAGGGTTACAAAAGATCTACATAAACAACTCAAAACCCTAAGACTGTCAATTCTGCTCATTAATGCATCATAGAAATATCTGATGTGTGTGTTAAAATGTGCACCTGTTACCTTCAACATGACACTTCAATAGATCATTGCATTAGTGGAAAACATGGTTAGAAGAGCATATAAATAACTAAAATCAACCTATTGCTTTCTCACTAAGAAGAGTATGATAAGAAACATAACAACCCTCAAATTATGCTACTATCAGTGACATATACGACTTAGAATGAAATATTTGAGTTAAAAAAAACTATTTAATCATTAAGCAATGCATATTATCTCTAAAAATGAACATTATAACAATGCATAAACATGGAAAGCTAAATGAAACATGAAACTATCTAAATCCTATCAGCATAACAATGCATTTTCAATCTAAAATCAAGGCTCATTTGAACTCAAAAACCCCTTCTATTTATAGAAGAATGAGGAGAGAGAGGGGGGACAAGGTTCATTAATGGAGTTGAAAAACTCATTAATGAGGTGTAAGAGAAATAAATGCCAAAGGAATTAATGAGGGATGAGCATAAAAGAATCTTCATTAATGAGACATTAATGAAACCAATTATGAGGCATGGGGAGGGATGGGCAAGTTGTTTCTTAGAGGAAGTCAAGCTTGAGAAAGTTGACTTTCTCAAGTGGGTTGAGTTCTTAATCACTTATTAATGGAATGTGACAAAATTAGGAGGTGGGTTAGGATAGAATTAGGATTAGGATTAGATTTAACAAGGGCGAATGGGTTGCGATAGGTTTGAACCCAGAGTCAAAGTGGTTGAAGTGGGTTAGGTTGGGGTTTAGAGGAATATTAATGAAATGAATAAATTTTTTTTAATTCATTCAAAAATAGGAATATTAATTATTTAAGCTTTTAATTGATTTTTTATAATCAATAGGACTATAGCCAATTTGATTAAATTAATTAGGCTAGGAGATTGTTTCCTTTTGCAAGTGAGCAATTGATTTAGGAATTTATTTAATTCCTAGTAAATTAATCATTTTAGCAATGTATTTGATTGATTTTGATTTTGGCTAAAAGTAATTAATTTAGTGATTTGATCACTTTAGGAGATTAAATTGATTTTAAAAGAATTATACCAAGCAGCAATAGGGTCGTTTGAACATAATTGGGGGTATGATCACACTTAGGGAAAATAGGGTCTATGGTTAGAGCAAACCAAATTCAGGTGGTTACATTTGCCCCTCTTTGAATAGATGTGAGAGCAGCGCATTGATTCAAAGAAAGTTTTTGATTTTGACTTCAGAAAGATTGAGAATTTTGCTCATGATCGAACGAAATTTCTGATGAGATCAATCTTACACTAAACTAATAGAATTGACTTTGAAATTGGTTATCATCCAAAGGTTAATAAAATATCTTAAACATACCAACCTTGAACTTGGTTGTCGTCCAAAGATTGATAATACTGATTCTGAACTTGATTTTCATCCAAAAGTCAGTAAGAAGCTGCCAGGAGCTTAATAAGAATCTTTTAAAATGAGGAAACACAAGATATCCAACTTATGAGAACCAAAGATTTTTATCCAATAGTTTTGACTTAGTCAAGGAAACTATCATGCCCCTAGTTGCTTGATAAAAAAGTCATTTTTTATGTTGTTTCAAGAAAAAAAATTGATTGATGATAGTGTGATCATGCCCCATCGGGAACGAAATTGAAGGAAATAAATCAAATCCCTCTATTGAAATGATGTATCACTTGCATGGAACAGATAGGCCAACATAGATTAGAAGAAGTGAAGAAATGAGGGTGTGTTTTAAGAGTAAACACACGGGAACTAAGTTAATCACGCAAAAAATGTGAGTGGTGAGATTGATAAAATGATGTCAGACCAAGATTTATGATTAAATGTGCAATTTGATAGATTTTAGGAACAAATGGAGCAAATCTCCATTTTCAGGAGTTGTCATAAAAATGTTACTGTACTGCATAAATACCTTAGGCACCTTCGATTTGGTTCCTGATTGATAAAAAGAGAACAAAAATGGAGTTTCAGTTGCCTGGGAGGAGTTTTAGAACTCCTAAATAGCTCAAAAGACCAATATATATCTCAAAAATTACCATTTTACTATTCATTTTCACTCTTACCTATAGTAAATTTGAGAGCTTTGTAAAGAAGATGGTGGTCCCAATTAGGAAGCATCATTTCGAGCTCAGCTATCATCATCTGTGCCCGACCGATTATGCACTTCTGGTAAGTACTCAGAAAACTACTCTGTGAATTTTGTAAATTTGAATTTTATGCATTTTTACAGCTTTTACAACCCTTTTAACTATGGGTCGCATCTGAGATTCTGGATTGCACCCTACTAAACCTGTGTCACATCCCATTTTTTTGGCATTGCATCCTGCTTTCCCAAATTTCTGAGTCGCATCCAGGATTTCTTGGATTGCATTTGGTTACCTTGTTTTAACTCAGTTTTAGAGTGGAATTTTGGTATGTGTCATTTCCTTTCCTTGAAGGGTCATACCCCGTGTCTTGGGTCACATCTAAGATTTCAGGGATCACACACTGCATTCTCGATCACATTCTATTTTTCTAGGATTGCATCCAGTAAAAATATTATACCCTGTATATCCAAGATTGCATCTGGGGTTTAGACTTGGAATTTGTGCAAATTGTGAACTATCTTGTCTACTGCGGACCCTGAATCACTTAGCTGATCATGAGTTTATATCTTTGTTGTAGATAGAACACTGATTTATCTTTTTATGTGCCAAACAGGCATATTTTGAGGTAGTCACTTTCTAGGGTACATATCCAGGTCGTGTGATTGCCTTGTCCAGACTTTTATCAGATGATGAGTAGGAGACAATGATCCGCTATGGATTACGATCTTTGATTGGTTTACCTGATATAGGGGTAAATCGGGGGATATTGACTGCTCTTGCTGAGAGATGGCACTCAGAGAACAACACCTTCCATCTCTCAACTGGGAGATTATAGTTACTCTTGAGGATGTATGGTGTATACTTTGTGTTCCCATTATGGTCTGCGAGGTACGCTTTAAGGTGACTTCTTCCATGTCGATTGGTGCAGAGTGTCAGTATTTCCAAGATGATACCATCGATCAGAGATACCTTTCATGGGATTACATGTGCGATCATTATGATTGATTATCTGTGTATTTAGCAGGCTTGATTGGTGGCATCCGTAAGCCAGACAAAGGACAACATGGGTTCCTGGTCAGATGGGTGGACATGTTGGAGTAGATGGTCATCCATAGATAGAGATTCATATGGGGTAGCTATATTCTAGCCCATATGTACCGTGAGCTTCATGAGATTGTTTACCATTATACCTGGAGCATGACTGTGGGTATTTTGATTCTTTAGATCTGGGCCTGGGAGCACATCCCTATGACACAACCCATCGTAGATAGGCAGTGTGCACCTAAGTAGGCTTATGTATATATGTATGTAGGTCTTATCTAGAAGCCCCATCTACGCAAGGTAGAGTACTAGCGATGGATTTTTGATGATATGACAGAGGTAGTCTAGTGGCCATACTTAGATTGTGAGGAGTGGACCTCAGATGCCAGACAAGTTCCATTTTTTTTCTAGAGTAGATACCTTATCGGGAGGACCAGATATATAGTAGAGCGGTTAGTTCATACTCAAGTTTTGAGATAGTATGGCCGACGACAGGGCAAGACATAGGAAATTATAGTATATGCTCAGATCCATGGTGAGGCACCATTATGGGGTGCTTAGCTGAGCTATGAGACCACCCACTAGGAGATTAGAGACATGGTTAGAGTATATTGGGATCTCCATCTAGATGTTGCAGATGCAGATTGCTCAGATGGGTACATAGAAGATATGCTTCTGCATCCATTTCCAAATTTCACAGTGCTTGAGGAGGTCATTTCTTGTATAGAGGAGCCGATAGATTATGATCTAGATGATCATCCTGCTAGATGGAGAGGAGGATCCCAGAGAGACCAGGGTGTCGGTAGACATGGAGGGAGGGACAGAGGTAGAGATGCAGGCAGAGATGGGAGATGTCCTCCTCTAGATGACGGAGATGATGGTGGAGATGATAGGGGAGGTGGAGTTGTGGATGGTACTATAGATGTAGTGAGTGGTAGTGGTGAGGTTCGATGCACCCTATTCAGATTTGTTGATCCTAGGATGGATCCAGGTCCTTTACTTATAGGGGAGAAATAGAGACACCGGCAATAGCAGAGGTAGCTAGGAAGATCACATGATAGATCTCAGGATAGGCCTTCTAGATAGGATTTAGGTAGGGGATCTGGTAGACATAGGGATCATCTATCCTAGTGTGAGCAATAGAGATAGCAGCTCAGGGCACAGATCACAGCTTTAGAGGGTAGGATTACAACAACTAATTCTAGGATTGCTATATCAGATGCATTGCTCATAGATAGGGATAGACACCTAGAGTACCTTAGCGCAGAGCAGGATAGGTAGGGTGATATCCTTAGAGTAGAGAGAGATGCACAGGATTGGATAGCCACTCACCAAGGATAGAGAATAGCTTACTACATTGCTCTATACCATGCTGCAGTTCCAAAAGGCTAGAGAGCACTTTCATTTTCATGGGTAGCTCAGCAGTCTAAGGGAGCGATGCCTCCTCCACCTCCATTTTTACCACATCTTCCTCCTCCAGATCAGGGAGAGGGGGGAAACCAGAGCTGATACATATCTTTTTATACTATTTTGTGAGATCATTTTGTATATTCATAGCCCTGTGAGGCCATTATTTTGTACTATTGACACTTTGATAGATGTATATCTGATTCATCTGCGTACTTTGATAATCTTTGTGTAGTCTTGTGCCATTTTGTTGATCTGTACCATGTTGATATATATATCTGATGCAACTATTTCATATTCTGACATGATTCACGAGTTCTCTCATTTGTGATAGATTTGTTTGCACATGTGATGGTATCTTGGTTTTTTATGATGAGTTTACATTAGATGACATTTTTTATTTGTTTTGGATTTATCACTGATATAAATATGTTGCAAAAGATACTATGTGAATATGCAAATGGATGTTTTTGAGTTTTTCTTATACAAGTAAATGTATGGATGCACTTAGGATCTAAAATAAAATGTGATGTATAAATGCTTTGTTTTACTATTTTCTTTCTGTCTCATTTTAATGAATGCAAAATGTATGTTATGGATGTGCAACGATATTTGATATCAGTAATAGTAAATGGATGTAATTAACTTGGATTTTTTAGAAGAAAATAGAAATCATTTTTGAGCTCAAATTTCCTTATGTTTTTGTTTCTTTCTCAAATGCATCATGCAATCTTTAAATGCAGCTATATGCAGACTCTTAGGACTTTTCACTGATATACAAATATTGTAGCATGTTCATCATCATTGGGTGCTTTTCAGAATGGATACCACCTGATAGTACAACCATCACTAATACCCACTGATATTATGATAGTATGAATACTATATTTATTGAAATGTCAGAAATTGACTTAGGTATCAAGGCATAAAAGCCAGGATAAAAAAAATAGTCACCTTCCTTTTACGATATCAGAATCTGTGTAAGGAAAGATATTGGACCCGCAATGACCTTAAAAATTCATAGTCTTGGGTACATTATGCTTCGCATAGCTTAGCAAGAATATGAGTTTAGAAAAAAAACAAGGAAATTGTTTCAAACTCACTGTTGTTGACACATAACAAAGATTGAGATATATGCAGCTATCCACTCAGAGTGTCACCTCTTACCATAAACATCCAAGTTAGGTGAAATTTATAGGATCATTTGGAACAATCACCATACGTAGAAAACCAAGAAAATGTTATGCCCCCGTCCTTGCGACTCTTTGTCTTTGTGCAGACGTCATGGAGTAACTCGAAAGACATAACAACTAGCAATTGTGAATCAATCAAATAAAATTCATAACTACTTAGATTCCCCCAGTGAAAAAATCATGGGTACATAAAAGAGTCATAATCAAACCAAGATCAAACTATGTTTAAGTAGTATTTGAGAAATACTATTGATTCATTTGTCAAGCGCAGTAGAGATTCATCAATCAAAATGTGGAATTTAAGCAATATGTGTTCCATGTCTGTGTATAACATTCTTCTTGTTTGTAAGCCAATGTAGGTCTTAGGAACACTGTTCATGTTTGTGCAATTTTTGTGTCATCCTTGTTTTGTGAGAGTAACAGTTTAGTGAAAACATCGAGTGTCATTGGGTCACAAGACAAACCCTCCTATGATGACCTAGTAGACGTGACCAAATATGCTGGCAAAGATACCCCTAGTGTAGAATGACTTGATCCTAAGATAAAAAAATGCGAACAAATCCCAAGCGAGGATAAGATTTTTGTAAGGAAACAAAGTCAACTCTTAGCACAAGTGTAATCATGAAGGCTTAGTATCAGCAATGCATTGATAGATGGAGCGTAGAATACAAGTGATGCATAATTTCCAAGTTTTCACTACTTGGCAAGACCTTTTATTCTTTTTGCTACCAAGATGCCTATTTTACCAGGTTGTCATCAAGGCACTTTTCTCTTTTTCAATTTTTTTTGCTATTTTTTCTTTTTTGAATGTTTTTGTAGTATCTAGGCACCTGTTCGCCAGGTTTTCACCAAGGATACCTTTCTTCAAGACTTTTCCACTATTTTTGGATTTTTCTTCAGGATTAATTTTCTAAATGTTTTTGGTATTTTCTGAAAACTATTTCACTGTACAGACTCTGCTAGCCAAACATCAAGTGTAGAACCGCTTCAAATGTAGAGTATTGATAGGATCTGGAAGAACGTCTCCCTCAGGTGTAGCTAGTTGATAAGCTCTAGTCCCAAAAGTAGCAGTGATAACATAAGGTCCTAGCTAGTTAGGTTCAAATTTTTCCAACTATTCTCTGTTGGTATGGTTCTTAGGATTCTCCTTTAGGACAAGATCCCCCACTTGAAATTTGCGTGGTTTAACCTTTTTATTGTATTCTTTGGACATGCGTTCTTGATACACCTTTAGATGATCAAACGCCTATTGTCTGCACTCATCAAGTAGGTCTAAACAATTCACCCGATCAATGTGGTACTGCTCATTAGTTACAAGACCATGTAAAGATATCCATAAAGATGAGATTTGAACCTCAATAGGTATTATTGCTTCAATGCCATAGACTAGGGAAAATGGCGTGGCTCCTATTGGTGTTCTGATGCTTGTTCTATAGGCCCATAGTGCTAGATTTAGTTGTAAATGCTAGTCTCTACCAGACTTACTTAGATTGCGGTGTAGGATCTTGAGAATATTTTTATTAGATGCCTCAGCCTGTCTGTTACCTTAAGGGTAATAGATTGAGGAGCAATGTTGAGTAATGTGGAACTGTTCACAAAGTTTACCAATGTCTTGATTTTTAAATTGGCCCCCATTGTCTATTACAATTGATGAGGGTATCCCATATCTACAGATAATGTAGTTGATAATGAACATAACCACCTATTTTCCAGTGGCTTTGATTAGCGGCACGACCTCGACCCACTTTTTGAAATACTTAGGGCCGTAATGATGAACTTGTGTCCATTTGAAGAATTGGGATATATTTGTCCAACTAAGTCAAAGGCCCATTGCTGAAATGGCCAATGTGTAATGAAAGGTATAAGTTCTTTGGCAGGAGCATGGATGAGATTTCCATGTGTCTGGCATTTATGACATGTTTTGGAAAATTGAATAGCATCTTTTTCCATCGTAGGCCAATAATAGCCTACTCTGAGCAATTTCCTTGCTACTAAAAAGCCATTTGAATGTGATCTACATACACCTTGGTGGACTTCTTTTAATGCATGATAGGACTCTTCGAGTTGTAAACATCTAAGAAGTATACCATTGAGACCTCGTCGATATAAGTTATTAGTTATGAGGACATAACATGATGCTATCCTAATCAGAGCTCTTTTCTCATTTTTGGATAGATTGTTGGGAATAGTTTGGTCAGTGAGGTAAGCAATGATATTAGCATACCGAGATTGGTCTGGGGTGTTCAAAGCAAAAATTACTTGGTATACAAGAGTATCAAAGGCTAGATAGGATAGTTATTCCACCAAGAATTCATAGCAAAATTGATGTTCCTCTAGTTGTAACATGGATGCCAATGTAGCCATAGCATTTGCAGCTTTGTTCTCTGTTCTGGGTATCTGCTAGAATGTGATGAAGACAAAGTACTTCTTTAGGTCATCAACCAGTTGTTTGTATGGTGTCAAATTTTCATCTTTCGTCTAATAATTTCAATTGACTTGATTGATAATGAGCTGGGAGTCACCATACACGTGTAACTCTACAATCTTCCACTGCATGGTGAGCTTAAGACCATTTACCAATGCCTCATATTTAGAAATGTTGTTTGTGCATGGAAACATTAATTTGTAGGACTTGGGTATCTTGGAGCCTTGAGGAGTTATGAACAAAACTCCTGCTCTAGAGCCTTGTTGTGTGAAAGAACCATCAAAGTACATCTTCCACATGTACTCAGTTAGATGCATAATGGTCTCATCAGGGAATTCAATCTTTAAAGGCTCATCATCTTGAAGTGGTGAATTAGCTAGTTGATCTACGAGGACTTATCCTTTAATAGCTCTTCGGTCTACATACTCAATGTCAAATTCACTTAGAATGAGGATCTATTTTGCCAGATGCCCTGTTAATGCTTTTTTTCTCAAAAGGTACTGCAAAGGGTCAATCCTAGCAATGAGCCTTACTATATGTGAGAGCATGTAGTGTCTCAATTTTTGTGATGTGAAGATGATAGCTAAGCATGCTTTCTTAATAATTTTTTAATTGAGCTCATAGGAGACTAGTGTTCTAGTGATGTAGTAGATAGCTCTTTCTTTCTTAGTTTCATCCTCTTTTGCTAGCAATACTCCTAGTGATGTAGCTATAGCTGAAATATATAGGCGTAATGGATTTCCATGAATGGGCACCATAAGAATAGGAGGAGTAGCCAGATACTCCTTTAGTTCTCTGAAGCTGGCTTCACAGTGTTCATCCCACTTGAAGGGTACCCCTTTATGTAGTAATTTGGTAAAGGTTTGCGCTCTATTTGCAAGTTGTGACATGAACCTTCTGATTGATTGGAGTCTCCCTTGTAATATCCTAATTTGAATAATGTTGCATGGAGGAGTCATCTCTAGTATAGCTTTGACCTTTGCAGGATCTACCTCAATTCCCTTCACTATGATAATAAAACCTAAGAGCTTTCCTGATTGGACCCCAAAGTCACATTTCTTTGGATTGATCCTGAGTTGAAATTGCTCCATATGATCTAATATCTTTTGTAAATCATCAATATAAGTGCTCCTTTCTTTGGATTGAGCTAAGGTGTCATCCACGTAATCCTCCATGTTTTTATGCATCATATTGTGGAATATAGTAGTCATTTCTATTTGATATGTAGCACCAGAATTATTTAGCCCAAATGGCATGACGTTCCAGCAAAAGGTGCCCCATGCACATTTAAATGCGGTTTTCTCTTGATCCTCATGGGCAATTTTTATCTTATTGTAGCTCGAGAAACCATCCATTAGTGAATACATTTGGCAGCCTGCTATGAGGTCTATGACCATATCAATATTAGGTAGGGGGAATTCATCCTTAGGACATGCCTTGTTTAAGTCTCTAAAGTCTATACATATCCTGATAGATTTGTCAAATTTAGATACTGGGACCACATTGGAGATCCATCCCGCATAGGCAATGACTCTGATGAATCCAGCTTTCAACAATTTCTCCAGCTCCACCTTTACTAGAAATACAACATGAGGATGAATTTTTCTTAGTTTTTGTTTCATGGGTTTGATCCCGAGAGCTATAGACAAGTTTATCTTTTTCTCTTTCAAGAATTTGGTGAACTATGTCTTCTCCTCTTTTGACAAAGATTGTGCTAGGTGGACTATTTGAGAATCTTCAATTATGCCCAGATTGATTGGCTGTGTTGGTTCTATCAGAACTAAAGACCTTTCTTGAAAGTGCTCAAGGAGGATATCAAGAATCTCATCCTTTGGCACCTCTGAGAGGTTTTCACCATCGGATACATCTTTTGTTTTTACTATTTTAGGATCTGACACTGCCACAATGTGGTTTTCACCATCAGTTCCCCTTTTCTTTTTATTTTTCAAATTTTGACTGAGAAACTTGATATCCTCCTGTGATATGTTCACACTCCTTGTATTAGTGGAAGAAGGGTAGGGTTCATAAGCATTTAGATGGAAAGCCAAGGTGTAATCATTGGGAAAGGTGAGGATAGGAGTAGGATCCATACTAGTCCAATCAATTAGGTCTGGGTTTATCAAAGAAAAGGAGTCAGACTCTGGGAAGGACAACATCGTGTTAGCATCATGACTATTAACTGACATGACATGTCCTATTAAGTTAAGTTCTTTGATGTTTAGATCAATAAGAGTTAGATCATCATTAAAAGGGTCATTGTTATTTATATGCAGACCAAACTCTAGTGACTTGTCAGTAGAAATTTTATCATCATTTCTCTGTAAAAGGAGGCTTCTTGCTTGTCACCTCTGAATTTCTTCTAGACTTATGAGAACACAAGTCTCTCCATCAATGATCAGGGGAATGAACTCTTCCTTTGGTTTAGGAATATCACTATTGTTGAGAGTAGTGTTAGAATGTTCATTGGGTGCTGATGGAGCTGCAAACATGTGGAACACATCTATTTCAATGTCCTCTATGGAAAAAGATAGCTCATCCCATTCATAATTATGAGATTCAGTTACTTCATCATCAGATTAGTTCAAAAGTTTTGCAATAGTTATCTGATCTACCCAATTAGCCACCTGTGGATCAAGGTGTGGTAGATCAAGGACATGTGAAACTATGACTAACTGACCCCAATTAGGATGTGAATCCTGTTGTTAGGGTGTGCTCTCTATAGCCATTGCTATCAAGGGTATCTCTGGACCATATGTTTTTGTCTCTCCTACCTCTTGAATAGGAGCCCATGGTAACAAAGGGATGTGAAGATCTTGTGGTACATCAAAGCTTGGGACATAGCGCTCTCCTTGATAGTCTGGATTTTCTGTGCCAACATGTAAAAATATTTCATAGGACCATGGTTCTAGGTCTATCTCCTTTGTTTCATAAATCCCTCTATCAGAGATTGGACTATCTTTTGAAGCAGGTTTGTCAGATTCAGTATTAAAACCTAGTCCTATTTTGTCTCTGGTATTATTGAACTCCATGTGTACATGTTCAACAAGTCCTCTTCCTGTGTCGCTTAGAGGTCCTTTTCCTTTGTATCCCATTTTCTTGAGAAGATAATATCCTTCACCATACTGTTCTCAGGATATTTCTACATGTTTGACCCCAGCTTCCGTCGGTTCTCCTTTCTAAAGCCATTCCAAGACTACCTATTCTTTTTTGTTATCTAAATAATATGTGGATGCCTTTACCATGCCAATTTATTTGTGGATTTCTGGCTCCTTGGATGCAGTAGGTGTGAATGTTGAGGAAGGTCTTCCATAGGATCTTGGTGACACCGGAAGTTCTATCAGTGATGGAGTCATGTCCAGCTTGTATTCTCCCATACCTGTTTCTTCAAGTTTTAAAGTCTTCCCAAAATTTTTCATAACCATGTCCTTGGTAGTCTCAGGAGCAATCTCATCCATAGCCTCTTTGTTATGTGGAATCATACTACTTTCTTTGATATTGTTGCAAGTATAATTATCATCTACAAGAATTTTCACCTCCGCCCCATTATGTGGGAGCTTGATACACTCGTGGTAAGTAGATGGTACAGCTTACATTTCATGAATCCATGGTCTCTCTAATAGGATTTTGTAAGCCAGGGGTAAATCCAGAACTTGACAAGTGACATTTCTTTCAATCGGCTCGACTCTGATGGGTAGAACAATAAGACCTTTAGAGGATATTTCTTCCTCATCATAAGCTTTGATTTTCTTCTAGAGTCAATCATCTTTTTTGAGAGACCCAATTTCCTGATTAGATTAAGTGTACAAATATTTAATCCTACACCTCCATCTATCAATATGCATCTAACATGGGATTTATGAATGAGGACTTCAATATGGAGGGGTTGATTATGTGGATGTGTCAATGATTTTTTATCCTCTTCAAAAAAGGAAAGATAATGTGGTGCAGAGATGTGATTGACCATCACTTGTAATTTGTCTATATCAAGGTCCTTTGGTACATTTGCGGCATGTAGGGCTTGTTCCAGGATTTCCCTATGCACTGTGGATATTTTAAGCAACTCAAAAATGGAAATTTTGGTAGAGGTTCATTGCAATTGGTCTACCAAGTCATAATTTATTGCAGGAATAGTAACCGTGTGTTTCACTGCTGGTTTAGGAATAGTAACAATAGGAACCTTGGACGTTGATGTTGGTTTTGAGGTAGAATTGGGTCCTTTGATCATGACTTGTGCTTGGCTCTGAGTCACTGCATTCAATTGGAAATAAACACCTTTGATTGTGACTACATTAATTGATTCAATTTTAATGTCTAGCATATTGATCACGTTATCATTATTGGAGTAAGTGTAGTTGACTTCATTACCTTTTCCTTTAGATGCTTCCCCTTTCTTGTAGTTAGGGAATGCTTTATTAAATGTTGTATGATCTTCATTGGTAGTATGTCCTTCCACTTTGATCTTTCCTCCTTCAATGAGGTCTTGAATAACATGTTTAAGCTTAAGGAAATTGTTAGTCTTGTGTCCCTTGTTCTTGTGAAGGACACAGTAAGAATTATCATCCCACCACCTTGGTTTGACCGCTAGTTCCCATGGTTTGGAATCTAGGATTGTGAGAACTTTGTTGTCTAATAGTGTCTTCAGAACAGTCTCCAGAGGCTCTCCAAAAGGAGTGAATGTTCTTTGAGGTTTTGAAGTCCATGGCCGACCCTTGTTATTATCATTGTTTTCTTTGGGTATGGGGGTCGTTACCTTGGTGTCTTTGCTTTCTTGCATACTGTTAGTTAGATTGAATACCTCTGGTTTAGGACCAACATTGGATGCATCTACTACGCCATCATTGAAAACATTTTTGTTTTTCTTCCACCATTTAGGTTTGGAGTTGGAGTTGTTAGATTTGTTTTCACTTTGAAGAGTGATCTCCCCCTTCTTGACCATAACTTCTTCAATATAGAGGGCGTTCTTGACCATCCTATCGAAGATAGGGGAATCTTGCATTTGCAATGCATAGTTTAACTTAGGTACCAGGTTATTGACAAAGATTTCCATTTTCTCAGATTCGGGAATGGTTCATGAATACCGTGCAAAGATTTTTCTCCACCTTTGTAGAAAGTGGGTAAAGGATTCGCCAGTCTTCTATTTAGTGTTGCACAGATCCATCATAGTCATGTCATGTTTGATATTATAGGAGTAGTGTTGGATAAACTATTGTATTAACTCCTCAAAAGTTTTGACCTTGGGTGTAAGTTTTGAGAGCCATTCCATGGTGTTTCTTCCTAGACTTCCAAGAAAAAGCCGCATGAGGTAAGTAGGTTCATGCATGTACTCTATGCTAAGAGCACAAAATTCTTGAAAATGGTCATGTGGATCAGTCTCTCCCGTATAATTGTCATATTTTGGCCTTGCCATGTTGGGAGGGAATGGAACCATAGTGATACTCTTGTCAAAAGGAAATGGACAAATGGAGTCCATAGAGTACTTTGTTGTGGGTTTAGCTTTTTCTTGCTTGAGAGTCGCAACTTCTATTTGCATTAAGGTGAGTTGTTTGGTGAGAATAGAAATGGGAGTTGGTATCTCCTTTTCTCTTAGTTTTTCTACATTATAATCCTTGGGTAACTTTACACCAGTGGATGATAAATGGAGAAAGTATTTCTCTTTATCCTTGTCAATTATCTTTTCCAGTATCTTGTGGAAGCTCTTGCTCTATTTGAGTTTATCATACTCTTCTTTAGGGATGTCTTCCTCACTGCTCGATTCAAATGGAGGATGTTCAAATGTGGGTTCTTCGTCTTCATTGATATCTTCATGCTTTTGGTTTTTTCTATTGTCATATTCGTCAAAAGCCTCACTCCATCCACAAGTGGACCTGTCCATTTCTGGAGAGTCTAGATCAAGTAGGAAACTGCAAGATGTTTCTCCTTGAAAGTGTGGTGATTTAGGAGGTACTTTTGATCCTTTAGACATGTACTTGTTGTGTCTTGTGTTAACCATGTATCTGTATCTCAACTCATCAAAGTTTCCTGATAGTGTCAGGTAGTATCTTGAAACGTTCAAGTGAGTGTGTCTAGGTGGAAGTATCATTTGTATTTTGGTAGAAGTAAATGATTCTAGCATCAGAGGGTTATAATACCCTAATAGTGAGCTAGGAATAAAGTTGTTGTAAGAAGCGGATAGACCACACTTATTGAGACAGATAACAAAAAACTGACCGAACATGCAAGGTAGACGTTTGAAAAAGTGTTTTGACATAGAAACAAGGAGACTAGAAAAGACAACAAGGAAAAACTAAAGAGCCAAAAGGGTATCCAAATCAACTGAGTTTTCCTAAGAAACTATTCTGCAAGTGCCCACTATCCTAGATGCGAGCCAAGAAATACTAGATGTGAGCTACTGATGACCCTAGATGTGAGCTTGAACCCTAAATGCGATGATGTGTTGACCAGATCTGAGCTAGGATACTAGATGCAAGCCAGGATACCAAATACAATACAAGAAATCCAGGATGCGATTTTCTGATGTTTTTGTCATATTTGGTCAATTTTGAAGAATTTGTCTTGGAAGTGCGTGAAGTTTGTCTGATTGTAGATTGCGTTCTAAGACCTGTCAGTGGGTGAAAAACATATGTGTAGACCCAGGATTGAAATTTGTTGCTTGTTTGAAACTCTTATCTTTTTAATGATCTTTTAGTTACGTCAAGCATTGTTGTATTGTTAAAGGGTGAACAAACACATCTTTATGCCCTATTTTATTGGTGGAGGATGAAAATCCTTGCTCGTTGACTTAGGTACACATGCAAATGCTAATCAGAATATAGCCATCACCAAGAACATAATGGCTCTAATCATGATGTTGTATTAGCCGACTCCAAACACTAATGAGGGCATGATATGATGAGTGTCTTAGAGAAATTACTTTTTGCCTTGCACAAGGATTATCACCCTTTTGGGGGTGAATCAGGAATTCTTTCAGTTTAAGTGTTGTCTATGATTGGGCAATCTGTTTGAAACTGTCCCCCATAGAATTGCACAAGGAAAAATTGAGGCGTATAGCCCTATGGGTACTCAAATATGTGTAGTCTCGCAAGAAATATTCAAGAAGCTCTTCTCTACACATACCCAAGCATGTTCAAGGAATGATGTTGAAATTCCAGGAACAAAACCGATTTCATCTTCTGAGGCTTTAGCCTATGAGGAAGAAACTATTTATTGTGAGTTGGAAGGATTGGTGTAAAACCTATCCTCACTTAGGTTGTTTCTGGGAGATTATTTCCTCAACCGGCAGACCCTCTACTATTAAATAAGCATACAAAGGATTGGCAAGCATAGGATGTCTAGATTTTTTATTCTTTCGAAGAAGAAGAGCATACTCTCCTAATCCATGTCATTTTCTCCCAAAACAAAGTCAATAAAACAAATAATTCCCTCAAGCAATGTTGTGCTTGATTTAAGATGTTCCTATTTTAGGGAAAACAAAATGCTTGAAAGTAAATTTGTGTTGTTCAATTTTTGCAATATTTAAATGATTTGCTTGTTCAAATTTTGATTCCAAAATTTAGACAATGAATTTTTTCAATTAGCTCACAATGTTAAATGCTTTAAGTTGTTCAATTTCTAATTCCAAATGAATTAAATGATGTGAGTTTTCTTGTTCATTTACCCCCTAGATTCTTTCACAAGTGTTTAAAACAATGTCTGATTTTTTTTATTTTCCTTTCAAAGGAAAAGAGCATAGTAATCTAGTTGTTTTAAGACATGTTTTGAGAAAATGATATTTAAGTGTGAAAACTTTTGAAAAAGGGGTTAGTATGTGAAATCAGTTGAAAAACCTACAACCACACACATTAGTATTATCATCTTCCAACTCTTTATTCAAGACCTGTAATCACTAGTTAGGCTATCAAAATGCCAAAAAACACAACTGGTTAAGCGTTAGAGGTTAGAAAATTAAGTGCACAAAAATCTCTACCAGATGCGATCCTAGAAATGCAGTATATGACACAAAAAACCAGATACGACCTTGTGCTACCAAATGTGATAGTATATTCACTAGATGTGATCCTAAACTAGAAATGATCGAGGAAATCCTGGATGTGAGCCTCGATTTTTATGGTACGATGGCATATCCTGGATGTGAGCCAGAATGACCAGAAACAACTCTGGACTTGAAAACTAGGAGGATAGATTGGTGAAAAATGGGGTTAAAATGAGGACAAATCCAAAATTGGGCCCCACAGTGGGTGCCAAAAGTATGTGTGTTAAAATGTGCACCTATTACCTGTAACATGACACTTAAATAGATCATTACATTAGTGGAAAACATGGTTAGAAGAGCATATAAAGCACTAAAATTGACCTATTAATTTCTAAATAAAAAGAGTATGATAAGCAACATAACAACCCTCAGATTATGCTACTATTAGTGACATATATGACTTAGTATGAAATATTTGAGTTAAAATAAACTATAAACAATTTAATCACTAAGAAATGCATATTATCTCTAAAAATAAACATTATAACAATGCCTAAACATGAAAAACTAAATGAAACATGAAACCATCTAAATCCTGACAGCATAACAATGCATTTTCAATCTAAAATCAAGGCTCATTTGAACTCAAAAACCCCTTCTATTTATAGAAGAATGAGGAGAGAGAGGGGGGACAAGGTTCATTAATGGAGTTGAAAAACTCATTAATGAGGTGCAAGAGAAATAAATGCCAAAGGCATTAATGTTGGATGAGCATAAAAGAATCTTCATTAATGAGACATTAATGAAACCATTTATGAGGCATGGGGAGGGATGGAAGGCCAAACTTGGCAAGTTAGTCCTTAGAGGAAGTCAAGCTTGAGAAAGTTGACTTTCTCAAGTGGGTTGAGTTCCTAATCACTTCTTAATGGAATGTGACAATATTAGGAGGTGGGTTAGGATAGAATTAGGATTAGATTTAGATTTAGCAAGGGTGAATGGATTGGAATAGGTTTGAACCTAGATTCAAAGTGGTTGAAGTGGGTTAGGTTGGGGTTTAGAGGAATATTAATGAAATGAATAAAACTTATTCAATTCATTCAAAAATAGGAATATTAATTATTTAAGCTTTTAATTGCTTTTTAATAATCAATAGGACTATAGCCAATTTAATTAAATTAATTATGATAGGGGATTGGTTCCTTTTTCAAGTGAGCAATTGATTTAGGACTTTATTTAATTCCTAGTAAATTAATCATTTTAGCCATGTATTTGATTGATTTTGATTTTGGCTAAAAGTAATTAATTTAGTGATTTGATCACTTTAGGAGATTAAATTGATTTTAAAATAATTATGCCAAGTAGTAACATGGTCATTTGTACATATTTGGGGGTATGATCACACTTAGGTAAAATAGGGTCTATGGTTAGAGCAGACCAAATCCAGGTGGTTACATCTGAGATGATCAAATACAGACTTGAATATCTTTCCCATTGCCATAAATGTGATCTTGAGAAGTCAGCTCGACCCATCTATATGTCTATATCTTGAAAGATCACGCCACCACCATGGACTCTGAGAATCAGATCTTTTGAATATTTGAATATTTAAACACAACGGTCATAGGTGGCATGAAATTCTTGATCAAAGACCCAGATTTGAATCTTAAATAACTTTAAAACACAGTCGTTGATCTACTTTTATTTATTCATTATTGTATTTACCTTGGTCCACCATGGACACATGTTAGCACCGCTTAATGGCTTAATCGATCGATTTTGAGCTTTTTGTGATCAACCTATTACACCAACCGTCTAGTCAAAAAGGACTTGATCATTCTTTACTTTGCCTTTAGCACTGAATTCATATCTGATTCTAACACGTGGCACCCCGTCGTGCACTTGTAGTGTCAACAAGGAATTTAAAACTTTCTCTATGAGTAACTGATGGATTGAAATTCCTTGTGCGAGTGAGTCATGATCCTTTTCTCTTGATCAATCACATACTCACAGAACCTTTTTTATTTGGTATTTAACCTATGCGAGTGAGTGACAACCCCTTTTGAGAACATATCACTAGCTGCATCACTCACTTGTGGTCCAAAATCTGCTAACCACTAAGCCTTGGAGAGTGAGCGATGGAGCACAACTCCTTCGGTCATAAACTCACAGAACAATAAGCCTTATGTGAATGGTCCATCATGAGTGAGTGAAAAAATCCATTTTCTTTAATTGTACGCTCGCAAAACTTTTCTTGTCAACCCCTAAACTTGAGCAAGTGAGCGATGAAGCAAAACTCCTTTGGTCACACACTTGCGAGCTCAAAGACTTGAAGTGAAACTTCATGGTGAGTGAGAGATGACATTTCATCTTGCAATAGAGACCTTGTCACACACTTGCACAAAAAAAATTGTTAAGTGATTAGCTCAGCAAGTGAATGAGGAGCATAAAATTCCCTTTGAATGCACACTCGCAAGATGGAAGGTATAAAGTAAACATTCATGGAAAGTGAGCGATGAGAAAAAATACCTTTGATCACACACTCACAAGCTAGAAGGTAGTGTTATGCCTTGCATACCTGTCCCTACATTTTGTAGGAAAAATGTTGGGTCCCCCTTTTCACTTTTTCTCTTTCCCTTGGTTTCTTTTGTTTCCTCTATTTTCCCTTCGGGCTTTGCTTCCACGAGGGCTATTTTTCTTTTGTTTCTGTTCTTTGTTTGTCTTTAGGACCCAGTTCTAGAGTTTGTTTTTTCTTTTGAGCCGTCCAGATCCCAGACTCTAGGATTCTCTATCATCATGTCTTCTTTTGTGAGGAGATGTGACCGCATGGAATCCCCGGGCCTGGAGTCTAGAGGTTTGCTTGTTCCGGAGTTTGCAGAGAGAAAGAAACACATTTTTACCCTAAGGGTATAAATTGAAGTTACATTTCATTTTCACATTTACCATGATCAAACACTTAGAAAACTCAGAGTGATTTTAAGGTGATTAAGATGATTTAAGCAGCTTTTCATTCCTCATGCTTAGTGGTTGATTAATAGTGATTTGTAGTGCTTTCTCATGGTTTCTTGAGGGTAAATTTGTTGTAGAGCGCCTCCTATTCTCATCTTTCTTGCATTCCCCATGTTTCTAGGTAAGCCTTTGGCTCCCTCCTCTTTGGTTTCTGGTTTTCTAGTTCTTGTTTCTGTCTCCCTTATTTTTGTTCTTCTTTTCATTTTATTTCTCTAGTTTCACTTACTTTTTTGTCTGGTTCTATTATGCTTTTGTTTTTTGTGTCTTTGTGTTGGTCATTCTACCGCCTCCCATTGGTGGGTTAGCTCTGCCAGAGGGTTGTCTGCCCTCTGTGTAGTTGTAGTTTAGTGTATTTTGTACATTGTTGTAGAAGGATATAAGTGCCTCTATATATTGTGTATATTATATAAATTGTGTAATCTTCTATATATGTCTGTATATTCATCCATTTTGTGTCGGCCTGTGAGTCATGATTCAACCCTCATGTGCACTTCGGCTCTATCTGTACATTCTTTGTATAATCTGCATTCTTTCTAGTGGTGAGTTCATCGTGCTTTGTGCATCAGAAGCCCCAAATGTGGAGCTCGTCTGAGAAAGACATCTTCCTGGTTTGAACTCAGCACCTCGCTAGTTTGAGCCATGGTGGTGTTCTCTCCCCTCTGTCAAGTCACTCTTAATGGTGGATTAAGTTCCCATGCTAGCATTCAAGTCCAACCCAAGTGGCATTCATTTCTTCATGTGTTTGGATAGTTTTCGACATTAATGCCATAAATCCCATTATTTCATGGCCACATGACACTCCCACATCATCCTAGTATGGCTTATTTCTAGTCATGTCAGTAACGACTAGTTTTCTAGACTCTGGGTCCCAGGTCTTCATTTGCTCCTTGTTTCTTTCTTATCACATGTGCTATAGTCCTAGAAGGCCCAAGTAGATGAAATTACCTAAGTCACTCTCATTATATGTATATCTTTTCGGGGTTTGACATGAGATAATAATTCTTCAGGAATAGGTGTGATGCAATGGTAAGATTTCTGGAATCTAGAATAATGTTTCATTTTGTATAAATACTGACAATCATTTTGGTTTGCAGGTTTCCAAAATTAAACTCACTAATCATGTTAGAGGCAACCACATCATACCCACTCAGGATTTTAGAACTCCCTACTATTGTTGCCACCCAGGAAGCCATCAGGATGAAGATCGAGAAGGCCCTGGAAAAGCTCCCATTGACAATGAAGTATCTAAAGGGAGACACCATTGTGGGATCAAAGATTGATTCCAAACTTCATTTGATCACCAACACCAGTGTCAAAATGTGGGCCAAAATTTAGGCCCTGGTAAAGATAATGTTCATTCAATGGACGGTCGTAGATCCATTGGCCATCAATGTGGACAACTCTGGGATCCTCAAAGCTACTTGCTTCCCCTACTCCATGCAAACCTTGGAGCTCATTCTCACTTTGGTAGGACACAATAATATATCCATTTGAGCTGTCATGCTTGCCGCCCCAGTCCTAACCAGATACCCAATACCTATGGTGTCTCTAGATTCCATGACTTTTCATGTAGGGCTAGGGATTCCCCAACTCAATGATGTAGTCATTCTCACCCAGGCTCTAGCCTTGGAGGAATTTTAGAAATTAGAACACATGGCCCGATAGTATCTCAATAAAAAATGGCTTAAGGTGCCAAGGAAAGATTTCAAAAAGATGAATCTGGAGATCCCCCAGATTGAATTCAAAGAAATCATATAGATGGAGATCATCGCACCATGCAGGGTCTTTGGATAGCCCCATGCTCAGAAATTCTTGTCATGGATGTACTATTTCTTGTTGGGCATCACCTCTAGTGGGAAAAACTTTGATTGGGCCACTATCATTGCAAACCATGTGGACTCCCAACTTCTCTAGGTCACCAAGTCCTATAAATTCTACATGACATCTTATCTTTTGTGGGCCCTAGGACAACAATGCCCCATGACCCAGGGATTGTTCATAGCAGGTGAGCTCAAAACTTGTGTAGGCCAGAATGCTCCATGGGATTATTTCCCGTAGATCCAATGGGAGGCTAGTTTCCTCAACTTATACCAAGTGAATGATGCCTTCATTTACTAAAACCTCCTCACACCTACTTGGGATGTCGGATACCAGCTCTCCAAAGAAGTGATGGACTTGGTTAGAACCTATGGCCACTATTACATTCAATATCAACAACATACATACATTTGGGTGGCTGGCTTCTCTGGGAAGCCCTATTTATTACCCAAAAATTGTGGGAATAAAATAGTTCTTTTGGAATACTACAGGTAGATCTTGGAACTACATGCCCTCTTTATAGTGAAGAAGGTGACATCCCATTCGCAATCACTTGTGGGAACTACTCTTGCAGCTTGGCCAAGGCAAAGGAGGTGGAAAGTCAACTCAAAAGTCTGGGGCTAGCAGAGTTTTATCTAGAGTGGAATAATTTTGATCCACTAGGAAAAATAGCGAAGGAACTTCCCCGGGTATCAAACCCCCACGAGTTTCACATGGAAGATTTTTGGGAAGACAGCCAAGATGACTTTGAAGTCTGGAATCAACATTTCATCCGGATGACAACGGGAGTGATGAAGAGGCTCAAGCTTTGAAAGTTCTTGGATGACTTTTTGGATACTGGGTCCACAGTGGACCCGCAATATAAATAAAAGGGAGTGGATAAAATGGCCCTCCCTTTGGTGGATTGGGATGCACAGGAGGGCCCAACAATAGAGGACCTCACCTACATTGTAATTGAACATAGTCATGCATAATTCAAAAAGGCGTGCCCAAAAAGTACACACAAAGTTGACCCATTGGTGCGGGGTTCAGTTTTCGGGGCTGGAACCTCCTCGTAGGGCAAGGATAGAGGAAAGAGGAAAATGGGGACCCTGTCTCAAGTCCCATCCATAGTTCCCAAAGTGGAACAAATGCAATAGACTTTGGTGGCATCCCAATAAATGAAAGAAAATTTAATCACCCGGTTGGCCACCCTGGCTATTATGGCTGGACCTCTCTTCCCTTCCACTTCTCCTTCACTTGCAGAACTAATGGTCTGAGTGGCAAGGACTGGAGTGGAGGAAGAACAGGCAGTCATGTTGGATGAAGGTCCCCCATTAGTAACAAGGAGGAAGAAGAAAAGAACAATTGATCATCAGCCAAAGGTGGATCCGAAGCTAGGGATGCCCAGCATCCCTAAAATACATATTGTTTCCTCAGACTCCCCGGAGTTGGAAAATTGACCGGAAGATCCCTCAGAGACCTCCCCTCCAGACGATGATTTTGATGACATATTTAGGACAGATGAACTTGTAAACCTTTAGGGGGATATCGGGAAGGAAGTAGAAGAGATATCTACCTAGGAGGAAGTGGTGATTCCTACTGAAAAGGAGACCCCAGAGAAAGAAGCTGTCATGGAGAAGGAAGGCCGAGAAGAAGGGGAGAAGGAACAAGAATAGATAAATGTCTCCAATGTTCTAGAGATACAGGTCCCAGAGACCAACACCGTAGGGGAAAGGCAAGTACAAAATGAGCAATCAACATCTGTTGAGAGAACCAGACCTACAGGAGCAACTGTAATCTCAGTCACCATGCTTTAGACATCACCTCCTACCCCAAAGAGTGTAACATTTGGTGAGGTAATCACAGCGGCCCAAACACTAAATCTCAGCCTGATACCTACACCACCTCTAGAAAATACACCAACAAAGGAGAATATTTTAGCAGAAGAAGCCAATGAAGAACAACAACAACAGAAAGGTGGGGGAAAGAACCCCAGAGATACAAATGTCAAACCTGATGCTGATAAGAATGTGGACGTTGGGGTAGATAATACTAATGCCACTAAAGTGGATAATATACGCCATCCAAAAAATAAAGGTAAAGAGTCTGAAGAGACTCAAAATACTGGGGACGTGCAATAGAATCCTGGAGGGGATTTACAGGATCAAACTCTGGCAGCAAGGCCACCCCTACCCCCACCACAATGGTTGGTGGATTCAAGAAAAAGGAAGGCCCCAACATAGGCCAAGGTTGATCTCTCTCTAGTGAAGATGATGGCACAAGAACAAAATCACCCTAAGGTAAAGAAAGCCCAGAAAAACCATACCCTTTGGACTGGGTCAGGCGAAGACACAGTTGTTGTAGTCGCAACACCTCCCCGAGAGGTAGATATGGAAAAAACAAAGGCTGAAGATTATGCAATCACAGAGATATCTCTAGGGAAGAGGGGAAAGCAGGGTGAATTAGACTTGCTAAAAGAAGAAGCCAAGGCAGTAGAAGCCTACTATGATAAGGAAGCCTAAAAGTTCAAAGAAGAGAAGGAAAAGAACGCAAATCTTGTCGGGCTATTAACAGAGCTTGTGCAACCCATCACTACCATCCCCCTGGAAGCTTCCACATCTAGGGCACCACTCCCATAGGGTGACATAGATGCATTGAGGAGTATGAAAAGGAAAGTGCAGGCAACTGATGAGTGGGTGGCTAAACAGGTGGGAAAATTTTGGCATTTCCTAGTGGCTACACTCCCAGACCTATATGCAACCAGTAATGTTCTACACCAGACTAAAACTATGATTATCATATGGGAAGGAGAGGCCAAATAGTGCAAGGTCTGGATGGATGAGTTGGGAGAACTCTTGAATCTCAAGGAAGAGATTATTACCGAGGCTGGAATTTTGGGAGAGGAGTCCTTTGACTTTATCCAGACCCAATACTCTAGACTTGATCTCACATTGGAGATAATCAAGAAACTGGTAGGGGCCTTGCGGGACAAAGTTATGGAGATAGATTATTATTTAAATTTATACAAGGCATTCATTTCAAGGGTTTCGAGAATCGATCCCTTTAGTACTAAAACATGTACTCTAGAGAAATACATTATGGGGAAGTTTGATGAGCTCATGGAGTCTTGATACCATTCCCCAGAGGGAATGGACAAAGAAAAGATGTCTCATATATCTCAAATGGTCCTCTAGGGTCACGAGATGGAAAATATGACCACATAATTCAAGGCAAATACTCTGGATCTGGGCGAATAGGTGGAGGCAGCTAAGTACCGCTGGGCCGGCCTCAAGGACATTGATGAGGATGGAATTGCCCAAATCCTAGAAACATTCAAAAGTAATAAGGAGCAATAAGGTTCTCTGGAGTCCAGAGATTTTCACCAATAGAGAAAAGTTTGAACATTCTTTATTCTTTAAGCACAAGCTCCTAGATCCCAGAATTCTGGATCCATAGTTTTGCATTCTTTTGATGACTCTCATCTAGGTCCCCTGGAGCCAACTGATCATTATCAATTAGTTATTAAGGGTGTAAGAAAATAGGTGACCCCAGCAAGGCACATCAACTCGAGGGATGGTTCTGACAGGTGGTCTTCCCAAGGTGCCACTCCAACATGACACCTGGTGCATCAGAGATAGTTAGTCACTTTTACATTGATGAGGCATGTAGCCTCAATCCCTGGGGGATCGGATTTCTTCTATGCTCCCTTCAGCTCTCTTCTCGAGGCTGATTCTTCCATACCTCTTTTCTTATCTTCTTCTGTTGATCTGTCAAACCTCTTCTCTTCTCGAGGTTGTTGTAACATGGTGCAAGTAGTACCATCCATCGAAAATAGTATTTTATTATTGAGTGCAAAGTTAAGTTAGGTTAAATTTAGGGTAGATATGTGTATAAATAAAAAGTCTGACCTCATTCCAAGGGCCGACAGAATTGATGATTTTTTAGTCCTTAAGCACTAGTAATTTTAGCATTCCATTTCTGGTAGTTGTAGAGCTCAATGATTCTTAGTTCTTAGAAGCACTCAGTAGATAGATTCTCCCTTAGAGCCATTATTGTATGCACCAACACTACTGGAAAAACCATTAATGAAGGAGGAAGGATTCTCACAATGATTTTGTTGGTCTTCTGATCTCTGAGTTGATACTCTTTTGTGTTGTATGTTTATGATGTCCCTTGCTCTAATATTTTAAGTAGATTTACAACCTTCTTTTCCCCTCTCTATTGAATATGTATGAACTAATGGCTCTCTATGCATTCAGTATTTAGTGTAGCATGTTAGAGCTTGGTTTATGTTTTAAATGTATTTGCATAACTATAGGTAGAATGGAATACTTCTAACCCTGTCATATATTTTGATGTTTCTTTGATAATCCAAATGCTTGCAAGAAACCCCGACCCAAAAAAATCCCTAGAGAAGATGAGTCAAGAAAACCACCTATCCCCCCGAACAAAAAAGTCACACTCCCAACTTAGCTCCTACACTGTTGAGACCCAACTCTCACATGCTTGAAGGTGAGGATAATTTATTCCCCAGACAACCTTTATATGCAAAGTTGGTCAGTATCCTGGTACCTGGTGACAACTTACACTCTATTGGTAGACTGGTCACAAAGTCCCATCAATAGAAACTGGCGCTAGAAGGAGGGCACGAGCTCGTCCCCTTCTAAGGATTTAGATTTTACACCGCCTGAGGGTTCCCCAAACCATGGTTTTAGGAAGAAGACCTTTAGTAGGATTGGATCATTTCTACCTGCATGATTTGAAAGAGTCCTTAGATTAGCCCCCAATCCCGAAAGGTTTGTCAAATTCAAGCCCCCTGCTCGAAAGAAGCAGACCCTGCAAACCAAACCAGCCAACATTGTCTGGGGATCAACTACATCTCAGAATACCCAAGTCTCCTAGACAACTCCAAGGACTAATGTTCAGTCTAGCCAAAATCATACACCCCCGATGGCTGCATACTTTGGTAACACTAGGTCCCGAATGGGATAGTTTCTGGGTGAAACCAACGATCTTCCTGTGCACCCAGAAAAGATATACCCCTGATATGAGTACTTAGGCTCACAAACCATAGAAGAGCATCTGCAGGTATACAAAGATGCCATGAACCGACACCGAATCAAACACCAAGACATTGTGACCCAGATGTTGCCTTTGTCTTAAGGATAGAATGAGTTGAACTGGTACCTTAACTTTCCCAGCAACTCCATCAACAGTTGGCAGGACATGGAGGATGCCTTTCTAGCGACATTCTACATACACATGGACCCAGCGTGGTCCCACAACCAGTTCATCTTTATCAAGAAGGAACCGAACAAACCCCTTGTGGCATTATACCATCGGTTCCAATGCACCTTAAAGTGGTGCATGGGTCCCTTCATCCCATCCATGGATGTGACCATCTAGACATATGTTAATGCGATGGACCCTTTTGTTGCCACTCTCCTATGGAGAACTACCACCCCCACTAACTGAGACACTCTAGCAAAAGTTTACAACTTAGCCTTGGAGTTGTCTAGGGGTTTGAACAAAGCTTTGAGAAGGATTGGGTAGAGCATGCCTTTCAACATGATACCTAGTGGAAATTCTTACATTGGGGGATTAAAACCCAATCAAGCAATGGGTGCCCCAGTGATGGCCATGAATCCCCCACCACCATCGATAGACCAGCAGGCCCTGTAGATATACCCATCGCAAGCATAGACAACATCAGGTCTAGAATTCACTCACTAGAACCAGCTACAACAAACACAACAACCATCATCACAACCCTCCAGAGTACCTTTCTTCTATTTGTGCCCGCAAATGGAGGATTGTCATCCTTGACTCTGGTAGCTGCTTCTGCCTTCCCCGAGAACCAACCACAACAACCATCACATTGTGACGCAAACACCCAGCTATCTGTCGAGGTTGACTTCCTCTGGTGATTATTGTCCTCACTGACTGTGGACATGGGACAGCTGAAGGAAGTGTCTTTTGCACCCCACAACACTAATTCCCAGATAGGGAATATCTTCTCTGGCCAAAAAAATACCAATACTAGAGGAAGGAATTATAACAATGGGCCTCAACCCAACCAAAAGCAATGAAATAACAATGCAAACACTAGAGGTCCTCCTCTAAGCCAAAACACCACTCAGGGTAGTGTTGGACCTACCCATTTCATGCCAGTTGCAAAACTCCAGCCCTTGAATAACTGGTGTAGATTGCATGACACTGGCTCTCATTTTGAGGTGAACTACACCACACTGGAGAAGGTCATCATGATCTCCCAGTTGGAAAGACAACAAGCTATCAATCCTACTCCCTTATAAATGCCTATGCCAGAGCCCACTCATGGTGCCTTCACCTGTGAGACCATCTTCTTTGGAGTAGACAAGGAAGATGAAGAACCCAAATTGCAGGGGTTCTTTGATGAATCTATTCTGACCTTTGAGGCCAATGCCTTCACCAACCCATGGACTCCTTACAACACTCAGAGTCAGGCTGGTAAAGGACCAATTTACATGCCTCTGCCTCCCAAAGTTTCTCCTCCCTGGGACAACATGACTGATTTCTCCTTCCCACCAAAGGGATTTAGCTCTAACTAAGCTAAAGATCCAGCTGAGGGAAGCCAAAAATTATCGGGGGGGAGGTTTGACATCACAAAGGCATTGGAAATAACTACCACCTCCATGACCTTGATGGAGTTTTTGTTGAACTATCTTGAGCAGAGGAAGCCTCTTCTGAAGCTCTTGGGAAACCCAGAAGCTGTCAGTCACCCACCCAAGACTATCACTTTTGATGATGCCAACATGGCTTTCTTCCAGGGAAACACAGAGGATCTTCCCTTCCTACTAGGCTTAAACATACAAGGGAAGAACCTACATAATTTCTTAGTATATTCCGGTGCTTCGGGCAATGTCATGCCCTTATCCATTTTCCAGAAGCTCAGACTCCATCCAAAGATGTAGTAGTCAAGATGGATAAAACTGCTATAAAAATGGTAGGTGAGCTGAAAAATGTCTAGATTCAGCTTATCCAAGACCCCAAGATAGAAAGCGTAATCTATATCCAAGTGGTGGACATCCCAGAGACTTACAGGATGTTATTGAGTCAGAATTGATCTAAGGCCCTTAATAGGTATTTCTCTACTGACTTTTCCCACTTGTAGCTCCCCTGGGAGGGAGAATCCAACCACATCCAGGTAGAAACTAAGCCCAGGATGAAATAGGCCCTCACCGATGTCAGGAGGGTGAATGAAGTCCTCTTCTCTGAGAATTCCCCCAGGGTGTACCGACCCCTAGAGATCCTCAGGTTTGATTTCACCCCCAGGGAAGATCCCATGGTCTCTCAAAGAATACATGACCTAGAAGAAAAGCTAAAGGGAGAGGTTAACTCACAAGGTACCGCAAAAACTCCTACTACACTCTTGTTTAGCACTTAGTGTCGGGTGCATTATCAAAACTATTTAGAGCGAGAGTGTGAACCTTGGATTGCCACTGCCACCCGCCATATCAATACTCTCCAGGGGAAGAAACATGAAATGGATTTGCCTAGAATCAATAGTCATTTCGGAAGTACCCCCATGGTGTCACCTATCTGGGGATCCCAACCAAAGGCTTCTCCAAAAGAAAACCTCACCCATGCAAAATCAGAGCCAGAGGAAACTCCTCCCAACCTCCCCAAAAATAATCCAAAGGCCACTTCACCTTCCCAGCCCCAAACAACAAACAGTGACTTGTGGACCTTGATGTTCAACGGGTCTCGATCTAAACAAGGTTGCAGGGCCGGGGTGGAATTGATCAACCCACAGGGAAAATCCTTCCTTGCATCATATAGGATGCAGTTCAAATGCACAAACAATGTCATGGAGTATGAGGCCTTGGTCCTTGGAATCCTATTTTCACTAAGAAAGGGAATCACCCACCTCTGGGCACTGGGTAATTCAGAGTTGATCATTAAGCAGGTCTAGAGATAATACACTTGTCATGATAAAAGGTATGCTACATACCACAACTGAGCATGGAGCCTCATCGAAGATTTTGATTCCTTTGGCATTGAACTCATTCCTCGGACAACCTTTACAGGCAAAGTTGGCCGGTACCCTGGTACCCGGTGACAACTTACACTCTGTTGGCAGATCGGTCACAAAGTCCTGTCAATAGGTAGCATTATGAAAAACCATCATGACTGCACGACCACATGATAATCTTTTCACCCACTCACTTGTAGAGCTAAATGACTTCATAACAAATACAATGTGACTGCATGAGTATTCATTATAAATTCAGCGCGACTGAACACAAAAGGTGATCGTCGTGGACAAGTCTAAAAGCACATGCAAAATAAGAACCTTAAGTGGCGAAAAAGGTAATGAAAGATTGGAACAACCACCAAGGAACCTAGGGTTTAAGAGGCTTCAAGGGTTTTTCACATGAAGGGTTTAAAACTAGACCTAGAACATGCAGAGGAACAAGATTAAGACCAGGAAAAACATAGAAACATACAAGCTGGGCTCTACCCTTGTGGGAGCCACATTTTCTCCACTTCTAGCCAGAATTTTCATGTAATGGGAAATTTTGGGTAAGACTAACTCCATTTTATTTTGGTCATCAACTCTTAGTTTTCTTGGGTACTACTAATCTTGGGTACCACTGTGTCTCTCGGGTAATATTGTTTGTTGGTGTTGTATGTCCATCAGGAAACAACTTCAATTTTTCTCGATGATCACTTTAGTCATGCTCAGTGTTGTGATGCTTGGTATACACTATGAAATTCTTAGGGTTCTCTAGCCATCGGTGTGCACTATCTATTGGTGTGCATTGTCCGTTGATGTTTACCATCACTCGGTGTGCACTTTATTTTTATGTTTTACCGATAACATAACCTTTATCTCTTTGGTTTCTTGAAGTCTATGACAATATGTATATGAGCATTGATAACATATTAATTTGACATCAATGACAATATAATACATTAACTAATTTAATGTCTTGCATTTACTTTCTACAGCTCAGTGATCATCAACTTGTCATTTTCAAACATTCAATCAGTTGTAGTTCATCAAAAATGTCAAGTGGTAGTGATGTCCTATAATCTCCAATGTTAAGAATTCTGAATCTTCAACACCACAAGTATAAGAATACTAGCCTTCCTGTTTGAGGGATTATTGTAAAGGTTGTACACGCACAAAGATGAATTGAAAAAATCCTAGGAAGAGAGAGAGAGTCAACTTTGTAAAGATTTTGGAGCCCTGTAAAATAGTTTCTTATACAAGCCAAGAGTTGCATGACTGTAAAACAACATACAAAAACTATGTTGAATTGATTATTTTGCATATATCTTCTTAATTTATTTACATGATTAGTATAACTATATCAATATTGCTACAACATGGCATTATCACAAAAATGCTACATGATCCAAAAATGATTTTGATATGCTCTGACCTGGAAATCCCATATAGACACTCAGTTCAGGTTGAAACCAGAGAAGACAAAGTGGAAATAAGAGAAATTGAAATAATTAGCCAACTAACAAATATCTAAGTAACAATGCAGGTGTCATGAAACTTCAGATCATAAAATCATTAAACATCACATGTATATTACATAATAACATGTATGAATAATGAAGATCTCTACAATAAGTACAATAATAGTACATAAAATATAAATATTTTTTTTTAAAAAAAATAGAATTTTCATAGAAAGCCTCCAATCAAAATTTAAAGTATAATTATAATTGAACATGAAAAAATATCATTTCCTAAAGACTTGAAGAATTGAGAAAACTTCTCCATTAATGCCAAATGGCTAAGTTACTGGAAACACAAAATACTTATGAGATATCAATTTTCAACACCTTTAGTGAATGCCGAAAGATAATTATTAATGTATAAATAGGATGATTGATGGATTTATAGTTTCATTACAAAGGAAAAAGTTACAATAATTTTTGTATGACGGAGGAAACAAAAACCAAAAATAGACTCCAAGCAAAGAACTTGAACATGGTAAATTTTGTTTTATGATCCCTTGCAAACAAATTAAAAGAGCTAAAGCCAGATACAACTTGCACTGGAGACCAAACATGATAAATCACTTTCTTGTTATTTCCTTGTTTCTGCATTAGTTTTGGTGCAACTAAATTTATCATCTACATTTATATTTTCATCATCTCCATCTCTTTTTCTTAACCAAGATAAGGATGAAATTTTTTTATGTTTCTTTTGTCTATTTATTTGGGTGTATTTTAGGATGCAAATTCCAACAATTAGTGTGTGTATGTCCATTGTTATCATAATAACCATAAAAAACTTTAGATCTTGTTGATTGTCATTGGGTAATGTATTGTAAGTCAACATGAGAAGCTAAAAAATGTGTGAGGAATGGAGAGTCACACAAGATGATCTATGTAGAAGTCCAAGGTATACTCAAACCAAAAGGAATTCAAAAAACAAGATCTAGAGAGTGCACAAAAAAAATAGAAGTTGTGCAAATGTATCTGCAATAAAAAGAAAGGTTGGTGAAAAAGGATGAAATTTCCAAAGAAACAAGAATCCAACCAAGAAGTATAAAGGATAGATCAATGCAAAAAATAATCCATGTAAATATATACATATTGTGTGCATTAATAATGTAGAACAAACAACCAGGATTGTAATATAAATATGGCCCAACCCATGAGACATGCAAATGATTATTCAACCCAAATTTAGAAGATTAGATTATGTATAATAAGGAACTTTGGCCAAGTGCCTGAAGAGATAGATCAATATTTTGGTAGACTAGCTAGTGAGAGGCTAGCAAGTAATGTGAATTAAGGGATTGAATATTAGCAATGGTAAATATTCTTGAGCTCTTGGGTGTTCAATGTAAGCTCTTGGATAACTTAATATATGTTTTGAGTATGTGGTAGAAGGTAGATGCTACTTCTATGATGTGATTTATTCTTCATAGAGAACTGCAACTTGTAATGTGACAATGTGAATATGAATGATCTTGGTGATAATGATCAAGTTCTAAAAATCATTGAGTTCTATCCAAATTTTTGAGCACTCACACATTTTTTATCAAACAAGTAACTTGTTGACAATGCAGAAGACAAGTCTTCCAAAAATATTTTGTTGATTTCTAGTAACTGAACAAAAAAATTCAAGAAAGTTGGCATATAAAAGGAGAATAAGCCCTTGTTATAATAATGATTCAGAAATTTTTTGTTATAGACATCTTGGAACTTGGTTGACTCGGCAAGTTTTTTCATATCTCGTGATTCAATTATATCCCTTGCAATGTCATAGTTTTACTAGAGGTTCAATTGGTAGTAATTATGATCCATGAAGCGTCAAGGAGTAATATCTATTATTCTTTGTAGTTTCTCCCTTTATTGTGGGGGGTAGACCTGATTTTCTCAAAAGTAGCTTCTCTAAATTATAAATAGTGCAAGCCTAGCGAGACCAATTCAATGTCGGTTTATTGACACACTTCAACACCTTGTGCCATATTGGTGTAGGAGCACCTATTTGACATCAAGCCTCCATGATGCATCTGAGAGTCTTTAAGTTTGTTTCATGTTTTATTTCATGTTTTTTAGTACAATAAGGTCCCAAGGACCATTTGATTCCAATACAAATCATTTTGTAAGGCATTAATAAGCCATTTGTTCAAAATGACCTTTAAGGTTCTGGTTAAATCAATGATGGTCAAAATTGTAAAAATTCCCTAAATGGGTTGATACTAGTGTAATAGGTATTTTTAATTCCTTTTTATGTGTTTGGAAGTCCAAGAGTGGCTTGTTAAAGTTGTGTGGAGTTTTGGTTAAAATTGCAAAAGTTGCATAAAAGTTGCAAAATTGTGCAACTTTCCAAAATTGCAAGAATATGGAAAAATGAGTCTCTAATGGTCATAGGGGTTAAAAATCAGTTATGTTTGTATAGGTGGGTAATGTATTTAAATATCCTTGTATATTGACCCATGAAAAAGGGGGAGAAGGTTGTACCAAGGTTTGATTAGAAAATCAATAAAAATGAGTTATTTTCTTGCACGTTTCTCATCTCTGTAACTGTGGAAGTCATGTTTTTGGTATGGTATGAATCCAAACTAGAATATGGAGGTTTGAAAACATTTATACTCAACTATAGGTTTGTTTTGAATACATTCTCATGAGTTTTTTGGTATGAATCAGAAGATATGGTGGTTTCTTTAAAAAACTAGCAAAACCCTTGCTAGGCTAACCAATGGGCTTTTGAAATTATGTATCTTCCAATGTGGCATATGGAAAGGGCTAAGAAGTTTTATAATGGTTTCTTTTGATTTTTACTCCAAATAATATTTGAAGGTTTCCATTAGTATTCAAGCACACAAATGGGCAGTCGGTAACAGAGTCACAAAACAAATAGATCGATATGATCACTGAAGTATAGAGTTAACTGAGTGCAATGATCAGTGAGTAGACAGATTTACCGAGCAAGAGTATACACCGAGAACATAGTCTACACCGAGAGACACAAACTATAGACCTTATGGCAAGACAAACTGTCAAATAGTGACAAAACACAGTCATTCATATGATTACAGTGTTAGCCGAGCTAAGAAGTTGTAGTGTCGACCGAGCAGTTAGTTCCAAGAAGTATTAACCTAGTCACCAGTATTACCCGAGTTGCATAACATATTTGAGTGATCAATGTGGACAGAGCACCCAGTGTCAAATGAGTGCCAAAGTTGCCAAGTTCACTGTATCGCCCGAGTGTTGGCATATCACCCGAGTGGATTACTGGACCTGAGTATCAGCATTGGGCCGACTTAGTACGTATTGCTTGATACTATTTAATATGATAATAGCCAACTTGTAGAGGTAATTGATTTGGATAAGTATATATTTAAGACACTTTGTTTATCCAAAAGAATCATCATTACAACAACATTGAATATATGTATGGATGCGAATATGAAGAGGCAGATTGATTAAAAGGATACAATAGTATAAAGGAACAACAGAGAATCATCTATCACATTCAGGTGATCAGTATTACATCAAAGGATCTTATTTAGAAAATCATAGTTGCATAACAGATCATTCACTGGTTCATCCTAACAGGTGTATAATTCAAATTTGTTAACGGGTTGGACCTAACAGTCCTTCCCAAATATCCTAACAGAGTGCATACTTAAGTGTATTGTATAAATCCTTTCACAAGGTGGACATAATAGTCCTTATTTCTCCTAACAGGGAAAATCATTAGAAGTGGTCAATTGTAAGCCTTAACCGACCAAATTTATTGCTACAGTTCTAAAGCTTGTGGGTATCATCCCCACCCCATTTTTACTTTCTATTTGGAAGGTTTCTGGGTCACCATATCTTGTGTCAATTACTATGAATGTTTATTGATTTTTTGTTCCATGCATGCAATTAGATTAGAAAATCTAATAAAGGATTAAAGTGAAGAATTTTATTGGTTACAGAATCACCCCCCCTCTCAGTCACCTAGCTTATAATATATTTCCAACACAAAAAAACACCAAGCACCGAGAGACAGTATTTATCAAAAGTGATCAATCTTTGTAAAGCTTTAACATGATACTTTATTTACTGCAGTAGTGAAGTTTTGTGGGTCTCATCCCCGTTGTAGTTTTTACCTTCTAGCATGGGCTTTCTATGATACTAAAATACTAGTGTCATGTGTATTTATTTTCATGTATGTGTATTGTTTAATTTACATCCATTTACATTTCAGTTGTGAAATTACATGTTTGGTGAAAGGTTATCTACTCAATCAGTTATAACAGAATATTTGTTTACAAAGATTTGATTGAAATTTTTTAAGGGTAGTGATTCACCCCTCCCCTCTCAGTACACACCTTTCTATTATCCCAACAATTGGTATTAGATCTAGTTCTCTTGTATAGAAATTTTAATCACTGAAGAGAAAAGATCTTACAATGGAAAGGTATACACTTGATAAAACCATTGAAAATTGGAAGTTACAGTTGCAGATCTATGTCAAACAATACAAGGAAGCTAAAGAGAAACTCAGGGAGATCTTGATTAAGAGAAAGGACATGGAACTTTGCTATCATGAGATTGATTCCCAGGAGGTAGAGATTCATGACCAATTTGAAACATATGGATCTGAATCTGGTAGCATATCTAATGCAATTGAAGGAATAATATCAAATCTATCTAAGTGCAATCAACAACTTCCTGAACAAGTGAAAGCACTAAAAATTAGTCAAGATACACAAATGGTTAGAATAGTTGAAGTGTTGAATGATGCAAAGAAATTTGAACAAGATAGAAACATGGATATTGATGATAGGAGGCAAATGAATGAAAAGATACAAGAAAAAGAATCTGAGGTCACTTTGAGATCACCAATCAAGTGGTTTCTATGAGTCATGAGGAAAACCAGGTGAATACTAATCTTGCTAAGAAAATAGAAGACATTGGTATATTGAAATAAGAGAATGAAAAACCGAGAAATGAATTGAAGATTCTACAACAACATATTGAAGTGATAAACAAATCTGAAGAAAGTATTAAGAGAATGGATGAGCTTCTAAACTATCAAGGAAGACTGAATAACAACATCGTATTAGGGTATACTGAGCAAGGAGAATCGTCAAATCAAGCTGAATAGAGGAATGTGTACTCAAATCCTAAGCCTAAGAAGCCCTCTTGCCATCACTATGGAAAACCAGGCCACACATCTTGTAGAATAAAAACAAAAGGTACTCCTGGAAACCCTCCTAAATTTAATGGTATTTTCTATAACTGTAATAAGCATGGACATCATGCACATACAAGTTGAACAAACCAAAGAAGAAACCATACATGGAAAAATATTCTTGAACTTTCAACATGCATGGGCATACATCACAAGCATGCAAAATAACACAAAGTAAATATGGAAGCCTAAAGGACAAGAAAAGGTAATTCAATCGAGAAGAAAAGGTAATGCTTATGCATGGGATTAAAAAATTTTTGGTAGTTGTAAAACATGTGGTAAATATGGGCATATAGCAGCTAATTGTATGATAAAATGGAGAACTAAGTATAGGAAATGGTCAAACTCTAGAATGCCATGCTCACAATGTCACAAAGTTGGTCACTTAAGTAGAGATTGTGTAGACCGAATAAATACTTATGGAAATGGAAATACAATTGAAGAAATCGTGAGGATCAAAAATAAAATGTGGAGGAAAGCATCAAATGATAACGCAGGACCGAGCACAATAGTCACTGACACCTCATCTGATGGACTAGGTGGTTCCACCTTCTCCACCTCAGCAATACAAGAAGGTATGGAACTATGTTTTACAAAGCTATATCTTACATCATTTCTTATATTCATTGTACAAATGCCAAATTAGTATGAATTAAGATGAACTATGGTATTAAATGTTTGATTACTTTGATCTAGTTGAGTCGATTAATATGTACTGAGTTAGTAATGCCAGTCGGTAAATATGTGAGAGACAACCGAGTTGTTAAGGAAACCAAGCATTTGTAACACTCACTAAGCTAAAGTATTGTTAGTGTTAATTGAGCATCATGTTTGTCTACCGACTGGATAGTGGCGAGTATTTATTGCACCGAATAAAGGTATTTGGTATAAATTCACTCGATGTGAACTTATTTGTTCACATAGTGATCATAGAGCGGAGCATAGAAACATCAAGCAAATTTGCAGTAGAGTAATTCATGGATTTTGCAGAGATTCTGAGTATATTTTGAGCCACTAAGAGGTTAGTCATTACACATTTTGTACTTAAAAAGTGACTTGAACACTTTCGTGAAAACCCTAAATTAGAAATCAATGGCGTCCTCATCTCAAACTATGAAGGAAAAGATGGAGAAGGAGAAGAAGGTAGTTCTTGTTAAGAACTCCACTTGTACAAAGCCGAACTACAAGATACATCCTCAGGTTGCAGCCCAACCTAAAGACAAAGGCACATTTTAATAAATTCTACGTATGGTTCTGTTGGTTCAAGATGTTCGCGCATACATTCACTGTAAGATAGGTGAAATTGGGGATTTTGAGATTATGTTGATTTCCTAGTCACTTTGCACAGATGGGAAACTAAAGGATGATCACAAACATCTAGAGGTCAAAGGGTTAACCAATGCCCTAAATTTTCCTATGGTATTTTGAACCAAATGGATCCGCATTGTTTTGAGAAGTGCACATGATGGAATTCTCTGGCTAGACAAACCAAAACGGATAAGTAAAGATGTGATTCATGCAATAACTGGGTACCCCACATAAAAAAAATCAAAAGCCATAAGGCACCCACCCAGAATTGAGATAGAAAAGCCTACATGAGCCAAATAGGATGGAAGAGGTCTAAACATCAACTCAATCGGTGATCCTCAACTTAGGTTTGGTGCTTATGTTATTGGCTACAAGATCTTCCAATCGAGAAGACCAAACAACATAGCTTGTGGAGCTGTTGACATTGCCAACAAAATTGTAAAGACAGGTTTACAACTTGACCTAGCTGAGCTTTTGTAGAGACAACTTGAAGAGAATATAAGAACTATCAGATCAACATGGTCGAATACTTGTAAGTTTGGTTCACCAATTTTATGCACATTATTCTATCTACAAAATTTCTTTCCCTCCATCAGTACTGTGAAATGGAAGGCAAACCGACTGATAAAACTAAAAATTGGTGATTTTATTACAAGTTTAGGAACAAAATTTGAACCAGTTATGAATTATTACTTTGCTAAGTTCAAAGCTAGGATGGAAAAGAGAACATGAATACCAGCACAGTTGGTAGAAAAAATACAGAGGTGAAATCTATTTTATAGTTGACACAGATACTACTCTTATCAAAGAAGTACAACTAAGGACAACATGGCTACATCTGATGGATTATGAACTTAACATTGGCATTGCTTATGATGTTATAGAAATGTTACTCAAGGAACTAGTTGAAAAATCTGCCATGAGATTTGGCACATATGATGAAGCAAAGACCCAAATATCTATTGGTCTACAAGCTGATAAGATGGAAAAGAATAAGACTAAGATAGTCAAGACCTTAAAAAGAAAATTTTCTATCACTGATGAAGAATTGGACAAGTCAATTGATGATATCAAGGTGTAGACCTCAATCAATAAAGATGATGAGATTGAACAAGATGCTGATGCCACCGAGTCTAATGAAGCACCCAAGGCCAAAAAGGGAAAAAGCATAAAGACTGATTCTCCATCAAGGACAAGATCACAATCGGTGACAAAAAATTCACCACCTTTAAAGAAAGGAGTTGTAAAGATAACAAGGCCCTCACAGAAATTCACATATCAAACAAGGAAAAAAAAAGACACTACCGAGAACCTAGCACCGAGACAAAGAAAGAAATACATAAGGAATAAGGATGACAAGGATGACTGTAATGAAAATATTGAACAATTTAAGGTTGTGGTAAATAAAGAACTGAAGAGTATTGATGAAGTTGTTGAAGCAATCAAGACAACAGGACGGTTAGCACATCCTGTTATGTATGTGGAGCCTAATCAGACTCAAGTTCTTTTAGCACGGTTTCCCCCCATACTTATCTACAGGGGATTGGGGGCAGCGCCCCCAAGCTCGGGGTCAAGGGGTAGATCCCCTTGTGGGGTCCTGGGGTAGCACCCCAGGCGGGGTCAAGGGGTAGAGCCCCTGATGGGGTAAAGGGTCGACCATCGATTTTCTATTCGTTAGAGTATTTTTTCCCTAATTAGGTTATGTCAAAAATACGTGTGTAAAGGGCTTAGGGTTTTTTGAGATTCTTTTTGTATGAGGGATTTTCGTAGCTTCCTATGATGGTATTGAGTTGCAGGTTTTAGATTGTAATCACTGGATAATAATAAAGACATTGGACTTGCTGTTGGTGGACGCAGCCTAGGGATTGGGTGAACCATGTTAAATTTCTGTGTTATCGTGTTCTCTTCTGTGTGTTAATATTTGTATTTTTCTGCTTATTATTCTAACACATCCTAAGCTACACACTTATGCAGACCTGACTGCCAAGAACAAAGATAAACTTGAAGAAGATATCATATGTATGATGATAAATTTCAAATGAGTCCCTATTGAATTTTCTACTTATATTCCACAAGAATAATATGATAAGATATTAGCCAGATGGATGTATGCACTCAACACTGAGAAATAGTTGAGAGAGACAACTCTCACTCTACTAAAGTTTGAATGCACAGTAGAACAGATAGAATATTTCATGAAATAGTATGCTAATAAATTTCCCAAGAAAGAAATAAGATTGAACATTATTCAAGGAAATATGAAGGAAGTGGATGAAGAGAGAACTAGGATTTGGGAAGATATGCTCACTCCACCCAAGGAATCCAAGGAAACTAAGGAAACAACAAACATTGCATCTAAAGTCGATACCGAGGGACATCGATGGAGCATAGAACCTATTAATGTTGAAGATGCAGTTGTTGAAAATGTACTGGATGGTATTCCTTAACCATTGACAAATTTAGGTCATCCAAAGATCATGATAAATGATATAACTGAAGGTGATCCTGATGATAAGACTAAAGAAGATGAGATAATCAGAGCTACTAAGACCATAGATGTGCAAGACACATCAGAGGTCACCCAAGCAATGGTACCAAGCCAGTTGCCTATTTTTGGTACAATCTATTGAGATTGAGATTGAAGCACAATAGAAGACACCCGAGCAAGTTATATACACAACTAAAGACAAGGGTGATACACATAGTAAAGAGACCTAACATAGTGCTGGAACAACACAAGGTGACACAGATACAATGATAGTAGACACCTCTACTACTTACACTAGGTCAGCTACTGAGGCACCTTCACAAGGCATCATACCGAATGAGCCCTCAAAGCAAGAAACTAAGAAAAAGGCTTAGTTGGCTCTAACACTATCTCCTTTGTCGAGCACAAAAGAGAAGACCAAGGAAAATAAGAAAGGAAGCAAGGGTCTTGTGACACTTGATGAAATCATTGAAATTCTTGATTTTGATCCACAGACACTTGACCCGGATGCTTTGACAAGGTATGGTGAACTCTACACCCAAAAAGAAGCACAGGATAAGTTGAGGCAAGAATATAAAAGTGCAGAGGTGCTAGAGACAACTAAGGAGATTATAATGAAATTTTTTCCATATGTGAACATTGATGAAGTAGCCCCCATACTTGATCAACTTGCACTGCTCACTAAGGCAATAAACAATCCAAACATTGATGCTGAGCAAAAGTTAGAGGAACGAGAAGAAAAGAAGATTCAGTACAAGGTTATTGAGAAAATCAGCCAAGCTATGGCAGTAAACAAGGTAACTCTGTCTGAAGTTATAAATGGATTAGAAAATTTTATTACTGAAACCATTACAATTCTATATAAGTTATGCACTTTACATCACTTCACTATCGAGATTAGTGAAAAGATGAAGAAATTAGATCAAGATCTAAAAGATAGTGCTAGCAGTATATCAACTGAGCAACACGCATTGCAGATTCATTACACCAAGGTTCTACTAAACCAGCGGTTGAGACTAGATTTGAAGAAAGAAGAAGACAAGATCAGAGAATAGGTAACCGAGCTATAGGCAATGTTACTACTGCATTTAGTTATGATGCATAAACACATGACATTGGCAAAGAACTTGATTGCCACCCAAGAACTGTTAGTTACAGAGAGCATATATGATATGCATGCTCAACTAAATCTCAAGATTTTGACCCTTGAACACCTAAAGGAGGAATGGGAAAATTAGATGGAAAATCTATAGAAGGCCCATCCTAACATTTTTGACAAATTGTAAGTTATATTCTTTTGTCATTATTTTCAAAAAAGGGGGAAATATATGTATATATGTATAGTAAAGGGGAAAAATATAATTAGGGGGATTCATATACATATACCAAGCATATACAAAGGGGGAGTCACTATGTATAAGTTGTTGTGTCTGATAATTTTTTGATACTAATGTCGAAAGGGGAGAATGTTACTCCAAATAAGATTTGAAGGTTGTCATTAGTATTCAAGCACACAAATGGACAGTCCATAACAAAGTCACAAAATAGATAAATCAAGGTGATCACCGAAGTAAAATTTTAAATGAGTGCACTGATCACATACAGAGTTAACTGAGTGCAATTATCACCGAGAATATAGACTTTACCAAGCAGTAGTATACACCGAGCACATAGTCTACACCAAGAGACACAGACAACACCGAGCACTGAGAGACAATATTTACCGAGAAGACCAATAGTCACATAAACGTTTGTTTTGGCACATCAATCTAGGTTAAATTTTTTTTTGACTTAGATAATAGTTTACAATGATCAAGGAGAACATTAATTACAGATTCACAACATTAATTGTTTATATCTCCTATGGTTAGATGATTAAGGTGAATTTTGTAGACTGTTGATCTTAGGCTATGTAAGACATTGTAAAGCCATAATTAGGTCATAACATTTGATATATATATATAATGTAAGGATGTCATTTGTAATGTATGTTGATCAAGAAATGATCAAGTATCTTCCATAATACGGACATCAGAGATCAGACAAGGGTTTTAGGACAAGGACTACATTGTAGTAATCTGTTTTCAAAATGGAGGCAAGGCTACCAAGAAGAATAAAGAAGAAGGTATTATCATTCATAGTAAGGTGATACATTTTATATTGCAATTAAAGGATCTGTATTCACAATATAGAGATTATATTTGTTCAGATCACAATTCGGTTACTCTCTAACAATTGTAATAGACCCCAAAAATCTCCTAACAGAGTAGACTTAACCATCTTTGTATAAATCTCTTAATAGAGTGCACACATAATTTGTGTTGCTAAATCCTTACATGAGGTAGATCTAATCGATCTCACTATTACTCCTAATAGGAAAGATCATCAGAAGTGATCAATCTTTGTAAAGCTTTAACAAGCTACTTTATTTACTGCAGTAGTGAAGTTTTGTGGGTCTCATCCCCACTACAGTTTTTACCTTCTAACATGGGTTTTCTTTGATACCAAAATACTAGTGTTATGTGTATTTATTTTCATGTATGTATTGTTTACTTTACATGCATTTACATTTCAACAGTGACATTACATGTTTGGTGAAAGGTTATCTACTCAGTCAGTTATAACATAATATTTATTTACAAAGATTTGATTGAAAGCTTTTAAGGGTACTTATTCACCCCTCCCCTCTTAGTACACACCTTTATATTATCCCAACATCTATCTTTATTCTTTCAAATGTGTAGATCATTTGGTGAAGAGTTTCCTATAGAAAATTGATTCCCTAGTGGATTGTTCCTCTTGTATTAGACTATAACTCTCTATTAGAAATAGATATTTGTAGTTTAAGCATGGGTATTGATGTTTTGTTGGAGTGGAACTGGTCATGAAATGATTCAAAGTGATTCAGACCCTTTGAAGAAGTAGTGGGTTGACAATTCTAAGGTAACAACAACCAAGATCAATGGAATCAAGAAAGGAAGAGTATTGACAGTTAGTTCAGATTGTGACTTAATCCAACTTTACATTGCCTGCATGTATGATCACAAAACCTATTTTAAATCATCTAATTAATGTATTAAGGGTAACCAAAATTGTTTTTATAATCATGAAGGATTTTAAAAGTGGTGTGTTAAGTTCATTAGTGGAGGACAGTCTAAGGAGGTCTAATTGGATCTAAAATTAATGCTATCAGTCCATTATTTGATTATTATATTGTCAAGAAAATAATGTTAATTTGGGGATTTTTTTTTAAGGTCTTAAATATTTTTTTGGGATTGTGTTTACTCCATGAGAACTTATCCATATTAAGGGTTGTGATCAGTCTGATTGCTGATAGGGATAGGGATATTTTTGGTCTAATTTTGTAGTAGACCTAACAATGAAGAAGTTTTATAACCCATGAAGGGTTTTTAGGGTCTAAAGATGTTGTGTGGAGGGATGAACCCACAATAGTGGGTTACACATTTTTGCCTGAATGGACACTGAAATCTACATTTTGAAAAAAAACTTTCAGATTCAGATGCATATTGTCATTAAACTGTTTGAAATCGAAAGCTGAATTAAATTAGAGTCTTTTAGGATTTTATGTCTAGATTTTAAATATATTTTTAATTGATTTTAATGGTTTTTTCTTTATCCCACAAAAACTGGTTTGTTGTTGAAAACGTCATTTTCAAAGAGTTACATTATTTTCATAGAGCATAACTTTTTTTCTAAAATAGATGTCAATGTGCTTCTTTCGAATTTAGTTTTGCAACATCGATAGAGAGGGCATGCAATTGGTTTGACAAAATTATGATGATTATTGTGTATCTTATTAACATTTGAAGTTGACTAAACTGTAATTTTGACATACCTTGACTACATATCTTATAACTTGTGTACTCATCAAATTTCAAAAAGAAAAATTGATATAAAGTAGAATCGAAGATGGAGGGTGTTCTTTTATTTTTCAATTTTTTTTTATAAATCTTTTCTACTATTTTTGATTGAACGTCAAACGCCGAGGTTTATATTTGATAAAAAACCTACATTCGATTAACACCAAAATACATATACATAATAAACTAAAAAATTATCAAATCTATAATCGTTAGAAATCTCATTTGGAGTACTAGTGCTATGCAAAATGAAGTCTCCTTATTGTTCCATTTGAGCCCTACGATTGAGTCCTAAGCCATGAAATCTTCAGAATTTTGGAAAATTCTGCAAATTGCCCTTACTTAGGGACTTTTGATAGAAAATACTTTCTATCGAAAGTACTTGATTGGTTTAATGTGGGTTAAGCCATTTAGAAAATTACTTTCGATAGAAAGATATAAATGGTTTTCAATAGAAACCTATGTCAGCTAATTTGGTGCCTTTCGGCTTAATAACGACTACATATAAATAATTATATGTTTTCCTGATCTTATTAATTCAAAAGCTGCAAAATAATTCACATTTTGGAGAAGGAAGACTTTTGAAATTGTATTTTTTCAAATTTTTTCAAAATTTAGTAGAACAATTAAATTGTAAAGTGATGGGAAATAAAAAGAGAAGGCTAAATATGAGTATAGGACATTATTCAAAAGAGAATGTTCACAAAGACTACGTGACGAAGCACATGAAAGATATTATTGTAGGAAACAAGGTATCTCTCTCTCTCTCTCTCTCTCTCTCTCTCTCTCTCTCTCTCTCTCTCTCCCNTCTCTCTCTCTCTCTCTCTCTCTCTCTCTCTCTCTCTCTCTCTCTCTCTCTCTCTCTCTCTCTCTCTCTCTCTCTCTTTGTGTGTGTGTGTGTGTGTCTCTCTCTGTCTCTCTCTCTCTCTGTGGATATTTTAAGTTGATGGTTAGGACCTATCTTAATGAAACATGTAAACATGATATTGTAATATGCTTTGGTAAAGAAGACCTATAGTTGTATCGTAAGTTACTTGTGACTCATAAGTAATAAAAGTCCTTGTTTTCATTTGAAAGCTATGGGAAATGTCTTCTTGTGAGGAAAGTTTTGAGTATGGTAAATGTTTGTTGGTTTGGTATTTCCCTTGGAGAGTTCTTTCACATTTGTGTTATCCATGATGGAGGTAAACATCTTTACATATGCCTTGTGTTGTAAGTTGTCAAAGGAGGAGTTCCTTTTGTGATGATCTTTAGGTGAGTGTTGTTACAAAACTAAGAAAAGTATCGACATGTTTCATAGTTGTTGAGTATGAACCCTTGTATCTCTACATTACATATCTAGAAAACTTTTTATTTCTTCTCTAACACAAAATGGTATTTGCATTATATTTATAAATATGGCTTTATAGAAATTATGAATTTTATCATAGCATTCAGATTTGGAACTTATGGCCTAATTATGAAATTAGAAATCATCTAGAATTTTTGTTGTTCTCCTTCTAATTTACAACTGTTTTTATTTCGTGATTGGCTCTAATGTCTACCTAAGTTAGGGGTTTTTTTTCCACAACTTGCTAAGAGAAGTTAATGGGTTGTCTTCTTAAATCTCTCAATTTTTATTGTAGGGGTTTAGTCCTCTTTGTCTGCAATAAGTCATGATATTCATTCCTGTATATGATGATTAATCTTCTTGTTTGATCTTCCTTTAATAACTTTATAAAAAAATTATTTTCTTAAGGCCCATGGAAATGCTCTCCATTAGAAATAATCAGATTCCTTATATTTTCAGAAACATTCCATTTAGTTTTACTGGTTAGGATATCACTTCCATTTTTTTGTTGGTTTATGGTTAGGAGCTATATTATTTTTTCTTTTATGTGAAAATACTTTATTGGGTGGTTTTTAGTGACTAACACTGTAGTTTTTGTTAGATTGAGCAATGTAGATCTATTACTTACATCGATATTTGTACGTTATTGGGGATATTGATCCCTTTAATGCCTGTTCCTTTTGCAATTTGTTTGAGCATATTGTAGAATATCTGGTGATGCATTGATGTGGTGAGGCCCAAACCTTCATGGTGGAAGGTAGATGGTCGGATTTGGCATCACTTTTTCTCACTTCAGTTGACCTGATATTTTCTAGATCCTCAGAGAAAGGTTTATGAATCAAGCATTTTAATCCAAATTTTTGTTACATTTCCCAAATTCCTATTTAATAGAACCTTTAAGCTTGAAATACATAAATACTATGTGCTTTTTGTGGGAAACTATTGCATCTATTTCTTGTTAGTAATATGATATACACATCACCTATTTGAGTTCTTGGGCCATTGCCCAAATTTTGACTATGATTTTAAATTTTACATTTTCTTTTCTTTTTACCATGGAAGAGAATAGGGGTTAGGTCATTAGAAGTGTGGAATAATCTTTTTCAATTAATTTTTTCGTGAAATTTTTTTCCCAAATCTAAGTAATTGTAGTTGGCATTTATTGCTTCGATTATTTTTTATGAAGACAATAAAGGTGGTTCAAGAATAAACAGGCGCTTAAAGAATGAATGTGTTCCTAAGGCTTGCTAAATATTGTTAATGACAGTGTAGATTATTATAAGTGAAGATATTGTTCAAGGATAGTAGTGAAGAAAATGTATTGACCTTAGATTGCTCTGTCAGTTATCACTTTTGTTCTACATTTCTCTAAGGTCAAGAAGCTTTCGAGTTTGGAGAAGATTGTATCATTTTTTGACAGAAAACATGCTCTCCATAGCTCCAATCAATCTCACTCCCTAGGTCATTGGTTCTACCATCTATTCAAAAGGACCCCCCAACATTTTGTGATAGCTCACTAGCTATTGAATAGGCCATTGTAATATATTTGTTCAACCACTTTTGATATATTGTTAAATATTTTAGAAAGAGTTTATAAGGTAACTTTAAATTTTACAAGGTGGTTTGATTTTGTCCTCTATTGTTTTCATTGTAATAGACTTCACACAAAATTTCAAACATAAAGGCAATAGAAGGGTCCTAGATATGAGATGGAGAATAATTTTACACAGGAACAAAAGAGTTGAAAAGACTAATCTAGTATAAAGACAATATTATTGAATCTTTGAACTTTGAACCAATTGCAAATGAAAACCCTTTAGTTATGTAAACATATAGTACTATTGGATCTATTAGATAAGGTGAAGCATGAAATGGAGAATAATTTTGCAGAGTACCAAAAGAGTTGAAGAGACTAATCAAGCATAAATACAATAATATGAATCTTTGAACTTGAACCAATTACTAAGGGAAACCTTTTAGTTGTGTAAGAACATATGGTGCTGTTGGATCTATTAGATAAGGTTAATTGTTTATGTCGGGCACACGGTAATTAAGTTATTGGGTTTTAATAGGAAGGTTGGAATGATTCTTCAACACTTGGAACTACAATTTTATTTTAATTAGATTACTCATTTCTAACAATTGGTGCACATCCTTTCTTGAACAATTTTTTTGACAATTATGGACTACTACTTGAGCCCTTTTACCTCATCTAGCCAAAACTAAAATCAACATTATTCAATCCTTAGCTTCAAGAAAATGGTACAATCAAAGAATTTTTAAAACATCAGTAGAAAGGTAGAAATCACCCCAGAAGCTCTTTATCCTACATAAATAAATCTAACAAGCTGGATAACAACTTTGAGCTGAATAAGTTTGGTTTTTGTAAGTCTTTCTTTCATAGTCTTTTGGAGTTTCTTCTTGTTCATTGTTGTTTGGTCATGCTTCAAGATCTATCATTTTCTTTGTTAAAGTATTTAATTTGTTCCTTCTGATCTTCTCATCCTGATGATGGATTGTGGAGTGTGGTTTGAAATGTTGATTTAAAAACTTGCACACAATCAAATCTAGATACAATGTTCACACTGATTGGGGCCCTTTCAAAGCCCCACTTTATCTTAGTAAAAAAAATGAACTAGAGGTCAGTAAAATTACTAAGGATGCACATCAAAGGTAGAGGTGTCCACTACACTAAAAATGGCCCAATTACAAATGACTATTAAATTAGATTACGAATTTGACAAGGACCCAAATTTGGATAGGATCAAACTTGAATTTGAGGGTTCTAGGAGTGAATCTGGTAACATATTTATTAACAAAAAAATGAGAGTTTTCATTATATTGAAAAAAGTATATGATGCATCTGTATGAATGATATGAACTACACAGAGAAATTTTGGAACTACCTTTATCTATTGTGAATGATATTTGTTCAGTTTTGGTTCTAGAATAGCTTCAGTGATTCTATTTATTCATAGAAAATGTTGAAGTGGTTACTCTCTTGTGGCCTTGGAAATTATCTTTGAATATGAGTTGTTGGTTTTATTGTCACTTTTTACATTAATGAAAGAGAATTCATTTTTGTCAGGTGGGAAAAATAATAAATTTCTTGATTTCTTCCCTTATGGTTTTGGTGGGCCATGTCAATGACACCTTAAGATTTAGGGTATTATACTAAAACAAATTGTCACTTGTTTGAAAACTGGCAATAAAAAATATTGTTGGTTTTAGGTCTTTGGACTAGTTAAACAATTTTCCACAACATTTCTATTATCAACTGATGCTAGCAGACAATTAGTCAAGTTGGTAATACTAAATAGAGGTCTTTAGTCTCATCATGGGTTTCTATGGAGTCTGAAATCAATGTTCCTATTAGTCAAAGTTATTTTATCATAGGAAAGATGTAACAAAGGTTCTATTAAAATTTATATTAATTATATGGAATTTTTATTGTTTTTTATAACCACAGTCAGGTTTGGATGGAGTTGCACAGTCATTTGTTCCCAAGGGGCCTAGATCAAATCAAAGGCACAATGATTGGATGTTGCCCCTACCTCCCTCATTTCAAGAAATTATGGGCCATAACCTTTTTGGGTGTAATTAGCGACGTCTATTATTCGTCTACAACATTTGATGCATAAAATGTTACAAATAGAAAAATTTAATATTTACAAAAAGCCACAAGCCTCTAAAAAATTCTTAGTTTGTAACTTTTATTAATGAAATTGAAATTCTATTATTATTTTTTGTGTTGCACGGGGATGTATCCCCATTGATGTTTTGGGTATGGCAGGATGACATGGAACCTATCTCCAAAATCTTCAAATTTTTGAAGCATTTTTTGAAATATGTTTCAGAAATAGGTACATTTGGCCTAGCAAGGCAAGTTTTAATAATATCTTAACAAAATAATTCATGACATTAAAAAAAAGGTTGTTAAATATAATATAACCACATTGTAACATCAATATAATATGCGATCATCATAATAGCAACAATAAATATAAAATATATCATGACAACAGTATAAAAGAAAAAAAATTAATCATGACAGTAGTTCTAACAATGACGATAGTATAAAAACAATAAATATGTCATGTTTTAGATTCATAGCTCACTATTTAAGATATACAAATATAATAGTTAACACTAACATTACACTCTAGTTGAAATGCCAAAATTTCCAATTGTATTAGTCAGTTATTATTGTGAGTTGTAAAAGAGATTGAAGGTACATTGACCATGATCTAGTATAATGTGGTGTTTACTGAGAAGTGTAGATAAACAAGTGTTTAGGGAATGTGGTTGGCATGCAATCTTCTCTAGACATTGTTTGGCATTATTTTAACATTATTGTGCTACATTGATTTTCACAAGTCCCTCTTCCTCTCTCTCAATTTCATATGTATGTTTCCATTTCCCCCCTTTCTTAAAAAAAAATGGCACTTGGACTGTCATCCCCTAAATGTGTCCGCTTCCATATTGTTGTTCCCAAAATGTTGTGAAATTATCTAATATGAATTTGGTGAACATTATCTATTTTACAACACCTCTACCTAATGTGAAATGAACAATGCTTTTGAGATTGTAAGTGATCTATGTTAAGACATAAGTGCTAATGCAATAATACTTGATCCATCAAATATGCAATCCTGCTGCTCTATTTTCTAATAGCCTTCATATCTCATGATCTTTCATATCAATACTCTAGGTTCAAGTATTCCTAGGTTCAAGAGGGTAAAAAATATCAATTAGAAAAATAATTTACAGAGAATTGAATCCCATACGGATAAGTATGGTCTATAAATTCAATCCCACACGCCTCCATTTCCTTCATCTAGTATATCAAAAATACATTTCTAAATGTTTTAAAGTAGAAAAAAACAGAACCATCCTCACTCTGATCCTAAGCATTCAAGACTATCTCAGCCACATTGGAAATCAATAAGATTCCTTTCTACATTAAGGACCATATCAGATATCTCATTCGCATAGTATTTCACAAATTGGCCAATTAAAACGTCTTATTCAAAGATGTTAACGTCTTATTCAATCCAGATTGAAAGATGTTAAGAACACATCTTTGATGTAACTATAAAAATAAATGCCTTGGTGAAATACTCCATTCATACTATATGCCCATTTTTTATGCCTTGGCGAAATACTATATGGAAAGTCTTTATTCTGATTGCTTACTTTATTGGTGACAGATTTGGAGATGAGCTGCTCCTTACTGTAGGAAAGGGTGAACCAACTAATGTGATGTCTGAATATGGTTTTAGGCATGCATATTCTTGTGTCTTTCTCACTCTTAATTGTTCTTAGTTCCCATAACTTCCACCCATTTCTAAAGGTTTTTAATATTATTTTAAAACTGATTTCATGTGAATGTTAGAATCTTCATATTAATGTTGCAATCTCTGGTTTCATGTCAAATGTATTCTTCAATTTTTGTAGGTTACATATCTAGGTTGTACTCAACGATGGTCATTGGAGGACCTTCTAATGGGTTATTATGTTATTAGGATGGACTTTCATCCTTCTCAACAAACACTCTAAATAGGTAAGATTTTATTTTGTTCATTTTTGTAGTTGATGCTCTATGGATCTAATGTTTCATGTAATGCATGATCTGAGATATAATGGCCTAGCAAGATAGTTCTAATAATATCTTAACAAAATCATTCATGGCATTAAAAAAAAGATTGTTAAATATAATATAATCATATTGTAACATCAATATAACATGCGATCATCATAATAGTAGCAATAAATATAAAATATATCATGACAACAATATAATAGAAAAAATTAAACATGGAAGTAGTTCCAACAATGACAGTAGTATAACAACAATTAATAAGTATCATGGAATACAATTAATCTTAATGTTTGAGGGAACTTGGAGGGAAAATGTCTCATCTTTCTCTTCTATGCATTTTCACAAAAACGATGAAGCTTGACCTCCTGAACTCAGCTTCAAAGATATATCTTTTATCAATACGCCTCCACAAGCTATGGTGTCTCTACAAGAAAATATCATTGCTACTTATGATGTTAATGTGCCAATGATATTTATGAATGTTACCCCATTTATTTGAATATAAGAGGTCTGCAAATACAATATAATCATGGATTCAAAGTTTTCAAATAACTCTGAAGAGTCGAAGACCGTAAAAAAAGAGGGACTTTTGAATTTTGAGTTACACTATGAGGAGTAGCGATATATTATTATGAGGCATAGGTAAACTAACAAAAAAAAATTAGAGAGACAAAATAAATCATTTGAACAATAGTCCAAATTGTTCAAGGATGATAATGATATCTAGATTGAAATATATCATACTCAAGAAGGTGAGCATAATAATGTTCAAGACCATAACAAGGGGCTCAAGGAGATATTCAAGTGATTGAAAAAGGAACCAATAGATGAACTAAAGAAATGATGGTTTACAAAAGGGTTGATACCCTCACTTCAAAAGAAAATGAAGATGATTCCTCCCTCATCATATAAGAAAGCATAATATTGGGCCATTGGCATAGAGACGAAAGTAATATGTATCACCTTTCAAAGAAAGTGAAGAGGATTTTGATTCAAGTGATACAAGCTATTAAAAGGTACATGCAAAGAATGATGAAAAAAAAGAATTTAAGGACACAAGAGAAGCTACAAAATTTTAGTGTATAATTGTAAACTTGAAATCATCGTTAAAAGCTATTCTATGATACATGTCAAATTTTTGATCAATCAAAAAATGTATCCCTATAATTTGAATGGTAAAGAGTACACAAGGAGAGAGACTTCTCCATAAAATCTGCAAAAAAACAATAACACATGTATAGATGACTATTACAATCAAAGAGGAGAAGCGTAGAGTCAGGTGCAGTATGACTTTAAATTTGGTCCAATTATCTATTGTTAACAATGTATTGAATGAGGTCATTTTGCACAAGATCGCCATAGAAACCAAAACAAAAAATAATTACTTTGTAAATGGTGTGGACTTATAGATAATGATGATGTTAATTGTTCAAACCAAAAGGAACACATCAATCTAATTGATGTAGAGAGACATAATAAAAAAAAATGTTGTTACTCAAGCCCAAGGAAAGAAAGTGGTGAAACCAAACCCACATATCTAATAAATGAGACTTTGTGAAGCAATAACTGAGGTGGAGAAGAGCACAAACATTTTCTTAAAAAAAATTCATGACTCTCTCACAAGCCCCTTTTGTGCATATCTCGCAACCAATGCAATCCATGAGACCTCATTTTGTTGTGGCATTTCTTTGAAAAGTATTAAAGCTTCATTAAGAATACCATTATATGCATATCCCACAATCATAGTATCATATATTTATGGATGATGAAGCCTCTTTCTTTTGATGTTTGTAGAACATTTGATGATATATCCTTACTATTTTCAGTCCTTTATATAGGCTATTTATATATGAGAAGTGCATAAACCAAAAAAATGTTTTGTTTTTCCTTCTTTTCTTTATTGACTTAGATTTATTTCTTGGATTTTGGTCCTGACACGGAACTGAAATACTTTTTTTTTATGAATATTATCTATTTTTTAGTGAATGATTCCATCATTGAAAAATATCATAGTAACCACACAGAGATATACATAACTACCCCTTTTAATCTATCAAACATTCAATAACATACCATGCAACAAACTGTCCCAAATCACCCTAGAGACTTTCAAGCAAATTCTACAACCTTTTCCAGCATTCTTCTGGTCTATGCCAAAATGGAAGATTTGGAATAGGGTATGAGCATACATCAAAGTATAATAGAAGGGGGGTTTTGTCTGATTTTTTAGTTGCAACTCCCTTGGTAGACATGTATATGAAATGTGGAAGCATAGTGTTGGTGTTTAAAACTATTATGATTTGTAAGCAACCAATATACCTTGAGACTAATGTTAGGAGTGGTTAGCTCCAAGTATGAAAGCTCTGCAAGGTAACTAGACCAACTATAGGGACAAGACTACCCTCTGCACTTCTTGCTCTGCAAAACCAAGGTGAGTACACCTAATCCAGATAGATATTCAAATTCCACAACTCTTTACAACTCTGGATTTTAACAATAGATAAATGGTAAGAAAGTATGAAATGATAACCATTCATTCATTGACCCTTCACTACCATGTAGTACACCCAACCAAAAACCACAAAACTCAAAAGGAACTAAGATAGTTTTGATGTTTTGATACGACAGAATATAGCCAAACCTATTCAGATATCTATCAGTGTAGAAAATAGTAATTACTGATCAGTGCCTTATCCATTGGGAAATATTTTTAGTTCATATACAAGACAAAGAAACTAACTTTTGTCAAGGACTCAAAACCATAAATACAATAATTCAGATCAAACACTTCTTATAAGATCCTTATGTAGAAAAACCCAAAGAACTTATGTCATATCCAAAGCATTATTTGATTTGATCCTAGATTAAAACTAAGGACTAATGAAATATACATAGACAAATTCCATGCAATGAATCAGAAGATTCACAACTTCAATAGGTAAGCACCAAGGAGAGACTTAAATCTAAAATATTGTATTAAGAACAAAGAATTCAGTTTCAATTCCAAAAAATTTCAAAACATATTCTACTTCAACAAAAGAAAAGAATTTGTAACTTTCTATTCTATAATGTTACTCTCTAGATATACAACTTCTATACTCACTGGAAACAGTAAACAATTCTATGCCTTATGTTACTTCCCCTAATTTTCCATCCCTTCTAAACAATCTTGGGAGTCCTTTTTATATGACAAGGACTGCAACAAGCTTCAGATCATTTAGGGTTAGCGCTCAACTATTAAAAAAATTAAATGACAGAATAATTTAATTCATCTCAGCAACCAAGCAACTCTATCATTTGCAAGTTGAAACATTCCTTTAAAACATTTTGTTTGAAAAATCTGCTCCGGCTGCCATCCACCTTGGCAAATTGAAGAACAATACCTTGCCATAAGAACAATAAAAGGAATGTTTGGTTCACATTAATTATCCCAAGAAAACCTATCCCTTCAGCACTGTAGAACACCAACTATCCTTTCTTGAAAGAAGCTCAGGATACTTAAGAATATATCTGATATTCACTTATACAAATCTAGCAAAAGACCCCTCATTAATGGCGAAGAACAAAAAATGATAAAACAAAGGTTTTAAACTGATTAACAAATTAATAAGGAACTCTAAGGATATATCCTCTGCATAAATGCATTCAAAACCACCAAACTTTCCTTCACACAACATCCAACAGTTATACAGACACAACCTAGGAGATCAAATTACTTTCCTTCACACAATGTCCAACAGTTGTACAAACACAGTTCACTGCTTAAAATCCCTGAAAAATAGGTTGTAAAATTTGAAAATCTAATACAACGGTTACACCTGGTGTGGAATATGGCATCAATGATGCAGATTTAAACTTTAACCTATCTTTAAAATACAGTCGTAGATCATCCTTTAAGTTACCCAGGCTTCAAAGATCTGATAAAAAAAGGTGGCACCATGTCACAAAGCCTTGAAGATTATTTCTTTATCATCATTTCTTTAAGACTTCACGTCGTCTGTCTGATCAACAAAAAATTTCTTTACCTTTACCTGATCCTTTAGTGCTGACTTTAGATCAAACTTGCGATGTGGCAGGCTTGCATGATGCCTCAATGACTATCCATCGAGTATCTTCTCTTTAAGGCATTATGACATGTTAGCTCTTTTTCTTGTAGCACAACCTTAAAATGATAGTATACTTATATACTTGAATACAAACTCCTTTTTATGCAAGAGAAAGGCTAATTGATGAGGCATTTGATAACACTAGGATACCTATTATCACCTCCTTGTTTTTTGAGCTCCACAGACTTAGGCATGTATTACCTATTGTAGATTATTGATTCTTCAGTCAATATATTTAGTGGACTAGTTCATTCACTGGTTTGTTACTTCTGACCTCACTGTAACAACTTATAAAATACCTTGGAGATTGCAATGATTAAGTTAAAATAGAGTACTATAAGCCAGGCCATGGTGTTGATAACATAAACCATTGAGATAAGGATTTTCATCCTTCTTCCTTTTGATTTTAGGAGGGGCAACCTAATGATCCTCTCCTCAAGGAATCAGCAAACTGAACTGTACCTTAATAATACAACACTTGAATGGAATTATTTATTTTCCAGTGTATATGATTAAGTAATTTGAAAATATTGGATTGTATATCAATTACCTAGAAAACACAAAAATAGTGCCTAATTCCTAGGCTATGAGTCAATATCTTGTATAAATCCACGGTAAGGTAATCAATAAAACATTTGCAACAAATATAGAATACCTTATATACTATCCTCTTCCTACAAATTTATCATCCAATCCTCAAACTAATCTTATTTTCCCTGGGGTTACTTAAAACAATTTAATCCTTCCTTGAAGGAACTTACAAGTAACTGCATAATCACCTTATGATTAGTGTGCTTAGATGTCGTACAGATAAACAAACAAGAACTATAATAGAAATGTAAAGAGACAATTCAAATGCAAAAAAGAGATTGAAAAATATTTATATTGATGTATTAAAGCTTCAAATACATATAGATAGACAAAATACTACAAAGGTTCAGACACAATTTTAGTCTGCCTTGTAATTCTATCAAAATTTCCAACTCTCTCTAAAAAGTTTACAATTACATATTTATAGTCTCAAATCATCTTTGAATCCTTAAGACAAGGATGCAACAACCTTCGGATGATTTGGAGACCTAACCCTAAAAACATAGAAAAGACAAAATACAGGAATGACCCAAGCAGTGGAAGGAAAAAAATAAGGAATGAAATCTGATCTTGCTTCTTTCTCTTCTTCTAGATTTTGGCACCTTTGTCTGTATGTGTTCAGGATACCATCTAAGATTGCCAACCTCCTTGTGCTCATAAAATGGGTGTCATATCTCCTTCATTCTTCATCCATGACATCTAATTCAACTGTGACAAGCTTCTTCTTCTTGGGCTTTGTCATGATGTCCCATGCTGTCACATCTTCCTCCTTAGGCCACTCAAAATTTTGAATACTTTCCAGTTGATCCTTCTGCCTTTCCCACGTAGCTTCTATTATGCTTTTAACATCTGTGATGAACTTATTTCAATCTAAATCTGCCTTTATTGCTTCATCCATAAGTTTATTGTACCTCTCCATATTTAATTCTCCCTGATCAGATACATAAATGTCCTTATTGGGAAGCACACTATCAAATTTTGATCCCATAACCCTAATGGCTTGATCTGATCATCCTTGATTCTAATGGGGGGTATAAACCTATTACAACTCACCACAAACATCTTCAACTTTTCTTCAATTTGATTGGATTTTCCTTTGAAGAAATATGAGGTAGCCCCAATCTGCTCTATCTCTTTACCAAACATAGTTACTATTTCTGGCAGATCTGACTTTAATGGTTGTATAGATGCCAACCTCTCAAAAATTGATGTTCTTCCAGACTAGGTTGAATAGTAAGGATTCAAAATTGCCAAAAAATTAGCCACCTCTGCTTTTAGGCATGGAAACCTGCCATAGGCCCCATACACCACACCAATCTTATCTTTGATGGTGTCAATTCTATGCTACAAAATTGAAATCAATGCATCCAAAACAACATTTTTATGCTTTGTGACTCCTAGCTTTGTTCCAACAGGTATCTCCCCTGTATCTTCAGTTTGGATCTCAACATCTATCACTTCTTTTGGCTCAATAGGGACAGGTTCTCTTATTTCTAGTAACTATTTGGTTAACTCATCTATGAGTTTCTCTTGTTCTTTGATCTTTACCAATGCTATCTCCCTATCTTTAACAATATCACTAGTATCACTAGTGAGTTTCTGCAATTTTTCTAATAGTTGGGTTGTCTTTGCCTCATTGAGCTTAGCAAAATGAGTTAATACTTTGGATATCTCCAAATCCCCTATGTTTTCCAGTGTCCATATGATCTTATTACCTTCTATCTTCTCTTGAATATTTAAAATATATGGCTTTTGATCTTTAGGAGCTAAGCTCCACATTGCAAGTGCCTGTGACTTAGGGTTATATCCAAACCCTCTGATCATATCCCCAACCTGAGTCTTTGATGACAATTTGACATCAGGTTGCCTTCTTATTTGATAAATTATAATGGCTGAAGAAAAATCCCAGCCTTCCACAAATAATATCCCGCTGGCCTTGACCAGTTGTCTTTCCTATTCTGGTGTAATTTCCTCATATTCAGGATCATAATCATACAATGTTTGTAAGGCTTCCTGAGTGACTGGATCACCACCTACCAATTGCAACTACTTTCCAACTTGTTGTTTCTTATTCCATATGAGGAAATCCTTGAATTCTCTTGTCTTAATGAAGTTGTCATCTTTTAGGAATTCCTCTTGATGCATCAACCTCTCATCTGTACATGACTTAAGAGGTAATTCTTCCTCTTCTTTTGTATCCTTTTGTAATTTTTTCCCTGCCCTGATCTATTTTTTCAATAAATGATCATAGGGCCTGTCTCTAGTTATCAAAGCTCCAATTATATATGTCTTCCTTTTCCTAGAAGGTTCCCCTATTTCTATTTTTTGTCTCTTTGGTGGGGGCCCATTTGTCACTTCCTTCTCTCAGGCCTCTGTTAGGTCAATGATAGCTTCCCCCTCAACTGCCTTCTCTACTGCAACCGCTTGATAATCTGGATAGGTAGTAGTTGAAGGATAGCCCTGATCACTGTCATCATCATATTTTGACTCAGAGTGCTCTGGTTGACCTTTCTATGGGACCACTAATGCATCCTCTAATTGATTGCATAGGAGATTATGGGATTCAATCATAGCATCTAGCCTTTTCAGATAAGGCATATTAGGGTATAAACTTCCAAACTTCATTCCTTTTCTTTTCACCTGCCTCTCTAGGTCCATAAGTTCATTGAACTTAATTTCTCTTTTTTCCACCTCCCCATCCTCCAAAATATTTCTGATTAAATCCTCCTCCATGAACTCTTCATGTTCTTTTATGTAGGGGATGGTTGGGGTTAGCAATTTATTAGCACTAAGGATGAAACCCTCTGGATCAACATATCTGTGTAGGGCAACATTCATCCTCTAATGATTCATCTAGGCATTTACTAGGTCCAAAGCTCCTTTTGCAATAGTGAAATTATAAATCTGGAATTGCCTAGGGGTAAATGTACCCTTCCTATGTGATGCTAGGTGCTCCTTGTCTGTCAAAATGAGCTACCTAATGAATTCCATTGCAGCTATCATTGGTGGTACATGGAATGGAAAGATGTGTGGAGGGTGGGAGAAACCATAGACCCTCATTATTGTGAAATTATTCTCATAATAGAAATCCCACCAATTATGGTCTCCTAGCCATTTATCTAGATATTGGCATGGCCTCAATAATTGTATTACCTTAATAGGCAACCTAGGTTTATCAACACCTAGGAACTTAATAAGTGGATAGATTATCCAATTTTCAAAAGCACAAAACTCTTTCTCTCTAGATGTATAATTCCATACTCTGAGCCAAAACTGAACATGGTTAGGCTGGTTATGGTGAAACCTTTGTGGCTGTAGAAACTGACAATTCATAACTGGGAAATTGTAGTACAAGATCAAATGCATGAGGATTGAATAATACATAAATCTTGGATGATCCTTCTTACTCTGTATATCTACAAACCCCTGATGCATCTAGTCTATGATATATTGGATGTAATCATTATTAGAAGTGGTATGGAGGCTCTGCATATCCAACACCATCATCAAGATATCTGAGGTGATTCTCTCTGCTTTGGCATCCTTTCCAAGCACTTTGCATAGTGCATATGCTATATAATTGATGTAGAAATTAAGATCTTTGTAGAAATATGGGGTTGCTCTTGGCATGGGGGCCAGATAGGTTTTCATTTTCTTAGGGACATGATGATCCCTGATCAACTTAGCAGCAATGCTAGATTCTCTAGCGTGTCTATTCTCTAGGCTCTTCAGATTTATTTCAGAAGCTATGGGATAGTATACATTGAAGGCCTTCATGAAGGTATTCCAGTCTAAAGTGAGTAAGGGATTTCCATCATCCCTCTTAATGGTTTTGGTTAGGGTATCATAACTACTGGCCAATTCTAAAATGAAATTGACATCAACAAAGACGTCAGGAATAATCAACCTGGCTAATCCATAGGTCCAAAGGTTTGAGATAGGCATGCGTTCATCACTATTATTAAAGAAATAATTGAACAGTGAATATCCTAATGAACCCGTCATTTTTGCATCTCTAATGTAAGACATATCATCAATTAAGACCTCAACACTAACCTTTCTATTTTGACTGGAGCCTGGAAGAAAAGTGAGAAACTCATTTGAATAGTTTCTTTTTTCCTTTTGATTCATCATAAATATCTTCACTTCTCCCACTGGTTGATTCCATACTCATTGCTTGGCTCATCTTTCCTTTTATGTCCTACTCTTAACACCTTATCACCAATATTTAAACAAATGCTCAAAACCCTCACTATTAACTATCAATTATCCTGAAATCTGCAAGTCTGAACTCTAAAAATAGTGTCAATCACAATCTCTGTTGAACTCAAAATCAGGAAATCACCTTTCTGAATCACTTGTTGCTGGAGATTTAATTTTTTCTCAGAAAATACTAAAATCTTTATGAACTCTTTGCTCTGAGAAATTGGAAGTTGGTAAAAATGAAATAACAATAGACAAGCTTACTTATAATTGAGAATTCAATACAGATGTCTCTTTGAACTGGTAATTCAATCACTTCACCATTAGTTCCACGCACTATGACATCAATTTCTGGTTCTAGCCATGGCATTCAAACTGTCAGGTAATCAATTTCTAATGAGTGTTTTTGTATATAAAACCTTATAAATTTCAAAATGAGATCAAGATCAAATATGATTGGCTGCATTAAATCATATTACGGCTACTTTTCAATCTATCAAAATATCTAAAATCTGATTAGTCAGCAATTGTCCATGATGGCACCTCAGAAAAGTCTTTATTAAACTCTAGTTAACTTCTAGTGACTCAATGACTAAGTGATATCCTTGTCGCTTGATGTTTTTGATAACTGTAGTTTCTTCAAGAGACTTAGCAACTGCCGCTAGATTAAACTTCTTATCAACGGTTGTCATGATGTCGCTTAATATTTTAACTTAACCCTTCATCTTATGGAGACATTGTGACAAAGCATTTTCTTAACTATTCTTTATCTTGGGTTGCATCTTGAGACTTGGCGATTGTGGAATCTCTATGTCGCTAGAACATTTCCTTAACTCATGTTTCATCCGGAGACCTCGTGACTAAACACTTTAGTCTCTTAATCTTGTGATTATTTTATTTTTATAATTTGCATCTGGAGACAATGCGACCACTATTGATCTCTCTTTCCTCTGTATTTGACAGTTATTGCTAAGTCTCACAATCTTTATTACAAACCCTAATTTTTCATGAGACTTAGCAACAAATGGATGTTTTTCTTACCTTTTCTTCTTATCTCCTGATCTCTTGATCATGCTTGACTTTTCAACTTTGTATCATGACCACGCGACTAGTGTCAGATCTTATCTTCATCCAATGGTTGTCGCTTAATCTCTTGTTATTTGTCTTAACTCATCTTTCTTCATGCGACTGCATGACAACACTATTATCTTAATCTGACATATAATCGTTGGTTTATCCAGAGACTTAGCGACTATTGAATCTCCATGTCACATGATAATTTATAAACCACAGTTACAATCAAGATACTTCCCGACTGCCATTAGATTAAATCTCCGATCAATGGTTGTCCCTAAATCTCTAGTTCTTTCACTTAACTCACTCTTGATCATGAGACTTGGTGACAAAACTTTAACTTAAACACTTAGACTTAACTCGTAACCATGGGTTTCATCAGGAGATAATGCAACTAAGCAATCTCAAAGTCGCCCAATAAAATAACTAACTATTTTTTTATCAGGAGATAACGTGACCATCGTCAGATCATATCTGAGATCAACGGTCCGCGCTACATCTCATAACCATTTCAACATATTTTGTTTCATTAGGAGACTACGTGACCAATGTGTTGGAATAATGATCTATTTGTCATCAGTGAATGCACTTAGTGAAAACACTTATTCAATTTTGAATGCTTACCGAGCTCATCACTCAGTCCACAGCCTATACCGAGTATTCAGTAAAGCTCACCGATCAAATAGTTCAAACCGAGCAGTAAGGCAGTCACCGAGTATATGAGAAGAACAACAGTTACCGAGTAGATGGTAGTCACCGAGCTTCACCGTAACTACCGAGTCATCAGTTGAAGACAACCGAGAAGTCAGTTACTACCGAGTCACCAGTGGTTACCGAGTGACACTATATCTACCGAGTCACCACAGCTACCGAGT
>MU225692.1:5518417-5595649 GCA_018584345.1 Thuja plicata
TTTAGTGGGATCTCATGTTGGAAAAGGTCTTCCCTATAAGATTTTAAATCCTCATATGACCATGCAAAAACATGCTTATATTTTCTCAATAATTTAATCAAATTTGTCCTTATATGGGAATCTAAACCTTTTCCAATGTAAACAACTTGAGGACTGTTTTTTGATCCTAAGTTAATTTCCTCCAATTCTTGAATCTTAGAATTTCTTATCTTTGTTGAGTGATCATTCTGACTATTGAATAATGCTTCAAGTTCAACTAGACCCTTAGGAATCTGATTGGAACTCAATTGGACAACCTCATTTCCTAAGACATAATCTTTATCATTATTTTTCTCAAGTAAGGTATTGCAATCTATGCACTGATTCTCATAATGGTCCAGACATTGAATGAATCTCAAAATATCTTGGTCATCCTGAAAAACTTGCCAGTTGTATATATTATCTGGAACAACTAGTCTTGTCTTGACTTCAAGTATTGATACCCCATGTAAGGTCTGATCATTAGTTTTCAGAGCAACATTTGCTAAGAAATCTGCCATTATATTTTTAGACCTTTCTATCCAACTTATATCAAAGGCATCAAGCATTTTAATCTAATCCCAATTAACATATTTATACATCTTTAATCTATCATTTTTTACTACATATTTGGATCTTATTTGGGCTACCACTAATTTAGAATCACCATAAACTTTTAAACATTTTATTCCATGTTTGATGGAAATTTCTAGCCCTAAATATAAATCCTCATACTCTGTTGTATTATTTTTACATTGAAAGGCTAGCAAAAAAGAATATTTAAAAGTTGTACTTGATGGAGATACAAGTAATACACCAGCTCCCGATCCTTCTTTTGAGCAAGCTCCATCAAAATACATTTTCCATAAACCATCACCTTATATAGTCAATTCTTTAACCAGAGGATCAATATTTTCACACTGATGATAATGATCACTCCTCTATACTATGAAGTTCTCCATATCCATATCAATACAATAGTTAATGTTAGTGTCTTCATACCATTCAATAATGTGAGGATTCCTACCTTCTATTAACACTCTAACATTATTTCCAGCAATGTTAACATCCCATAATGTGGTGGCATGTCACCAACAAGAACATTCATAGTAAAAACCACATCAGGACATACTGCTAATTTGTAAGGCATGGCTTCAATAGTACCAATAACAGGCACTTCTCTAGAATCCATTGCTTGACATCTCCCATGAGGAGTATCCACTTTTAATCCCATAGACTTCATAATTTCTACTGGCATTACAGTTTTTGATGCTCCTAAGTCAATCATACAATTTTTAAGCACCCTTCCATTAATTACCAGTGTTAGAAAGAATGGGTCAACAACCTTAGGAGAAGTAGTTGTGTTTAAGAAAATCTAAGGAATCTCATAAGTCATTACTTCAACTTCCTTCCCTTTTTTATTTGGTTTCTTATCAACATTATCTTTATTTTGAACTTTCATTGTAGGCACATTGTTCAACAATGATAGAACCTTTTGTTAATCTCTAAGTTTTTGTTGATTATTTAGTGTCCACACTTAGTCATTTATCTAGGAATTTTTGGTTGGCCACCACTGTGGCTGAGCTGAAGATTATAGGTTGAGCTACCCGAAAATTCATTGTAGAGTAGAGAAGATCATAGATGTCAAGCTACCTGGCAAGTCCATGCCGAGCAACAAGAGTCATTAGAGACGAGCAAGATAGTTTTGATGTGAATGTTAGGAATGTCAGTTATTCCTAGGTCAACTATTTTGGGCCAATGTAGTTGAGCATTTAATACTTTCAATAGGATAAATATGAATTTAATTCTTTGATCCTAATACATGGCATGTAGCCAATTAGAAAATTGGAATGCCTTGGAGGCATAAGTCTTCTATTTTTTTGATCATTGATCTAGATCTATTCGCCAAATTCGAAGAGTGTAATAAGATTGCTTCTTACCCTGATTTTGAAAGAGTGATATAGAGCACAGAGAGAAGGTGCATACATACATGAGAGATGTGTGAAGAGTTTTTTTTTCAAGAAGCATAGATCTAGCTGAGTGGAAGAGCAGTGAGCAGCAAAGTAAGACATATCAGATTATAAGATTAGAGAAGGCATTGTAAAGAGGAGATATGTTATCAGCATCAGAGTGCACATCGAAGGATCAGTATCTTGAGACATTCTAACAAGTGTATCAGGTGAAATCTCTTAATAGAGTGGTTCTAATAGACCTTTCTAAACCTCTTAGCTGAGTGCTTACTTTATTGTAAGTTGAAATCCTTTTACATGGTAGATTGTAATAATCTGTAGCTCTTAATTGGGTAGACCTCTAACCAGGTAGATCACCATAAGTGATCAAACTGTTGTAGCCCTAATAGTCACACTTTATTGTTGTAGTAGTGAAGAATTTGTGGGTGTCATCCCCACCTTATTTTTACCTATTTGGGTTACCAAATTCTATGCATTGTGTTATCTATTTACTATCACGGATGCCACTAGATATTAGATCAATTTATATATGTATGTTTGTGGATCAGTTTGTTTTAAAGTGATTAAAGTTCAAGATTTGATTCACCCCCCCCCCCTCAGTATCTTGGTTTTCCATTATTGTATTTCCAACAATTGGTATCAGAGCTCAGATCTCCCATAAGAAGTTTTAATTAGCTTGAGAGTACAAATTTGGAGATGGAGATTTACAAATTTGGTAAAGTCATTGAGAATAGAAGATTGAAATTCAGCAAGCATTACATCAGCTTGAGACAGCTAGACAAGAATTGAGAAAGTCATTGAAATCTAGGAAAGATTTGGCCAAACAAATGAATGATAATCATTATCAGGAAGAAGACACTGCTAATCTATTTTAGAATGGAGATTCTACTAAGAGCAATGCAATAATTGCAGATCTACTGGAAATGAACAATGCACTGTGTGAAGAAGTCAGGAACCTGAAAAGAGAACAAGAAATGCAGACAGTAAGACTATGTGAAGTAGTGGAACAAAAGAAGAAAGCTGAAGATGGAAAAGCTATGACTAAAGAAGATAAAAGAATGATGACTGTCAGACTCGAAGAAAGGATACATGATGTACAAATGATGACAAACAATCAGGTTGACATGGTGAATCAACTACTACTTGCAAATCAGGATATCACTAGGAAAGACATGGAAATAATGAATTTGAGATCTGAGAACAGTTAATTGAAAGATGAATTAAGATCTGAGAAAGAACTAAATGAAAGGTTGAATAAACCTAATGAAGCTTTGACTAATTTTGAGAGCTTGATGGAAGCATCAAGGAGATCAAAAGATTCTTCTAGATTAGGTCACACTGAGCAAAAGACATCTATTGAGAAATGAGAATCATCTAAGTCTGGTGAAAAGAGGAATGCAAAGACAAAGAACAACAAACCTGTATGCCATCACTGTGGAAAATCAGGACATACAACAAACATCTGTTGAAGCAAGAATGGTAAGTCCAATCCTAAACCCAAGTTTAATGGTTATTTCTTTAACTGTAAGAAGTTTGGACATCAAGCATATGAATGTTGGGATAAGTCAAATAATGCACCTCCCACATCGAGAATCAATGGATATTGTTACAACTGTAAAAAATTTAGACATAAAGCACAATATTGTAGATCTAATGCTAAAAAACAATGGACATCAACGACACAAGCAAAAGCACAAAGGAAAGGCAACACTTACAATTGGGATTATAACACAAGGAAAAGTTTTCATTACTATGAAGAGTATGGACATGCACTTGAAGACTGCATAAAGACACATTTCAGAGGAAGATCTAAGAGTTGGATGAATGTAAGCCTAGTTTGTTTTAGTTGTTTGAAAATTGGTCATACTAAGAGAGAGTGCAAGACAAGAGTACCTCCTCCTACTGTTGAGGAAATTAGAGCACAAATGAACCAGACATGGGTAAGGAAAATAGAACCAAGTAGTAGTGAACCTACTGAAGCCGAGGTCACCCAATCTAATGGATCAAGTGATCACACCATCACTATCTAAGAAAATAAGATATGTAAGGAACTATATTTAAATTTTATATCTTACACCAGTTCCTAACATATACTGTGCCAAAGTCCATATCTGCATATGATAAGATGCATCAGGACATATTTTAAAGACAAATTACTGAGAAAAGTCATTTAAACACTAGAGGTGCCGAGCATCAGTATTATACTAAGACTAAGCTCATTAGCATGTGTGTCGAGCTAGTTTGGGTTGTGACCGAGAAATTGTCAGAGCCGATCGAGGACAGTTGTTCTGCACTCACTCCAATGGACAGAACATTTATTGCAAACCTACTTTCTGACCCTCAAAGCCTATAAAGGAATGAACTGTTCATGATTCTTTTCACCTTGTGATTTAATATTTCTTGAAGTGTTGAAGCGCTGGTGAACTTGATTTTAGTAGAGATTTTTGAAGTATTTTACAACGTGTCATCGGCCATTCATCAAAAGTGTGAACTTCGACAGTTGCCGAGGTACTTTGTTTTGTCTTTGAAACCCTTTACTCTTGAAATAATGGCCACTAGTTTGTCTACACCAGCTAAGGGAATGGAGAAGGAATTGAGAGAAGTTCAATTGGTGAGGAGTGACACCTATACACCTCCCAACTTTCAAGTCATTCCTGAGAATGCTATCAAAGGTGATCTGACTAGAGCCCTATCTTCAATCCCTCTAATGGTACTTATGATTCATGACATTAGGGCATGTTACATGAGTAAAATTAGTGAATTTGGAGACCACAAGCTGAGGGAATCCTACGGGAAACTATGTATAGATGGAGCCCTAAAACCCAAACACAATCACCTAGTTGAGTGAGGGTTAACTCAATCCCTAGAGTTTCTAAGGAATTTCATGGATGAATGGATCAAACATTTTCTTAGCAGGGTACATGATATGAGCATTTGGCTGGAGAATGAACCAGTAAAAATTACCAAGGATATCATACATCATGTAACTGGTTACCCTACTATCAAAGGGAAAAGGACCATGAAATGCCAGAGTAAAGAAGACATAGAGAAGGTCACTAAAGCCATCTAGAACAAAAGAGGGATGAAAATTTCCACCATCAAAGACTTGGAACTTGATTTTGCAGTAAGGGTTATAGCTCACAAGTTCTATCAGTCGAGCCAACTGGACAGTGTGCCTTGCATTGTAGTCAACCAAGTATGGAAAATCATCAAGAAGGATCACACATATGACCTGGCTGAGCTACAGGTTGTCGAGAACCTTGCATCAATTAGGAAAGCAAATAATTATGTGTGTAAGTTTGGATGCTTGCTTGTATACATATTTTTCTATATTCAGAAGTCTTTTCCTACCTTTGAAGACATAGTATGGAAAACAAATAGACCTATCACCCAACAGATAAATGTACTGATTCAACAATTAGGTGATAATTTTGATAATGTAATGGGAACATACTTTGTGGAGTTCAAGAAAAGAATGAGACCGAGAAGCAGAATTCCTAGTTCATTAGTTGAAAAACATTATGAGGATGTGTGTTTTTTAGTAGACACAAATTACACTTATGTTCAAGCTGTAGTACCTAGGGTATCATGGTTAAGGCCATTACCTTATGAAGTAAACATAGATGAAACATTTGCATCCATAAAAACTTTACTAGCAGAGGAAATTGGCAATAATGTTAAACGTTTTGATAATTATGAAGAAGCCAAGGCCAGAATTTCTATGAACCTAAAGACTGGCACCATGGAAAGAAAGAGGAAAAATATTTTTAAGAATCTTAAGAAGATGGTTGGCATTGCTAGTGATGAGGAAGCAGAGGATGCTTCTCTAGGCTTAACTACTGGACAAAGAGAGGACATATCTAGTGAAGAAGAAGAAGAAGAAAATGAGTCTGAAGAGGATGTAGTTGTAAAGGGGAAAGGGATGCAGCCAATGGTTGCCAAGGCAACCAAAGTAAGAAAAGTCAAATCTCAGGCTACCCTTCCTACGAAAAATAGACCAAGGACCAGGGAATCAACTATTTCACCTCCTGTGGTGAAAACATCTGTATACACAAGGAAGAATGTTGTTGAGAGCAGCTCAGGGAAGAAGAAACAAGTCAAAACCAAAGTTGTGCCGAGCATTGCTGCCAAAAGACCAAGGAAAAGGAGACTAATCTTGAGTGATGAAGAAGATGAGGATACAGACACTGATATGCTGAGCAACATACCTACAACATCATTCAAACATCCTACAGACATTGATGAGGTATGCAAGAATATTAGAGGTTCAACTGGGTTATCTAGATTTAAATTTGTCAAATATAAAAAGCAAAGTATAGAGAATAAGGTCAAAATATAGGAAGCTCTATTAGAAATGATGTGTACATCCAAATTGACACCTATAGAGATAGGGAATAATGTCCCTATAGAACTTTATGATTTCTTATCTGGTAAATGGGAATTTTCATTGATGACTGAAAGGAAAATAAGGGAAGCAACTTTAGCTAGAGTCATCCCAGACTTGACAAAGAAACAGAAAGAAAAATTTGTTGAACAATTTAAGAAAAATTTTGTACCTAAACATAGCACTTATGCTATTTTAAAGAATGATATCGAAGGAGTAGTACAACAAAGTACTCAGATTTGGAAAGAGATTTTTGGGTTATCAGTCTCAAAAGAGAAGAAAATAGATGAAGGAACCTCTGAGAAGACCACCACTGAACAAGCAAAAACTAGGTCTGGACCATCAAAAGAAACAGGTGAAGAGAAAACTGTAGACTCACCAATGGATAGTCCCATTGACACTACACTGGATGATAATATAAATGTGGATGCCAAGGATTAGGATGAGCCGAAAGACACAATTATAGAATCTCCTATCAGGGATACTGAGGCTGATGAAGAGAAAGATGAAGAGAAAAATAAAGAGAAAGGAGCCGAGAAAGAGAGGCCAGAAGATCAAGAGGTAAATACTAAAAATCCACCTATTTTAGAGGTTTCTCAGACATTGTTAGACAGTGGAGACAAAATGGAAGGAACTGGAGACAAAGCCTAAAGAACAAGAGGCTATAAAAGTGTTGGTAAACATACCACACTCTACTTCATCTACCCCCACTGGATTAAGATGAAGTCAAAAACTAAATTGCTTAATGACAAATGAAAGGATATCATTGAAATTGAGTTGATTGACAGCTCACATGAGCCCAAAAGGAGGAAGCCAAATAAGAAGAAGTCACTAGGTCTAAATGTCACATTAGATGAAGTCATTGTGATTCCTAAATGGGATCCTAAGAGTTTGTCATATGAACAGATTCAGACCCTTTAAGAAATTTTGAAGAGGAAGAAGAGATAGGAAGAAATCAAGAGAGAACAAAAGAAGAAGCAATTTCTGCATGATATCAAAGATATTTTTGTAAAATATTTTGATATGGATGATGTAAATGACTAGGCACCTATACTAGAACAACTAGTACACATTGTACAAAAGGTGATTGATGATAATATTGAGGCAAATGACAAAATATTGCAATGGTCTGAGAGAAAGTTTGAGAATAAATTACTAGAAAAGATATCTGGATAGATAGCTACAAAACAGGCTGAAATTTCTTCTCTCATTGAAATTCTAGAAGAAGTTGCAAACAATGTATTTTCTTTGTACAAGAGACTGTGATGAATCATTCCTTACAAAACAAAATCAACAGTTAATTGAGAAATTGCACCTGGATATGAAGTCAACTGCAAGTTCACTGAGCATGGATGCTAGCTCTAGCTCCATTCATTTCAATAAGTTAACTCATATACAGAGGAGGTTAGCTAAGCTTATGGCTGAAGATGGATGAATCAAGGCCAAATATATTATGATTCAGGCTAATTTGATACCTCATTTGGAGGTTATTCAGAAAGAACTTACAACTGTAAGAGAATTGGTAAAGAGAGACTCCCATCTCTCTACTGCAGAAAGTTTGGTAGGTCTAGCTGCCGAGAAAGAAGTTAAGTTGGAATTTATGAAGTTTTTTAAAGATAGTTGGGATACTTCATTTGCATTGATTCTACTTAACCCCTCCAACTATCAGTGAAAAAAATAAGGGGGAATCAAGAAAGGAAGGAACAGATGAGCTGAAGGTATAATATTTTTTTGCTAAAGGCATGCATATTATGTAGATAATCTATTAAGTATGAAGTATAATCAAAGGGGGAGTACTGTATGTACTTAGGTAGTTTTGTGGATGTAAACAAAATTATAAGTGTTTTTTTCACTGAATATCAAAGGGGGAGATCGTTAATCTCTAAGTTTTTGTTGATTATTCAGTGTCCACACTTAGTCATTTATCTAGGCAGTTTTGGTTGGCCACCACTGCGACCGAGCTAAACAGTATAGGACGAGCTACGTGACAAGTCATTGCTGAGCAAAGAAGATCATAGATGCTGAGCTACCCGGCAAGTCTATGTCGAGCAACATGAGTCAATAGAGTCAAGCAAGATAGTTTTGATGTGAATGTTAGGAATGTCAGTTATTCCTAGGTCAACTATTTTGGGCCGACGTAGTTGAGCATTTGATACTTTCAACAGGATAAATATGCATTTAATTTTTTGATGCATTTAATTTTTTGATCCTAATACATGGCATGTAGCCAATCAAAAAATTGGAATGCCTAGGAGGCATAAGTCTTCTATTTTTTTTTATCGTTGATCTAGATCTATTCGTCAGATTTGAAGAGTATAATAAGATTGCTTCTTACCCTAATATTGAAAGAGTGATACAGAGCATAGAGAGAAGGTGCATACATACATGAGAGATGTGTGAAGAGTTGTTTTGTCAATAAGAATAGATCTAGCAGAGTGGAAGAGCAGCAAGCAGCAGAGTGAGACATATCAGATTATAAGATCAGAGAAGGCATTGTAAAGAGGAGATCTGTTATTAGCATCAGAGTGCACATCAAAGGATAAATATCTTGAGACATTATAACAAGTGTATCAGGTGAAATCTCTTAATAGAGTGGTTCTAACAAACCTTTCTAAATCTCTTAGCTGAGTGCTTACTTTATTGTAAGTTGAAATCCTTTTACAAGGTAGATTGTAATAATTTGTAGCTCTTAATCGGGCAGACCTTTAACCAAGTAGATCACCAAAATTGATCAAAATTTTGTAGCCCTAACAGGAACACTTTATTTCTGTAGTAGTGAAGAATTTTTGGGTGTCATCCCCACCCTTGTTTTACCTATTTGGGTTTCTGGGTTACCAAATTCTGTGTATTGTGTTATCTATTTACTGTCATGGATGCTACTAGATATTAGATCAATTTATAAATGTATGTTTATGGATCGGTTTTCTTTAGAGTGATTAAAGTTCAAGATCTGATTCATCCCCCACCCTCTCAGTATCTTTATTTCCCATTATTATATTTCCAACACCTTTTCTTTATGTTCCTTGATCCTCATCATTTCTAAAAATGGAACTTTTATAGTCATTTGAGATAAATAGTGTCCCATGTCTACTGGAGTGTACTTTATATCTGAGGACTTTGATTTTTCAACAATAATGTTATTTTCCTCAATCTGTATGTTCAGAGTTGGTTCTTCTTTCTTAGATTTTTTTTTTATATCTTAATAGTAGTGTTGGAGATTTGCTTCTGTGCAAATAATTGAATGTTTTTCATTGATGACAACATATAATATACAGCGGTGTCCTATATGCAATTATTAGTACAGATGTTTTGGAGCTATGCATGTTTATTTCCATGGTGTATACATGTCCTGGATGCTATGTGAATTCACACTGATTCAGATATAAAGTTTCAGATGAGTTATGTTAATCAATTATGGCAGTTACAGTTTATGGAGATTATCTGTGAAGAGACGACATAATTACATTGTTTCTTGAGTTGCACCTATCTTCAGGATATGTGTGTTTGTATTCATTCTTAGGTATGAGTTAATGATGATTATGCAAAGGCGCCAAATGTTTTTTTATCAAAATAGTGATGTTGGAGTTAATTTGGTGTAGCCGACTTTGTGAAGCATCACGTTCATTCAGTTTGAGTTGTGTGGTCCTAATTTTGATTGTATGATTAGTTAAGCTGATAAGGAAGTTGCTGAAGTGTTTCCTACATCCATTGTGATCTTACCCTTGGTGAATATATATATAGCAGTTCAAATTAAATATCTAAGTGTCAAAAATGAAGTGAAAAAGAAAAGACAGAGTAGAGTATAATGTTATACAATTGAAGATCTATGTGAAGAAACAAAAGAAGACTAAAATTCACTGGAACTAATCAAGATAGTAGATCTACTTAATAGTTCATTATCAAATATAGTGTATATCTTTTTTTTAGAAGGTTGCAGCCTTCATCATTTGAGCAGTGAGCTCTTGGAAAGTGTGTCCTCACCCCTAACAGGGTTATCTGTAAAAGAATCCTAAAAGGGTCCGACCTTTGACCAGGTCTCTGTACTTATTACATTGTAAATAAAAACTCCTAACAGGGTTTTAAGATCTTCTAACAAGGATCATTATAAACTAGTACACTTATTTGTGGGTGCTAATTCCCAATGGGGTTTTTACCTATTTTGGTTTTCCCTGTGGCCAAAATTATGTTGTTCAATTCTGTGATATCTTGTTGAGTTTATATTTAAAGTTATTATGTACTTAATTGAAAAATAATTGAATCTTGTAGATAACTGATTCAACCCCCACCCCCTCTCTTAGTTATCTCTTGGGACTATTCCTAACAATTGGTATCAGAGCCAAGTGCCTTGGAGAGAAAGCCTAATAGCTTAAGGTAGATCAAATGGCGCACTTCAGGAATGAGAGTCCTAAGTTTGATGGAGAGAACTATCTTGACTGGAAGAGAAAAATGATAACACATCTTCAGTGTGGTGGATTTGAGATCTATAAGATTTCCAATCATGCCATTGATGTTCCCACCTTGAAAGACCTTGCAGAAGAAGACTCTACAATTAAACAAAAAGAAGTATTCACTCAAAATGCAATTGCCAAGGAAGCCCTAATCAGTGCCCTATCTGACAATGAATTTTTTGAGATCAAGAAGGCAGATAAAGCATATTCAATTCAAAAATACTTAGAAGATATGTTTGAAGGACACATCCAATCAAAGAATGCATGCAAAAAACATGGAAGAAAAGATACAATAATTTAGAGATGCTACCTGAAGAAAACATCAGAGCTTACAATCAAAGGATTACTAAAGTAGTATCAGGTATCAGGAACAATGGTGGAGAAATTTTAGAGGATGATATAATGGACAAACTAATGACCACATTGATAGAAGATTATGAAAGAAAGATTAACATCTTGGATGAAACCATGAAATTCTCAAAGGACTTCAAAAGAGAAACCCTGATCAGCAAAATATTTGCATTTAAGATATCAAGATTAAAAACAGAACCTAAAATGGAAACAACTTTCAAAGCCTCAGTCCATGGTAAGAAATATTTAAGTAAATCTAATGAGAAGGAAGAAGTTGACACTAAACTAGAAGAAATCATTTATATGATTGCTAAGAAGGAAAGAAAAGGTAAAGGGAAATATGAAGGAAAGTTACCATTCAAATGTTTTTCATGCAACAAAGTTGACCACTTTGCATCCAAGTGTCCTACAAGAGTCAAGAAGTTCAGATCATATTACAAGGCCAAATACACTAAGGAACGCTATCATGTTGAAGATGGTGTAACTGATGATGATTCAGGAGAAGATGAAATTGGATTTGTTGCCATTAAAGACATTGAGAAAATGCTTGAGGAGATGGAAATTGAAGATGAAAAAGAAGCACAAGAGTTAGCATTAGTTTCCAAAGAAGACATTAGAACAAACTGGATCATAGACAGTGGGTGTTCACATCACATGACAGGTGACAAAGATAGATTTGTACATCTAGATAAACACAAAGGTGGAATGGTCAGATTTGGAGATAACACACCCAAACCTATCATAGGTAGAGAATCTATCACCTTAGATGGAAAGAACAAGAAAGATGATTTTCTTTATGTTGATGGTTTACACCATAACTTACTAAGTGTTGGACAACTGCTCGATAAAGGATATCTATTAGAATTCAAGAACAACAACTGTATTATCAACAAAAAAGAAGGAGACATGATTGCATCAAGCTCAAAGACCAAAGGTAATGTCTTTCAGCTTAACTATGAAGTAAGTTTTTTTGTTGCAAAAGTGGATGACAGTTGGCTATGACACAAGAGAATTTGTCATATCAATTTTGACAACATAGTAAAGATAAGTAATGTAAAGGAAATAAGAGACCTTCCAAGTATTGCAAGACTAGTTGATACTATGTGCAAGGAATGTGTGATGGGGAAGCATGTGAAGACCTCATTCAGGAGTAAACAGAAATCTATAGAGAACAAATTAGATCTAATACATACAGACCTATGTGGACCTACTAAAACAAGATCATACTATGGAGAAAGGTATTTTATTTTGTTTGTTGATGATTTCTCAAGGATGATTTGGGTTGCGTTCTTAAAAGAAAAATCTGAATCTTTTGAGAAGTTCAAAGTATTCAAAGCTAATGTTGAAAATGAATCTAGATTAAAGATAAAATGTCTGAGATCAGATAGAGGAGGACAATTCACCTCTGACCATTTTTATGATTATTGCAATGAACATGGAATTAGAAGATAGTTAAGTGCACCTAGAACCCCTCAACAGAATGGGAATGTAGAAAGAAGGACCAGGATAATACTTGACTTAGTGTGCATTATCATGATTGAAGAAAAGGTTGCCCATACCTGTTGGAGAGATGCGATCAATACAACAGTCTATACTATCAATAGAATCCAATTAAGGCCAGGCGTAGACAAGACACTTTATGAACTTTGGTTTGGTAATGTACCTACTATAAAATACTTTAGAATCTTTGGAAGCAAGGCTACATCAAGAGAGATGATAGTATTGGCAAGTTTGATGCTAGAAGTGATGAAGGTATTTTTCTTGGTTACTCTACTAAAAGGAAAGCCTATAAATGTTTTAATCTAAGATTGAAGAAGATCATTGAAATTACTCATGTAAAGATTGATGAGAATTTTATGATTCAAGAAAGATACTATGAATGTGCTCCCATGATTGGAGATGAACCTAGACCTATCAATAAGGACACAATTATTGAAGAAATGTTTGACTGTATTGATGTTTCATTCAAAAATCCTGAACCAAGTCAAGAAGAATCATAGATTACAGATGAGAGTGTCACTCCTAAAAAATCAAAATACACATCTAAATACCACTCTAAGGAAGAAATCATTGGAGATCAAAGCACTAAAGTCTTGACAAGATCCAAAGCAAAAGGTTCAACCATTGATGAAGAGGTATGCTTACTTTCACAAATTGAACCCTTAAGTGTTGAAGATGCGTGCAATGATTCAGATTGGAAAAGTACTATGCAAGAAGAATTGGATCAGATAATCAAGAATGATACATGGGAACTGGTTCCTAGACCTTGTGACAAAAATGTGATTCGAACAAAGTGGATATTCAGGAATAAGATGAATGAAGAAGGCACGGTGGGAAGTGTTAGAAACACTGAGAGGGGGGGTGATTCAGTGTTTGTCTATTTATTACTTTTCTGCAACTTAAACATAAATCAAACATACATTGAATGAAGCTTAAAATAATAACTTATAACACATAATATAATTATGGGGAAACCTTGATTAGAGGAAAACCCCGGTGGGAATTAGTACCCACAAATATTGTACTAGTATAATGAACATGTTAAAGCTCCTTTGCCCTATTAGAAGTGGTCTTTACAATATGAGTACAATGACCTGGTTAAAGGTCTAACCCTATTAGGAATCTTTTACAAAACCCTCTTAAAGTTATATGGCTCATTTCCTAGGCTCACTGCCCAATAGGATGAAGGCTACAACCTTCTGAAAGTTGATATACACTATATCAAAAGTGAACTGTTGTGATGACACTATTGTCTGATCAGTTTCATGTATGCGTGAATGCTCTTACTCTCTTAAAGAGCTATATCATATACTAACTTCATTATAATTCTCTTCTATATCTTCCTCTTACATAATAATTGACACTTGTAACATAACTTTATATTACAAACTTATATGTTCATATCCGAATAGACGTGACCCAAAATAAGACTCTAGTCGGCCCTAAAAACAAAATACACAACACTTTCAAAAAAGTTGGCTCAAGCGTGTTTACAAAAATTCTAACTACATTATTACAAACATATAATCAAAGGCACTTACCCATTACATAACAAAATAATTCATGCTGATCAAAACACTAGTCGGCTTCCATGCTCTGTCTTCTGGACTGCTGGTCTACTGATCTCTCTGTAACTTCTCCACACTATAGTTCCATATTATGTGTGTCTAGATGTAGTATGTACACATATCATAGAACATATATCTGAATGTGCATATGCTGACTCAATCTCTCATACGTGCACTGATGTGTTGATCGTTAAATATCTTTGTTTGCCCTGTTTCCATACTTAGTCATTTTTCCTTCTGAGTTATCTTTGACAAAAACTTAGTATGACTTTGTTTCCATGATGAAAACACAAAATGAGTCATGCATCCTCAGGAAGTCAACTTTCCAACAATCTCCCCCTTTGTCATTAATGGCAACAAAGGAATGTGGCCAAGTTTCTCAAAATAACTTAACACAAAGAATAACTGTATATCATAACATCTTATTGATATATACATATACTGATTCTCATATATACACATTATATATTACTCCCCCTTTGACATTAATGACAAAGATGTACAAAAACTTGTAATTCTTCTTCATACTTACTCCATGTAAACTTCAAGGTACACAATCTGAAGAGATTGGATCTCTTTCTGCCAAAATAATTTCATTGCATCAACTATCTGTGGATGCACGCATAGGGCATATGCCATTTTCTCCATTTTCATCAAATCCATGCAAGGACCTTGATCATATGTCACAATGGTGGCATCAATCTGTTTGATGTTCTCATTTAGGACTGCTAGAGATGGCGCAAGTGCATTTCTCAACTGAGTTTGTTAGACTCTTATCTTGCTAATTTCCAACTTAGCCTTCTCAATCTTGTCCAACTATCCTTGATAGATATTATTGCATATGTTCATGTCTTGCGTGGAAGTCTCAACTAATTTTCTAATGCTTTCCACCATGATTTCTGCCTCTTCTATCTTTTTAATGTGCTCAGAGGTGAACTTCACTCTGTCCATGCAGTTGGCTATAAATTTCTTTCCCTTAGCTACCAATTATTTCAATATGGATTGCCCAACTTTTAAAACTTGAGGTCTAAGGTAAAATTCTTTACCAATTCATTCAGTCTCTCCCTTTTATATTCATCTTCTACAATTTTAGTAGCGGAGTCTACTAGGTTTGTAAAATGTGATTTAAAGTTTGTTAGAATGTTGTCCACATCTTCAACTGATTTAACTTTGGCTACTTTCTTGTCTACAGGCACTAAGTCATTCAATATGTTCACTGGTTCAAAAAAGTGAGGTTTCCTCATCACTTGTTTCTCTTTTTCTTTTTCCATAGAAAAAACGTTGATCTTGATCAGGTCTTCTTCTCCCCAAGCGTCCAAACTTGCTGAATCAAGAGTTAACCTTGCCAACAATGAGGCAGATGGTTGAGTGGATGGTGAGAATATAGTATTTTGAATGGTATCCATGCATTCACTCTTTACTGGTATCTCTTTTATTGGTGTCTCATCACCTTTTTCTTCATTCAAGTCAATTGGATCATTAGAGGGAACTTCATCTTGTTGTGCAGATGTATCATCAGTGCACATTTATTCAATGCTTACAAATGCTTTATCACTTTTGTCCATGTCTTTTTTATATGTTATCATGGATATCTTGATATTATCAACCACTATAGTATCTTCTGAGTCTTTTTCTATATTAGAAGTTATTTTCACTGTGGGTGTTGAAACCTATGGACCTGTTGTAGGTGCTTTCTGAATCACTGGTTCTATAACTTGTTTGGGAGGAGCTGGAGTTACCTTTGTAGTAGGTGTCATTGATGGATACATGTGTCTATCCATAAATACTTGTGCAAATGCCTTTTCAGTCTCTTTACCTATCTACTCATACTCTTTGTTCATAATCTATAAAGTCCTTGTCTTGGTTCTGAGATGAGGCTTCACCAGATCTAATAGAATATCCTTCTCATCATGTGAGCATACAAGGAGAAGAGTATCCAATGTTTCTTCTCTAATCCTCATGTCTTCCTCTATTTCATGTCTTTTCATGATCTCCAGTATGTTCCATAACTTATCTAGTATCACTGTTTTGAGTTCAATAATAGACTTCTTAAACTTGATCATATGAGATATGATCATAGAATGTATCTCAGTCTTATCCATTTCTTGATACTTGTCATAGAATTTAGAAAGTGTATCTAATCTCTCTTCATTTACAATCATGTTCTTCAAAACATTTAGACTAGGTCTAAATCCTACCTCAAGAGAAGCTTGAGTATTCCTTGCTTTGCTCCGAGTGTTCCTTGAGGATGGGTGATTTGTGGGCGCCTATTTTCTTCCTCTAGTCTTCTTTCTTGGCATAGAAGGTGGAGATGAGTCTAAGTCAATGGTGGTAGAGGGAACATAGGTGCTCTTTACTTTCTTCTTCTTCTAGATCTCTTCAGCCTTCTCAAGTTCTTTGGCTATCTTGGCATCTCTAGCTTTGTCAAGATCTTCTTGATTGACTCCATGAACTTTTAAAATGCTAGATGTAACTCTGGATGCCTTCCTTTTGTTATTAACACTATGTAAAATGGTATCTACTTCATTAGTCTTCTCTCTGTAAGTGCCCCACCTTGGCTTATTAGGATCTTTGGGCGTAGACAATAGAACTTGTGCATATCCTTCTAACACATGTTCTTCCACTTCATAACCAAGAGGATGAATCCATTTGGTTCTAGGTTCAACTGCCTCCATGCAAGTGCAATCTATTTCTACCATAAAACATATGGTATACTTATATTTTTCAACTATCTTCACAGATAATCTGAACCTATTCTGCATCTTGATCCTAAATGTCTTGATATCCATATCCATGGCATCCCTTACACTGCTCTCTAAAGTGGCCTTAAGAGAGATCTGAGACATTGTGGGTTTGCTCCTATCTAGGTAAAGGTTTGCAACCTTTCCAAAAATATGGAAGTACAAATAGATGATCAAAGATCCAAACCTGAATGTCTTTCTCCTATCATGCTTGATGATTTGAATGTTGTCAATCAATTGACCGCACAAGATCTCACATAGGTTGTATTGAGTGTTATCCTTCACCATTCTGATAGCTGCTAGGATTGTTGCTGCAGAGGCATTGTTTAACCTGCTTGCTTGCTGAAACTTATACCCAAGTATCATTTTAGAAGTTTTATGTCATCTTCCTTGATAGGGTCAACTGTCATCCCGCGCTTGTCACTTCTAGATAGGCAAAAATTTTCAACTTGCTTCTTGACATCCTTGCCAGTAGGAAGAACTGGTCCAATTTTGGGAAGTCTGGTTAATTCATAGATTAGGTCTATAGTGATGCACATAGGAACCTCACCAATCCAATAAAGATTATCATGTATTCTGCTTAGCAAAATCTTCACCCATTCTGGCTCATCAAACTCATGCGCATTAGAGTATTTGAAGATAGGGTTATCAATCAAGTGCACAAACTCATCCTTGAATGTATAGTCAAGTTTCATCATAGATCCCATAAGAGTGGCTATGCAAATGTCTTCTATTGTTTCTTTCTTATAGTAAATGTATGCATGGATATCTTCTACGTGAACAATACCTAGCGGGGTTTTGGAGAAAGCTCCTTCCACATCATCCAGTACGGATTTGAATGGATGTTTCTTGAATACAAATCTCTTCCTCTCTACAAGATCAAATACTACTGGAGTCTCCATACTTTCTTGGAACTTGCTTAAGTAGGGTTTCACAAAATTTTGAAATGGTGCGACTGCTAGGGTTCCATTCCAAACTTCTTAACTATGCTTTAACTGCCAAATCTGTTATGCTTTCATGCTTTGATGCTCAGTGCTTCAATGCTCTCCAAATTCAGTGATCTTGAATGCAAGTGTGAAGAAGATCAAACATTTACATTCTTTTATAAAAGCTACTGCATTTGAGACAATGTGTTTATGCATACTGCAATATTATGTGCTTATAACCATGAATCCATAGGCACATACTCAGAGGTGAGTATACCAGCCGTGTAGGGGTCCTGAGCTAGAATATCTCCCCCTAAGACCAAGAAGGTCTATTTAAGTAGAAGTAGAGGGTGCGTCCACTATGGATGCATCAACTACTTTGTCAACATCATTGTCCTTCTTTACTTCAACCTAAATTTTACTTGAATCTTCTTTTTCTTGAACAAGCTTGACTTCTCTTTCTTCTTCAAATAGTGATTTCTTAGGATCCTCTTACTTTTGAGTTCTGGATCTACAAAACCTTGAGATGTGTCCAGCCTTTCCACATGTGTGACAAATGATAGGAGATCTGATGCTATTTTTCATCATGTTGCACTGCTTTGTTGTGTGTCCATTGTAGTTACATATTTTACATGTAGTGTTCTGCAAATTTCTTTGAGGTTGATTTCTCTGATTGTTTTGATTCATTCTTCTTTGATTCTATTGTGACTGATTTCTTTGATTTGTTCTGCAATGTATATCCCTATGACCAAATTTATTACAGGAGAAACAGTAATCATTGAAAGGTCTTACCTCTTTGCAATCTCTTTCCAAATGACCATGTTTGTTACATGCATAACAAGTTCTGTTAACTTTCTTGATTTCCCCTTTAGGTGGATCTGTTTTAATCTCTGTAATATTTTCAACTTTCTTTTCTTCTGAAGATTCTTCATGTGCTTTCTTTCTTTCTTGTAATGAATTGATTTCAATTTGTGCTACACTGTATCCAAGACCAGTAGTGTCACCTTTTTGCTTTTTTGCATTGAGCTAAGATTGAAGTGAATTAGAACTTGTGTGGAGTTTATCAATCTTATCCTTTGCTTCTGTTAATTCCGATTCCAACTTCTTCTTTGTGTTTTCCAATTCTAGGACTTTCATGTTTGCTTTCAAGAGTTCATCATCTAGTTGTTTGTTTTCTTTGATCTTTTCTTCAATAAAAATTTGACTGTCTGTTAGTTTTTCATCTAGATTTTCAATTTTATCTTTCAGAGACATATTCTCTTCATTGAGATTTTTGATCATTTTCCCTAAATCACTTGTAGAAAAATCTTTCAAATCTTTTCTTAATTTCTTGATAAGCATTTGTGAGCCATCAACTTTCAGTATAAGTTCTTCATTTAATTTTTCAGATCTATCAAGATCTTCAAGAGCTGCTTCAAGATTTGTTTTCAAATGTCCTGCTTCTATTGAGTCCATGATCTCCTCAAGTGGTTATACTTTCTTTCAGAGGACTAGAGATCTGATACCAATTGTTAGAAACACTGAGAGGGGGGGGGTGAATAAGTGTTTGTCTATTTATTACTTTTCTACAACTTAAACATAAATCAAACATACATTTAATGAAGCTTAACATAAGAACTTATAACACATGATATGATTACGGGGAAACCTTGATCAGAGGAAAACCCTGGTGGGAATTAGTACCCACAAATATTGTACTAGTATAATGAACCTATTAAAGTTCCTTTGCCTTGTTAGAAGCAGTCTTTACAATATGAGTACAATGACCTGGTTAAAGGTCTAACCCTGTTAGGAGTATTTTACAAAACCCTATTAAAGGTATATGGCTCACTGCCTAGGCTCATTGCCCAGTAGGATGAAGGCTACAACCTTCTGAAATTTGATATACACTATATCAAAAGTGAACTATTGTGATGACACTATTGTCTGATCAGTTATGTGTATGCGTGAATGCTCTTACTCTCTTAAAGGGATATATCATATACTGAATTCATTATACTGCTCTTCTATATCTTCCTCTTACATAATAATTGACACTTGTAACATAACTTTACATTACAAACTTATATGTTCATATCCGAATAGGCACGACCCAAAATAAGACTCTAGTCAGCCCTAAAAACAAAATACACAATGTTTCCAAACAAGTTAGCTCAAGCATGTTTACAACAATGCTAATTAAATTATTACAAACATATAATCAAAGACGCTTAGCCATTACATAACAAAATAATTCATGCTGATCAAAACACTAGTCGGCTTCCATGCTCTATCTTCTGGACTGCTGGTCTACTGATCTCTCTGTAACTTCTTCATATTATAGTTTCATACTATGCATTTCTAGATGTAGTAGGTACGCATGTCATAGAACATATATCTGAATGTGCATATGCAGACTTGATCTCTAGCATGTGCGCTGATGTGTTGATCGCTCAATATCTATGTCTGCCCTGTTTCCATAGTCATTTCTCCTTCAGAGTTATCTTTGACAGAAACTTAGTATGACTTTGTTGCCATGATGACAATACAAAATGAGTCATGCATCCTCAGGAAGTCAACTTTTCGGCAGGAAGAAACAAAGCAAGATTGGTATGTAAAGGATATATACAGAGAGAAGGAATAGATTACACTGATACATTTTCCCCTATGAGCAGACTTGAAGCTATCAAGTTGTTTTTGGCCTATGCAACATTTTAAAACTTCAACGTATATCGGATGGATGTCAAGTCAACCTTTCTGAATGGTGACTTGAAAGAAGAAGTTTACATAAAATAGCCTAAAGGATTCAAACTATCAGACAAACTAGACATGGTATGCAGATTAAAGAAAGCCCTTTATGGACTTAAACAGGCCCCAAGAGCTTGGTATGAGAGACTTGATGGTTACTTAACCAAGATTGGATTCAAAAAGGGGACAACATATTGCAACTTATTCATGACAGAGACACCTGATGGACTATTACTTGTTGCTATCTTTCTTGATGACATTATCTTTGGAGGTAATGACAAGCTTAGTACATAATTCACCAAAGAGATGCAAAGTGAGTTTGAAATGAGCATGATTGGACCTATCAAATATTTTTTGGGACTGAATGTAAAACAAACAGACAAAGGCATATTCATAAATTAGTCTAAGTATGTGAAGGAGATACTAAAAAGTTTCAAAATGGAAGATTTTAAACTAGTAAGCACCCCCATGATAACATGAAGAAAGATTTTTAAAGATGATGATTCCATAGCAGTTGACAAGACTCTATACAAGTCTATGATTGGAAAACTCATATATCTTACTCATTCTAGACCTGATATTTCTAATGCAGTTGGCATTGTTCAAAGATTTGTAGCAGAACCAAAACAAAACCACTTAATGGAAATAAAAAGAATATTCATATACTTAAAGGGAACTATAGACTATGGTTTATGGTATCCTAACTCAAATAATGTATAACTTCATGTGTATACAAATGCAAATTGGGCAGGTTGTGTTGATGATAGGAAGAGTACCTCAGGAGGAACAGTATTTCTTGGAGACGGGTTGGTTACTTGGACAAGTAAAACACAAAATTGTATTTCTCAGTCAACAACAGAAAGTGAGTATTTAGCTGCAACATTGAATTGTTCTACAATTGTTTGGATCAAACAGATGATTAAATACTTTGGTATTCAGATTTATTATCCTATTGTTATCCACTCTGATAACACTATCACTATCAATATGTCAAAGAACCCTATGATGCACGCAAAGACAAAACACATTGAGATCAAATACCACTTTCTAAGAGAAAAAGTTGTAGAAAGAGAAGTAAAGATGGATTATGTGAGCACTAAAGAATAATTAGCAGATATTTTTACAAAGCCTTTATCAAAAGATACTTTTGAGTATCTCAGGGATAAGCTGGGAGTAATTCCCTTTCCTGAGTCTGATTAGAATTTTCAGCAAGAACATTAGTCCTTAGTGACTGGTGAATGATTGACTACTCTACTTCTGGAGTAGTACCTGTGCTTAATGGTGTTTGGCACCCTTTTCCATTGATGTCAAAGGGGGAGTATATATTAAGGGGGGCATATACTCTGGGGGAGTATATAGTCATGAAAATGAAAACACAGTCAGAGGAGTAGTAGTAGTGAAGAGGAACCCTTGATGAGGATATTGAGAAGATTGTAAAAACAAGGAAGACACTTTGAGTTGATGATATCATATGTTTCCATCAATGTCAAAGGGGGAGATTGTTATAGATTTTCTTCTGTGCAAATAATTGATTGTGAGTTTGTCATTGATAACAACATATAATATACAGCGGTGTCCTATATGCAATTATCAGTATAGATGTTTTGGAGCTATGTGCATTTATCTCCATGGTGTATAAATTTTCTAGATGCTATGTGTGTTCACGCTGATTCAGATATAAAGTTTCAGATGAGTTATGTTAATCAGTTATGGTAGTTACAGTTTCTAGAGATTATCTGTGAAGAGTCGATGTAACTACATTGTTTCTTGAGTTGCACCTATCTTCAGGATATGCGTGTTTGTATTTATGCTTAGGTGTGAGTTAATGATGATTATGCAAAGGTTCCAAACATTTTTTTATCAAAATAGTGATGTTGGAGTTAATTTGGTGGAGCCAACTTTGTGAAGTGTCACGTTCATTCAGTTTGAGTTGCGTAGTCCTAACTTTGATTGCATGATTAGTTAAGCCGACAAGGAAGTTGCTGAAGTGTTTCCTACAACCGTTGTGACCTTACCCTTGGTGAAGATATATATATATCAGTTCAAATGAAATCGCTAAGTGTCAAAAATGAAGTGAAAAATAAAAGACAGAGCAGAGCAGAATGTTATACAATTGAAGATCTATGTGAAGAAACACAAGAAGACTACAATTTACTGGAACTGATGAAGATAGCAAGTCTACTTAATAGTTCATTATCAAATATAGTGTATATCTATTTTTCATAAGGTTGCAGCCTTCATCATTTGAGCAGTGAGCTCTTGGACAGTGTGTCCTCACCCCTAACAGGGTTATCTGTAAAAGACTCCTAGTAGGGTCTGACCTTTGACCAAGTCTCTATACTTATTGCATTGTAAATAACAACTCCTAACAGGGTTGCAAGATCTTCTAACAAGGATCATTATAAAATAGTACAGTTATTTGTGGGTGCTAATTCCAACTGGGGTTTTTACCTATTTTGGTTTTCCCTGTGACCAAAATTGTGTTGTTCAATTCTGTGATATCTTGTTGAGTTTATATTTAAAGTTATTATGTACTTAATTGAAAAATATTTGAATCTTGTAGATAACTGATTCACCCCCCCCCCTCTAAGTTATCTCTTGGGACTAATCCTAACAAGTAGAAGTACTTGTTTCTTGTACCTTTGAATTTCCTTCTTGTACCAGAATAGGCTCTATGGCTTTAGTTACAATCTTGAACTTAGGTTTGTTTGCATTTTCCCCAAGTCCATCTTTATTTTGTACATATTTGGTGTCTATTTTATTTTCTTTTATAAACACACCAGATGGTTGACTACCAGTACCACCAACTACTCTATTTCTTAGGTGATAATTGCTTCTTGCTTTGTTCTCCAGATCTGCAGTAATTCTTGCTTTTTCTTCATCTGAAGCTTTTCTGACCAATGGGAGGTCTTGATTATTTTGTGTATAACATCTTATATGGTCATCTGTTTCTTCTATTTCACTATCTGACAAAATTTGTTGATGATGAATCTCTATATTTCCTTGTGAACCATATGAATCATGATTTTCAATTTCATTATCTGAGTCTACATCATGACATGAATAGGCATTTGTCATATTATAATCACATTGTTCACTTTCATCATTCCCTTGTTCTTCATTTTCTTTCAGATCTAAGGAAACAATGCAAAAATTAGGATTATGTGGGGCTTCACAAGCCTCACACCAGAAATCATCATTGCACAAATGGACAACAGTTTTATGCAAAGGGTTTGGAGTTCTATTTTTAGGTTTTTCTTTTCTCAATGGGGCAATAGGCTTCCCATCCTTAAACTAAGTTCCATAAGGATGATTTTGCATCCTATTCTAAGGATTATAAGTATTATTATAGGAAGGCCTATTATTTTGAGGAGACCTATACTCTTTATATTCTGGTTCCTTTAGGTTACTCCTACTAAACCTTGAATCATCTCTCTTATTTAGTTTACCAGACACCCTTCTATTTATCTCAATATTTACTGCTATCTTGTAAGCATTAGTGAGGGTTCTAGGATTTTTATCCCTAAGAGCATAACCCGTTTTAGAATCATAAGTATTTAAATAGGTTGCTAGACATACCTCTTCATCCAGCCTTATTTTCTGAAAGATTTTATGCATAGCTCTTTGGAATTTGGTATTGAACTCAGTGACCTCTTCATTATAGTTCTTTTTGATGTTATTTAACTCGTTCAGTAAGAACCCCTTATTTTTCTTATCACCATATTGATCTTTAAATAACTCAATTAATTCATCCATGGAAGAAACAATGCCATTAGAAATACTTCTAAACCATTCTCTAGCATCCTCTACTAGAGACTGAACAAAAAGCTTCATCAACACATCTTCATGAGTGATATTCAAATCATCAACAAAATCAATAAATTTTCTTAAGTATACTTCACAAGAGATGACATTATTACCTGCAAATTTTGGGAGCTTTTCTCCCACATCTCCCACATCTTTTGCAAATGCATTTGGGTATCCAAGAATGCCAAAGAAATTAAATTGCTTATACCTTTTAGAATGCAATGGTTTCCTTTGGAATTTATCAGTCTCTTTGAAAGTAGTAGCTTTGGTTTTGGAAGATGTTGTGTTCTCAGTTCCAGCATAAGAATATTTTGAAGACTACAAAAAATCTATTTTATTTTTCATTTATATTGTTGTAGCTTCCATTGAGATTTTTTAAGCATCTTTGCCATGGTTTCCTTTTCTATTCTTAGTCTTTCAATATCAATATCCAATTTGGCCATTTGCTCTGTTAAGGCCTTCTAAACTTTAGGCTCTTCAATTTTGCTTCCAGTGATCTTTTGTTTACCTTTGTCCTTAACATTTTGTGAACTAGAAGCTCTGTTAGTAATAGGTATTTCATGGTATTTTTGAGACCTCTCAGTATTCCTTGTAGTTTTATCAGCATCCTTATTTTCATGTTTTTTCTTTCTAAGTTCTTTTTCCCTCTTCATCTACTGAATAAGGGCAAGATGTTTCATGATGAGTCTTTCTTCCTTAGCAAGCTCATTAGAAGGATTTTCCTCAGAATCTGAATTGATTCTATCTGTTACTTCTCTTTCACTTGAAGTGGAGGTAGTTGCAAGTGTTTCTAATCCCCTCTCTAGAGCTTCTTCATATTCTGAAGTATTTCCTTCATGATTAGATTGATTGCTACCTTCCTCTCTCCTAGTATTACTGTCTTTACTTCTTGGAGGAGTTTCATCTATACTGACTTGGTTTCTTTTCATCCTCCAAGACATCTCCATCCTTGAAGTTGATGGGATTCCACCATCTAATGCTATTTCTGGATTGTTTCTCATTCTAGACCTAGTATTCATTTTGAAAGATGCTCAGTTAACTTGTTACTGATCACAAAGATTTAACTTTAGAGTCGCCACCTAATAGTTGTTTTGGATGAATGAATACTATTAAAATGACCTTGGAAACTACAACTGTAAATATATTGTCTTTGAAACCCTAATATTTTTTGAATACTTTTACCAAGACTTTACAATCTCTACTCCCCAAGGGAGTTACCAATTTGTTGGATCTTTTTCTTGTAGCACAACCTTAAAATGACAGTATACTTATATACTTGAATGCAATCTCCTTTTTATGCAAGATAAAGGCCAATTGATGAGGTATTTTATAACATTGGGGATACCTATTATCACCCCCTTCTTTTTTGAGCTCCACAGACTCAGGCAGGTATTACCTATAGCAGATTATTGATTCTTCAGTCAATATATTTAGTGGACTAGTTCATTCACTCATCTGTTACTTCTGACATCATTGTAATAACTTATAAAATATCTTGGAGATTGAAATGATTAATTTGAAATAGAGTAATATAATCTAGTCCATGGTCTTGATAACATAAACCAATGAGATAAGGATTTTCATGCTTCTTCCTTTTGATTTTAGGAGGGGCAACCTAATGATCCTCTCCTCAAGGAATCAGCAAACTGAACTATACCCTAAGAATACAATCACTTGAATGGAATTATTTTTTTTGCAGTGTATATGATTAAGTAATTTTAAAATATTATATTGTATATCAATTACTTAGCAAACACAAAACCAGTGCCTAATCCCTAGTCTATGAGTCAATATCTTGTATAAATCTATAGTAAGGTAATCAATAAAACATTTGCAACAAAGATAGAATACCTTATATACTATCCTCTTCCTACAAATTTATCATCCAATCCTCAAACTAATGTTATGCTCCCTGGGGTTACTTGAAACAATTTAATCCTTCCTTGAAGGTACTTACGAGTAACTGCACAATCACCTTATGATCAATGTGCTTAGATGCCTTACAGATAAACACACAAGAACTATAATAGAAATATAAAGAGACAATTCAAATGCATAAAAGAGATTGAAAAATATTTATATTGATGTCTTAAAGCTTCAAATACATATAGATAGACAAAATAGTACAAAGGTTCAGACACAATTTTAGTCTTCCTTGTAATTCTATTAGAATTTCCAACTTTCTCTAAAAAAGGTTACAATTACATATTTATAGTCTCAAATCATCTTGGAATCCTTAAGAAAAGGATGCAAAAAGCTTCGGATGATTTGGAGACCTAACCCTAAAAACATAGAAAAGACAAAATATAGGAATGACCCAAGTGGTGGAAGGATAAAAATAAGGAATGAAATCTAATCTTGCTTCTTTGTCTATTTCTAGATTTTGGTGCCTTTGTCTGTATGTGTTCAGGATAGCATCTAAGATTGCCAACCTCATTGTGCTCATAAAATGGGTGTCATGTGTCCTTCATTCTTCATCCATGACATCTAAGTCAACTGTGACAGGATTCTTCTTCTTGGGCTTTGTCATGATGTCCCATGCTATCACATTTTCCTCCTTAGGCCACTCAAAATTTTAAATTCTTTCTAGTTGAGCCTTCTGCCTTTCCCACCTAGCATTTGTTATGCTTTTAACATCTGTGATGAACTTATTGCAATATGACTCTGCCTTTATTGCTTCATCCAGAATTTTATTGTACCTCTCCATATCTAATTCTCCCTAATTAGATACATAAATGTCCTTATTGGGAATCACACTATCAAATTCTGATCCCCTTAACCCTAATGGCTTGATCTAATCATCCTCAGTTCTAATGGGGGTATAAACCTATTAAAACTCACCACAAACATCTTCAACTTTGCCTAAATTTGATTGGATTTTCCTTTCAAGAAAGATGAGGAAGCCCCAATCTGCTCTATCTCTGTACCAACCATAGTTACTATTTCTGGCAGATCTAACCTTAATGGTTGTACAGATGCCAACCTCTCAAAAGTTGATTTTCTTCCAGACCAAGTTGAATAGTAAGGAATCAATATTGTCAAAAAATTAGCCACCTCTCCTTTTAGGCCTGGAAACTTGCCATAGGCCCCATACACCACATCAATCTTATCTTTGATGGTGTCAATTCCATGCTGCAAAATTAAATTCAATGCCTCCAAAACAAAATTATTATGCTCTATGACTCCTAGCTCTGTTCCAGCAGGTATCTCCCTTGTATCTTCTTTTTGGATCTCAACATCTATCACTTCTTTTGGCTCAACAGGGGCAGGTTCTATTATTTCTAGTAACTATTTGGTTAACTCATCTATGAGTTTCTCTTGTTCTTTGATATTTACCAATGCTAGCTCCCTATCTTTAACAATATCACTAGTATCACTAGTGAGTTTCAGCAATTTTTCTCATAGTTGGGTTGTCTTTGCCTCGTTGAGTTGAGAAAAAGGAGTTAATACTTGAGATATATCCAAATCCCCTATATTTTCTAGTATCCATATGATCTTATTACCTTCCATCTTCTCTTGAATATTTAAAATAGATGGATTTTGATCTTTAGGAGCTAAGCTCCACATTTCAAGTACCTGGGACTTAACGTTATATCCAAACCCTATAATCATATCCCCAACCCGAGTCTCTCATGACAATTTGACATCAGGTTGCCTTCTTATTTGATCAATTATAAAGGCTAAAGACAAATCCCAGCCTTCCACAAATAATATCCCACTGGCCTTGACAGTTGTCTTGCCTATTCTAGTGTAATTTTCCTTAGATTCAGGATCATAATCCTACAATGTTTGTAAGGCTTCCTGAGTGACAAGATTACCACCTGCCAATTGCAACTGCTTTCCAAATTTTTTTTGCTTATTCCATATGAGGAAATCCTTGAATTCTCTTGTCTTAATGAAGTTTTCATCTTTGAGGAATTTCTTTTGATGCATCAACCTCTCATCTGTACATGACCTAAGAGGTAATTCTTCCTCTTCTTCTGTATCCTTTTGCAATTTTTCCCTACCCTGATCTTTTTTCTCAATAAATGATCATAGGGCCTGTCTCTAGCTATCAAAGCTCCAATTCTATATGTCTTCCTTTTCCTAGAAGGTTCTCCTGTTTCTTTTTTTTGTCTCTTTGGTGGGGGCTCATTTTTCACTTCCTTGTCTAGGACCTCTATTAGGTCAATGATATCTTCCCTCTCAACCGCCTGCTCTACTACAACCGCTTGATAATATGGATAGGTAGTAGGTGAAGGATAGCCCTGATCACTGTCATCATCATATTCTGACTCAGAGTGCTCTGGTTGACCTTTCTCTGGGACCACTAATACATCCTCTAATTGATTGCATAGGAGAGTATGAGATTCAATCATAACATCTAGCCTTTTCAGATAAGGCATATCAAGGTAGAAACCTCCAAACTTCATTCCTTTTCTTTTCACCTGCCTCTCCAGGTCCATAATTTAATTGAACTTAATTTCTCTTTTTCCACCTCCTCATCCTCCAGAATATTTTTGATTAAATCCTCATCCATGCACTCTTTATGTTCTTTTATGTAGGGGATGGTTGGCATAAACAATTTCTTAGCATTAAGGATGAAACCCTCTGGATCAACATATATGTGCATGGAAAGAGTCATCCTATAATGATTCATCTAGGCATTTATTATGTCCAAAGCTCCTTTTCCAATAGTGAAATTGCAAATCCTGAATTGCCTAGGGGTAAATGTACCCTTCTTGTGTGATGCTAGGTGCTCCTTGTCTGTCAAAATGAGCTTCCTGATGAATTCCATTGCAGCTATCCTTGGTGGTACATGGAATGGAAAGATGTATGGAGGGTGGTAGAAACCATAGACCCTCATTATCATGAAATTCTTCTCATAATAGAAATCCCCCCAATTATGGTCTCCTAGCCATTTATCAAGATATTGGCATGGCCTCAATAATTGTATTACCTTAATAGGCAACCTAGGTTTATCAAAACCTAGGTACTTAAGAAGTGGATAGATTATCCAATTTTCAAAAGCACAAAACTCTTTCTCTCTAGATGTATAATTCCATACTCTGAGCCAAAACTTAATAGGGTTAGGCTGGTTATGCTGAAACATTTGTGGCTGTAGAAACTGACAATTCATAACTGGGAAATTGCAGTACAGGATCAAATTAATGAGGATTGAATAATGCATAAATATTGGATGATCCTTCTTACTCTGTATGTCTTCAAACCTCTGATGCATCTAGTCTATGATATACTAGATGTAATCATAATTAGAAGTGGTATGGAGGCTCTGCATTTCCAACGCCATCATCAAGATGTCTGAGGTGATTCTCTCTGCTCCATCATCCTTTCCAATCACTCTGCATAGTGCATATGCTATATAGTTGATGTATAAATTAATATATTTGTCAAAATATGGATTTTCTCCTAGCATGGGGGCTATATAGGTTTTTAATTTCTTAGGAACATGATGATCCCTGATCAACTTAGCAGCAATGCCAGAAACTCTAGTGTATCTATTCTCTAGGCTCTTCAGATTTATTTCAGTAGTCATGGGGTAGTATACATTAAAGGCCTTCATGAATTTATTCTGATCCAAAGTGAGTAAGGGATTTCCATCATCCCTCTTAATGGTTTTGGTCAGGGTATCATACCTACTATCCAATTCTAAAATGAAATTGACATCAACAAAGATGTTAGGAACAATCAACCTGGCTAATCCACAGGTCCAAGGTTTTGAGATAGGCATGGGTTCATCACTATTATTAAAGATATAATTGAACAGTGAATACCTAGATAAACCTGGCCTTTTTTCATCTCTAATGTAAGACATATCATCAATTAAGACCTCAGCACTAACCTTTCTATTTTGACAGGATCCTGGAAGCAAAGTGAGAAACTTGTTTGAATAGTTTCTTTTTCCTTTTGATTCATCATCAATATATTCACTTCTCCCACTAGTGGACACCATACTCTATGCTTGGCTCATCTTTCCTTTTCTGTCCTGCTCTCAACACCTTATCACCAATATTGAAACAAATGCTCAAAACCCTCACTATTAACTATCAATTATCCTGAAATTTGTAACTCTGAACTCTAAAAATACTGTCAATCACAATCTTTGTCGAGCTCTGAATTAGGATATCACCTTTCTAAATCACTTGTTGCTAGAGATTTAACTTTTTCTCCAAAAATACTAAAATCTTTATGAACTCTTTGCTCTGAGAAATCAGAAGTTGGTGAAAATTAAATAACAACGGACAAGCTTACTTATAATTGAGAATTCAATGCAGATGTCTCTTTGAACTAGTAATTCAATCTCTTCACCATTAGTTCCACACACTATGACATTAAGTTTTGGTTCTAGCCGTGGCATTCAAACTGTCAGGTAATCAATTTCTGATGAGTGTTTTTCTATATAAAACCTTATAAAATTCAAAATGAGATCAAGATCAAATCTAATTGGTTGCATTAAATCATATTACGGCTACTTTTCAATCTGTCCAAATCTCTAAAATCTGATTGGTCAACAATTTTCCATGATGGCACCTCAGAAAATTCTTTATTAAACTCTGGTTAACTTCTAGTGACTCAGCAACTGAGTGATCTCCTTGTCGCTTGATGTTTTTGATAACTGTAGTTTCTTCAAGAGACTTAGCAACTACCACTAGATTAAAATTCAGGTCAACGGTTGTCATGATGTCGCTTAATCTTTTAACTTAACCCTTCATCTTATGGAGACATTGCGACAAAGCATTCTCTTAACTGTTCTTTATCTTGGGTTGCATCTGGAGACTTGGCGACTATGGAATCTCTATGTCGCTAGACCATTTCCTTAACTCATGTTTCATCCAGAGACCTCGCGACTAAACACTTTAGTCTCTTAATCTCATGATTATTTTTATCTTTATAATTTGTATCTGGAGACAACACAACCATCGTTGATCTCTCTTTCCTCTATATCTGACGGTTGTCGCTAGGTCTCGTAATATTTATTATAAACCTTAATTTTTCATGAGACTTAGTAACAAATGGATGCGTGTCTTACCTTTTCTTCTTGTGTCATGATCACTTGATCATGCTTGAATTTTCAACTTTATATCGTGACCACGTGACTACCGTCAAATATTATCTTCATCCAATGGTTGTCGCTTAATCTCTTGATATTTGTGTTAACTCATCTTTCTTCACGTGACTGCGCGACAACACTATTATCTTAATCTGACATCTAATCCTTGGTTTATCTAGAGACTTAAAAACTATTGAATCTCCATGTCGCATGATAATTTCTAAACCACAGTTACAATTAGGATACTTCCAATGGTTGTCACTAAATCTCCAGTTCTTTCACTTAACTCACTTTTGATCATGAGACTTGGTGACAACACTTTAACTTAAACACTTGGACTTAACTCATAACCATGGGTTTCATCAAGAGATAATGCGACTGAGCAATCTCAAAGTCACCAAATAAAATAACTAACTGTGCTTTTATCAGAAGATAACGCGACCACCATCAGATCTTATCTGAGATCAATGGTCTTCGCTAGGTCTCATAACCATTTCAGCATATTCTGTTTAATTAGGATACGACGTGACCAAATATTTTTTCCAAGTCTCCAGATCATAAGGAATATTCATTTCTTCTTATGAGACTTAGCAACCAAGATATAAACACATGCACATAAACTCAAACTTAAGTCATAAAAAGTAACATGGAAATAGAACATGCTTTGAGAATTTTAGGTCTTTTTTGCAATTTTGAACAAAATTTACTTGAGGGCTTAGAGTTTTAACATTTTCAACTAGGTTTTGAGAAAAAACAATACTTTCAGAGGCAAACAAGTAATTTTACACATGATTTTTTTGACCCTCTAAGTATAGGAATGATAGGCATCATTTTACGGGGCAAACTCAAAAAAACGAAATACAACCAACACACCAATCGATAGATCAACATAAACTTGTGGCATTTTTAACTTTACTTTAAACCTAAGATCCATGACCTCAACAATGGTAGGTGTCGAGCAGGTGCATTACCTTAAAGGTTATCTTTCATGTATCTCCCCTTCAAGGAAAAGCGCCAGCCACTGGATCAAAAATAAATTGATCTATGTTTAACACTTTATGCTTGGCCAGGTCCCATGAATTTCCACTTGTCACTCAGGTGCAATGCCTTGAAAAATAAATAACTGCATCTTTGGTTCAAGAAAATTTTCCAACCATTGGATGAAATCTAACTTTATCATCCTTTACTTTATGCTGAAGGGCCCCAAGATCTGACAATTGACATGCGTCAAAATGGTGCAATACCTTAATGGTTATCTATATATCATCTCCTAATCAAGGAAAAGTTCCCACCATTGGATGAAATCTAACTCAATGTGCCATTAACTCATCCTTAGCTCTGGCCACTTTACACGTGGCGAACAGGCGCAGTGCCTTGATGGTTAAATACCTTTATCTTTATGTTTGAGGTAATAGCCATCCATAGAGCTTCCTTGATATGATCAGACTTTACCCTCTCTACATCATAGCTCAGACCCGCTATCACATCATGACACATTTCAAATAGGTGCAATGACTTAGTGGTTAAAACACTAGAATCTTGTGACCAAGCCAAACCGCCATCCGTAGGATGAAAAGAAACATGATCGACAAATGAATAAACACAAAGTATTACATGGACATAGATTTAGGAAATATTAAAACCCCGCTAGGAAAATAATTTAGGAAATAAAGTGGCCCCACCAATGACCTAAAAGACACATGAATTAAGTGACTTGAAAAGGTAATGATGCTTTATAAAAAGTCATGAGATTTAGGGTTTCACGGCTTTTCATGAAAATGAACCAAGGGTTTAATCACATAGACCTGTATGGTTTAAGGATCAAGGCAAAAACTTATTGAAAAGCATTGGAACCATGAAGAATTTTGGACAGTGCTAATAGTGCCTCTTACTAGGGATGTATGCCTCTTGCAGACATTGCAAGATTCTAGAACTCTAAGTTAAGAAGACTACCTACATGAAAGTAAAACTAACCTACAACAGATAGAAAACAAGGAATATGTATACAAAACTTATTTACAACTGAATGTTCATAGATTCAGAGAGCTTTAAGAGAAATAAAACTTCAGGAACCGTCCATGAACATGCAACTCTAGAATATTTCTAGTTAAATCCTTTAAAAGATATGAATGACAAGCCTATTTGTTGTCAATGATATATGGTCCTAACCACATAGGATCAAATTTTCCATGTCTTCCTTTATCCTCCAAACTGGCATTCCACATCAAGGCCGAATCATTAACTTCAAAACTTCTTGTACTAGTCCTTCTGTCATATAGATCCTTACATTGAAGCTACAACCTAACATTCCTATCATGTGCTTCCTTTCTTGATTCATCCAGCTGTATCAAATCATCCATTCTGATCTTCATCTCATTATCTAGTTCATCATCAGATTTTTGGATAAATTTATACATTTGCAATAAATTATTTTGTGGCAACCTAGCATGTATGCCATATACTAAATCAAAAGGTGCACTACCAATGACTTTCTTCATTGTTACTTTGTCAGCCCATGATGCTTGTTGCAAATTTGAATCCTAGGTCCTTTTTTCCTTATCTAACACTCTTTTCAAAATCTTTATCAGGATCTTATTATTGGACGCAACTTGACCATTTCCCTGTGGGTAATATGGGGAAGAATAAGAAACTTGGATTCCATACTGATTTCATAAATCACTAAATTTTTCACATCTAAAACACATTGCATTATCTACCACAATAGTTTCAGGACAACCAAACCTAGTGAGGGTATTTTGTAACATAAAATCAGTCACAAATTTACTAGTGTCCCTTTTCATCAAAATTGCTTCGACCCACTTAGTAAAGTAATCAGTTGCTACCAAGCTCCATGAATGACCTCCACTGGACTTGTTAGGAATCTCTCCAATGAAGTCCATTCCCCATTTTTTAAAAGGTTCATCAATTGTGACATGTCTCAAAGGTAAATTTCCACTAAACTTGAGCTTACCTGCAAATCTCTGGCAAGCATCACATTTCTTAACATAACTATGGGCATCCTTGAATATAGTAGGCCACCAAAAACCAAACCTCATAATCTTATGTGCAATAGTCTTAGCCATGTAATGGCCCCCACATGCACCATTATGCATTTGATCCAACAAATTCTTGGATTTTTCATAGTCCACACATTTGAGAAATACTCCTTCATTACTCCTCCACCATAACTGACCTTGTATTATTGCATACTTAATGGAATGCAACTTAACTATTCTCTTTCTATTTTCATCCATTTCAGAAGGAAGTATCATTTTATATAAATATACTATGATGTCGTTATACCATTCACATCAATCCATATCACAAATATAAGGCCTTTTCTCTTCTTCTAACATATTTACCTGATGTGCATCTAAATTGCTTTGAGCCATTAATTTTGCAAGTCCTAGGCCTCTAACCAATTTTGTGATTTGAATGTCAATATTAAACTCTTGGATTTTGTTTATCCATCTACACCTTCTTCCTGAAACTTCTTGCTAGACCAGAATGTCCTTCACAGTAGGATTAGGTACATAAGTAGTTATATTCTCTCCTACCAAATAACATCTAAAATATTTTACAACTTTAACTAGAGCATACTCTTGTTTTTCCATGATTTCACACTTTAATTCTACTTCTTGCAAGGACTTATTGAAAAAATAAATGGGTTGTTTAAAACCCTCTGAATTCTTTTGCAACAATACTGCAGCAACAATATTGTATGAAGCAAAGGAGAAAATCTATAAAGGTTTGTCATAATTAGGTGTTCTCAAAATAGGAGCATCTTTGATAGCTTGTTTAATACTTAAGAAGGCCTTAGATTCTTCTTCACTCCATTCCACCTTAGCTCCTTTCTGTTGACGGGGTTTTGCTGACCGGGTCCGCCAAAAGTCATAAGTTGTCACCGAGTTCCAGGGAAATCGGCCAACTCCGCCTGCAAAGGTTTTCCGGGGGAAATGAATCCTCCAAGCCTTCAAGCACCTAGGTGTTGGGTCACAATGGTGTGGGGCTCGGTTGGGAGAGGTGACTATTTTCGAGGGGGATAGCTGGTTTCTTCAACTCATCTTCTCCGGAGATTCGATCAAAGTGAGATTTTCCCAAGCATTCTATACTTAGCAAATAAAGAGAAAAAGATCCTACAGGGTTAGAAACTTTTCATCTAACTATAGTCATGTTGAAATGTTCGAAACATCAATAATACTCTGGTAAACTACACTAAATACTAAAGAAACACATAACCATCAGCTAGCATTTTATCAGTAGCGGGAATAAAGAGGTCGTTAATCTACTTTAAGATACCAGAGTAGAAGACATAAAGAACATAAAAACACGAAATACCATTAACTCAGAAGCAGGAATGCCAACAACGTCATTGCCAAGAATTCTTCCTTCTTAAATAATATTCAGTCCAGCAAGCACTGGTGCGTGATACAATGGCGGCTCCAGGGGAGCATCTAACTATCAAGAACAGAACAAAGGAGCATTGAGCTCTGCAACTAAAATGAGAAATTACTTTGTTATTGCTATGGACAACAAAATCATCAATTTCGCCGACCCTTGGAAATGGGCCAATTTGCCTATTTATACAACTCTCTTCTAACCCTAACCCTATCTACATCATGTTCTAATAAAATACAATATCTGAGGTCAGGTACTACCTGCGCCACCCTACAAAAGACCTGTAGACGGAATAGGTCTGTCATGTCAGAAGAATAAAATAAGAATATACATCGGAAGAATCAGTCTCGGGAAGAGAACCGAAAAGGAGAAAGAAGGAAGTAGGTTCTTTGAGGACCGAGGCTACATGCCTCATAAATGGGAAATGTGGCACCCTATCTCCAATGCGCCAGGTGTACCTCTAATCGGCACCTTGAGAAGACCACCCTGTCAGAAGACCAACTGCCAAGCCGACGCCCTTTGATGTGGCCAACTACCTTCTGACAGCCTTTATTAACCGCTTCTGAAAGTGACCGGTCGGCCTCGGGGACCGGGACATAGATCACTTTAAAGAATACAAAATTGTTGGATTCGGGACTCCGGGATTCGGGAACTTGCACCCCAAAAAGAATAAAGAATATTCATAATAAAGAATGCTCAACACTTGAGTTCTCCCTGGCCCCCGGAGAAAGCTCAAGGTTGCTTATTATCATTGAAGGCCTGAAGGAGGCAGGAAATGCCATCTTCATCTATCTCTTTTAGGTTGGCCCTTCTGTGCCTGGCCACTTCAACTTGTTCCCCCAGGTCTGGAACATTTCCTTTGAATTCATCTGCCATTCTTGCAGCGTCATGACCCTTAAGTATCATCTTGGTTAGTTTCACCATCTGGGCCCCATCTATCCCCTCCAGGGATTGATACCAGGATTTCATTATTTCATCAAAACTCCCCAAAACTAAATCTTCAGGGGTATATGTATCTGTACTAAGGGGATCAGCCACGGAAGCCTTTATCACAAAAGACTTGTATAAATTAGAAGAGTATATCACAGTATTTACCTTCTCTTGTAAGGACTCTACCAGTTGCTTGGTTACCTCCAATGTGAGGTCAAGTCTGGAGTGCTGAGTTCTTACAAAATCAAATGATTCCTCACCCAGAATTTTGGATTTAGAAATTATATCTTCTCCCAAGGTGAGGAGCTCTTCGAGCTCCACCTTCCACGCTTGGTGATTTTTGGCGTCAATCTCCCACTGCTCAATAAGCGTTTTTGCTTGATGAATAACTTGCCAGGCCATGTATAAGTCTGGGAGAGTGGACACCAGGAAACACTAGGTGTTTCCTATCTGTAGGGTGACCCATTCATCTACTATTTGGGCCTTCTTTTTCATTACTCACAGGGAGTCTATGTCACTCTACGGTAATTCCTCTGATGTGGAGGTCTCTGGAGGGGCGACATTGATGGGTCAGGCTAGCTCAGTAAGAAATCCCATAAGGTTTGCATTGTTTTCCTTTTCAGCCTTGAGCCTCTGGGCCTCCTTTTTGTATCGGGCTTCAACTGCCCTTGCCGCCTCCTTAAGCAAGTCTACCTCGCCTTGCTTTCCTCTTTTGCCCAGGGACACCTCTGCAACATTGTAATCTGCAGGATCTGCAGTTGCTTCGTTGGTGTCTGGGGGGGTGTTGCCACAATGGCAACTGTTTCTCTGCCTGGCCCAGTTCATAGAGTATGAACTGTTCGGGCTTTCTTCGCCTTTGGCGAGGCCTGAACTTGGGCCATCATTTCGGCCAGGGAGAGAGGAATCACCAGAGCGGACTGAGCTGTTCTCTTCTTTCTCTCAACCAACCACTGAGGGGGGAGGGGTGGCCTTCCTGCCAGAGTTTTTTCTCTTGATCCTTTCCCTATATCCAGTGGCTATTTCTCCTCAGTGACGTGGACTTCATCCGTCCTCCCTACCTCAACTTCTTCTGCAGAAACATCATTCTCAACCTCCATCTCCTCAGCCGGGTCCTGTATGTCAATAGCTAGATCTGGACCTTGGTAGGCTTCTTCGGGGATTTCTTCTTCAAGCTACTCTTCTTCTTCTTGTTCTTCTTGTTCTTCTTATGTTGGTAGTAGGGGAGGTATCAGGCCAAGATTTAGAGTTTGGGACGCTGTGATAACCTGCCTGAAGGTTTCTCCCGGGGGTGGCCCTTGGAACGTGGCGGCTGGGTTTACGGTTATTCTTGAAGGTCCGGTTCCCCCAGTGGACGCCATTCATTCACTTGGCTTTAGTTGGTCCATTCCCGGACCTTGTATTTCTTGAGCCCCGGAGATAATTTCTGGTTCCGGCTCTCTTTCTTCTGCCTTCTCTTGTTCTTGTGCAGGATCCTATTCCAAATCTTCTAGGTCCACAGCCTCTTGTTCTTTCTCTGGGACTTCTGTCCCTGCTTGTGTATTGTCCCCTTGCAAATTTCCAAACTCATCGGTTGCAAATACATCATCAAATTCCTCTTGCGGAGGGGGACTGGCTTGGACCTTTGTAGGCTCTGCTTCTTTTTCCAGTTCCGGGGAACTGGAAGAAAGGATCTCTACTTCTCGGGGGAGGGATGCCCTTGGCATTGGTACCAGTTCCGCCTTGGCCTGTTTGATGTGCTTCCTCTTCCTCTGGGTGACCAAAGGTGGCCCCACATCAGCTATTGCTACCGCTTCCATGGGATCCACCCCCGTTGCCTTGACCATTAGGGCTGCCAGTGACGGGGAGGATGGAGGATGAATTGGTCCAGCCATGAGTGGGGGAGTGGCCAGCCTTGTTATTAACTGCTCCCTCATTTGCTCGGAGGCTGCCATAGATTGCTTGATCTATTCTTGTATCGGGAATTCTTGCACGGAGGGGGTTGTAGCTATTTTCTTTCCTTTGTTTGCGCCCTGTGAAGAAGTCCCGGCCCCCGGGGTCAATCTAGGTACCGGCTGTGGTGCTAAATTTGGTGCTGGTCAGGGAGCTTGACGCATACTCTCGGGGCACACCCTTTTAAAATAGGCATGACTTCGCTCGACCACATCCTGAGTGAAGTCCTCAATCGTGGGCCCCTCCTGGGCAGCCCAATCCATTGCAGGTAGTGCCATTTTATCGATCCCCTTTTCTTTGTACTGGGGATCTATGGTGGGGGCGGCGTCAGAGAGGCCTAGAGGGAATCTCTAGAGCTTCAGTTCCTACATCATTCTGGTTGTCATTCTGATATAGTGCCTGCTCTGCACATCCACATCATCCTGGCAGTCAGCCCAAAAGTCTTCCATGTGTATATAATGGGGCTCTGAAGCCTGGGGCATTGCTTTTGCAATTCTGCCATGTGGATCAAAATTTCTCCGCGCCAGATAAAATTTTTGTAAGTTGTAACTCTTCAGCTCATTGTCTGCCTCCTTCGCGGTGGCCAGACTGCATGTGTAGTTCCCACAGGTGATTGGAAATAGGACGTTGGGGACCTTCTTCAAGGTGAAGAAGGTGTGCAACTCCATCATTTGCCGGCAATATTCCAGCAGCACGATCTTGTCCCCACAATGCTTGGGCAACAAGTAGGGTTTCTCGGAGAAGCCAGTGACCCTAATGTATGTATGCTACTTGAACTGGATATAGTAGTGCCCATAACTACTAACTAGCTTCATCACCTCAGTGGATAGGTGGTATCCGGCATCCCGGGTGGGTGTGAGCAGGTGATAGTAAACGAACGAATCATTTACTCGGCAGAAATTGGGGAAGCTGGCCTCCCATTGAATCTGTGGGAAATGGTCCCATGGTGATTTTTGTCCCAGGCCAATCCCGAGAACACCATCTGTAAGTAGGCCATTGGAGTGGGGCCTCTGCTGGGCCAAGGCCCAGAAAACATAAGAAGACATATAGAACTTCTTCTTCCTTTCTGCCTGGAGGAACTGGGAGTCGATGTGATTGGAGATTATCATCACCCAGTCGAAGAATTCTCCCTTGGTGGAGACGCTGAGGAGGAAATAGTACATCCATTTGGCAAAGTCCTGGGCGGAGGGTTTCCCAAATACCTGAGCTAATGCTATTATCCCCATCTGGATGCTCCCCTTGAATTCAGAGCGGGGGATTTCTATCTTCATTCTCTTTGGGTCCCTCTATGGGGCCTTGAGCCAATGGGTATTCATGTACACCTAGGAAGCATCCTCCAGTTGTGTAAACTGTTTCAAGGTGTCAGTCCTTGTAACCACTGTGGCTCTATCAAATTGCATGATACCCAAGATTACCTGGAATGTGACTGCGTCGAGGGACACCAGTGGAGTGGGGTATCCTGTGGGTTCTGCAGCTGCGAGCATAATGACCTGAACAAAAGAGTTATAGTTGGCCGCTAGTGTTAAGATAAGATCCGAAGATTGCACGGAGCATGGGAAGCAAGCTGCCCGAAAGATCCCAGAACCTCCGACGTTGATTGCGAGCTGATCTCCAGCCTGTCGCTGGATGTGCATTATCTTTACCAGGGCCTGCATTTCTGCCCAAGTCCTGACATTGGCGTCGGTCATCAGTTTTACCTTGGACTCAATCTTTGAGCTCACAATGCCATTATCCTGTACATACTTCATGGTGAGGGGAAGTTTTTCCAGGGCTTTCTCCATCTTTGACTTTGCTGCTGCCCTGGTTTCTATTATGGTTGGTAATTTCGGACTTCCAGGTGATGATGCGGATGCTTCAGACATGTTTGGAAGATAACTCCAGGAACCTGTGAGACAAAGCGACCGTCAAAACATGTTTATCAAAATAATTATTCCGAGATCCAGGGAATTTTACCACCGTGGTGTTTGCTTTCCTAAAAAGTTAGTATCATGCAAAGGTAACCAAAAAGAAAAACACATCATGAACTTAGGATCTTCATCATACATCCGGGTCTGAGAAATTCTATCACACTTGGCAAAGACACAGGATGGATGGTGGTAAGAGGCCCGAAGCCCGAAGAAATGACCGTTAGCAAAGATGTATAAAAAGACAAGTTGTCAAACCCACGTGGACGCCACATGCATTGGCATTAAATGGATGCGACGGTGATGACGGTGGAGCCAACTGTCCGAACGCGTGAAAAGGGAAAGCCACTTGGCTGGAATTGATTGCACACATGGGACGTAAATGAGGTTTTGACAGACTTCATGGACGAGAGAGAAAACCACCTGTTTGAAACCGGCGGGGAGCCGAGTTTCAAACAGGTGGTTTTTTGCCTCGAAGTGAGTTCGAAGGCGGAAAACCAGAAATGGGGGTGACTCGACCAACTAGCCAAGCCACTCGGAAGGATATACATAGAGCTAAGGGATATATACATGAAACGGGGAGATATACAGGGACTATATTACAACTATATACATATATACATGAATATACAACGCGGGATGACGCCCATGGGAAAACCAGACGAGACAAAAATAGATATATATAACTATCTACACTATATACACCATTTACAGAAACAAATTCTGCGCAGAGGGCAGATAACCCTCTGGCAGAGCCGACCCACCAATGGGTGACAAAACTAGAGGACAACGGACCAGCCGAAACCAGGAAGCAAAACAAACAGAAACAAAATGAAACAAAGCAAAGCGGAAGGAAACTAGAGAGTGGAAGAAAGACAGAGGCGGAAAGGTGGAAACACCAACCTGAGAATGCAAATGGAAGAGGAAAGGAAGGATTTACCGTGCGAGTTCTGCAACAGCTCGAGTTGTCAATCGGTCAAAATCACCACCATGGAGCACTTGCACTTTCATGAAAATGACTGAAAATCGTTAAGCACTGCTTACCATAAACTTCCTGCAAATGCTCTGTTTATCACTTTGAAATTGCTCTTTAATTCGCTCTAAGTGCTCGAAGGTTTTAATCATCGTAAATGTGAAAATGACAGATGAATTCTATTTATACCCGCAGTAAAAAGGCAATCCTCCTCCTTCCGGTGATCCCCGGACAGGCAAAACCTCTTGACCCCGGGCCTGAGGATTCCTCGTGATGATATCCCTAAGAATATCATGACGAAGAATCCCAGAGTCTGGAATTCAATTCCCAACAAAAGGCAACCTCCGAGACTGGAGTCCCGAAGACGGGAAACAAACAAACAAGACACAACGCCGGGGAAGAAAAACCCCGGAGAGAGAAAACAAAAAGGAAAAAAGACAAGGCAAAGCCGCAAGCAAAAAGCAAACAAAAGCAAAAAGGGGGACCCAAAATTTTGCACACAAAATGTAGGGATGGGGATGCAGGGCATAACAAATGGCGACTATCTGGGACAAATGCCTTAGCGCATTTGAGAACTAAAGAATCTCTGGTTAGCAAAACTGGAACAAGCCGCTTCCTGAAGCGTCTGACAGGAAAAGAGAAACATATCTGAGAGAATCCAACCACACAGAAGTCAGTCCATAGTCCTTCATCAGTGGTGTTGTGTGTGCTTTGGAAGGAAATCAAGTCGATGACCTTTGGGAGGAATAGAGAAGGGGTACCAATCACATCGAACCAGTCATCAATTCGCTCATTTCCCCCGGAGGCCGGAGTTTTATCCCGCTTTTCCTCTTGTTATTTTATTTGTTTCTGGGTGGGGAAGTGGTACTTCTTTCACCATTAAGCTTAAGCTTAGCTAATTTTAATGGCGTTACTTCTTTCACCTATCCACCTGCGTTTAGATATTTGAAGAGGATAAAACTTCAGACCCGGGGAGAATTTCTTAAAGTTTCAGACCTGGGTCAATCAATTAGTACAACCGATCTATCCTCAATATGTCCGATTACTTGTTCCTTGTATTATTCATGTTCACTGATTGCCAGACTCCTGGAGACAACACCCAATGGAGATTGCTCAAAATGTGCCATAACCCGTGAAACAAACCCCGGACACCGGGCCGGCTCCACCGCGCTAAAGATAGATTCTAAAGTTCACCATGCCGTAGACATTGTACCGGAGGCCAAAGTTATGCGAAGCATTCCAATTCCTACAAGACGGAACAAAACACCGAGACCAAAAGAAAACCGAAAATGAAAACAAAAATGATAAAAATGGACTGTCTCAGAAGACAGCTGACAACGCTATTTACAAGGTAGGGCACCTCGCAATGAGACACCCAGAAGAGATATTTACAAGCAGAAAGCTTTACATATAATACAACTTAGGATGAACTTACCCTACTCAAAATAGTGTTTGAGAAATTTTCCATTAACGGGCAATGCGACAGGTTCCCCAGTCAATGTATTGAGGCGGTAAGTGTTTGCCCTGCAAATTTCTGAAATCAAGTATGGTCTGAGCCAGAGCCGCTGGAACTTGGTATGTTTTCCTTTCTTCTCCTGGGCCTTGTCCCACAATAGGACCAAATCCAAGATCTGAAAAGCCTTATACTGGGCTCTTCTGTCAAACCATCTTTTTACCACTACTTGATGATGCGTGAAATGTTCAAGAGCTACGTCTCGCTGTTCTTCCATCCATACCAGGTTCAAGAGCCGAACCTCCACGATGTTGTCCCTATTGCTAAATTCTTGCATGAATTGTAAAACTGGGATTTGTAAATTGACTGGGAATACAGGGTTCTGGCCATAAACCAGATGGAATGGGGATGTTCCCAGGGCAGCCTTAATATGAATGCGATCCGCCCAGAGGGTGAATTTCAACTTTTGGTGCCAATCCCGGGGACTTTGTTCTAATAGGTGTTTGATCACTTCAAGTAGATTTTTGTTCGTGGATTCAGCAATGCCATTTCCCTGGGGGTAATAGTTGCTGGAGAACTTCAGTGTGATCTTCCGATTGTAGGTACATTCGAGCAACTGCACTGAAGAAAATGTCAGACCATTGTCACATACTAAAGCGAAGGGCATTCCAAACCGTGTGACAATGTTTTCTTCCAAGAACTTGATAACTACGTCTGCCGTATTATTTTTGCAAGGTATAGTTTCAGACCACTGAGTGAAGTAATCAGTAGCAGTAAGGATGTATCGGTGGTTGGCAGACAAGTTGGGGTTGATCTCTCCGATGAAGTCAAATGCCCACTGGGCGAAGGGTCTAGCCTCGTAGACTGGTTGCAAGGGCATCGCTGGGTTACGCTCATGATGCGCTGCGGTTTGGCAAGTATGGAATTTCTTGACATGAGCGTAAACATCCTTGAAGATACAAGGCCAATAGTATCCAGCCCGAAGGATCTGATGGGCAGTGGCGTTGGCTGAGCCATGCTCGGTTCCAAACTGTCTGTGGAATTCGTCGATTATTCTCACAGCTTGGTCTCTGTCGATGCACCGAAGGTACACTCCCTCATAATTTCTACGGTAAAGCATGGAGTTTTTGATCATGAAGTGGGCACTTTTCATCCACAAAGCGCGGTGTTTGTGGGGAGGTAACCCCTCCGGACATTTGTTGTTTAGCAACAAGTATACCAAATCGGTGTACCACGGATCTTGGGTAATGGACTCCACTGTATAAGTTTGGCATTCTATGCGGGGAGTCTCTTCTGCCATCGCTTGACTTAGTCCTTGGCCCCAGACTATTTTCATGGGCTGCATTTCTAAGTCATATTCCTAGAGGATGGCCATCCATTTCCCCCGTCTCTCGCCCAATTCACTCTGCATCAGCAGAGATTTGACGGCCTAGTCTGGGATGATAGCATGCACTTTGCTCTGGAGAATGTAATGCCAAAATTTCTTCACGGCGTGTACCAAGGTGAAGGCCTATTTTTCTAGTGGTGAATACCGGACTTTGGCGTTCTTGAAGGGGGAACTCATGAAAGCTATTGGTTGTTCCTCCCCTTCAACCTTTTGGGTCAACACTACCGCAGTGGAATGCGGTGAAGCAAATGAGTAAATGTAAAACGGGAGGGAATAGTCTGGACTAGCTAGAACTGGTGCCTCCGTTATGGTCTGTTTGATCTGGGCGAATGCCCGCTTTGCTTCAGGACTCCACTCAATTTTAGTATCTTTCTTCATCATCTCGTTGAGTGGCTTAACTATTTCTGTGAATCCTGTGATGAACCGTCGCACAAAGTTGATCTTCCCAAAAAAGGATCATATCTCTTTCTTGCTGTCAGGCATCTGTAGATTCAGCAATGCTTCGACTCTATCAGGGTCTATGGATATACCCTTCTCAGAGATAATATACCTGAGCAACTTCCCCTTGGTGACCCCGAATATGCACTTCTTGGGGTTGAGGGATATTCCATACTAGCGACATCTCTCGCAAATCTGAGCGAGGTGGGTGGGATGATCGCGCCTGTCCCAGGAAAAGATGGTCAAATAATCCATGTAGATGATTATGCACCGATTTACGAGGCCCTTGAACGCAATGTCCATGGCCTTTTGAAATGTGGCCCCTGTGTTGATTAGACCGAAGGGCATTCTTCTGTACGCAAACATTCCCCACTTGGTGGTAAACGCTATTTTCTCTCTGTCTTCGTACTTGACCATGATCTAGTTGTATCCCGAATATCCATCTAAGAAGGACATCATCTGGGATCCATTCACTATTTGCAACACCTCATCCAACGAAGGGAGAGGGTGATTATATTTTTTAGATGCCTTGTTCAAATTTTGGAAATCCACGCAAAGGCGGATCTCACCATTTTTCTTTCTGACAGGAACCAAGTTGGCAACCCATGTAGTGTGCCGGATTGGGAAGATTATCCGGGCTGACAGTAGTTTTTCTACCTCTTGACAGATCAGAGGTTCTATCAGGGGGTTGACTGGTCTTTGCTTTTGCTGAAAGGGCTTAGCGTCTGGTTTCAGGGGAATAGTGTGGGTCATGATGGATGTATCATACATTTTCAAGTCTTCATAACCCCAAGCGATCACGTCAATGTATTCCCGGAGGACCGCGAGAATCTTCTCCTTTTCCTCAGGGGAGAAGGAGGTACCGATGTGGATGATCTTTTCTTCAGCGGGCTGGCCGATGTTAACCTTTTCAAACTTTCCTCCCTCAGAGGAGGATGACACCTTCTCACGGGCCTGAGGGTCCGAGTCGAAGATTTGTTCCAATGCAACCATCCCCTTTGGGATGGTGTTAGTGGGCAGGTCCATGATCCCATCGTCTTCACCACCCTACCCAGTATCGTCGTGGTCTCATTCCTCCACTATCTAGTCTTCAAAGACACCAACATTCGCCATGAAGGCCAGGATGTGTTGATCGTCTTCAAAAACCTGAAAGTGGGTGACATTATCTGGGATGGAGGGGGTGGGGACCATCTCAACTGAAAATCTTCGGAGTCGCGAGCCGGCCATTAGCTCAAGTGTGCTGGCAGAAATGGCAAGGGCATCCGGGACATAGTTCCGTCTCCGGGGAATAAGGTCAATGCCGAAGGCATCAAAATCTTTGATAAGGCTCCAAGCCTAGTTGCGGTATGCGGCCAGCCTTTTGTCATGACATGTGTATTGACTCTGAATTTGCTTGACAATCAACTCTGAATCACCCAGAGCCCGGAGGCGGGTGATACCTTTCCTTAGTGCGAATAAGAGTCCAAGGACCAAAGCCTCGTACTCTGTGACATTATTTGTACAATTAAACTACAGTCTGTAGGATGGGAGGAAGGATTTCCCTTGCGGGTTGATTAATTCTACCCCAGCCCCGCAGCCTTGTTTGGATCGGGACCCATCGAACTTAAGGGTCCCTAAGTCATTGTTCATGATTTGGAGCTGGGGCAGAGTATTTTTCTTTGGATTATTGCTGGGGGACTTGGGGTCCCCTTCCAGGACTACCGACGTGAAAGTAGAATTTTCCTCCAGAGTTTTTTGAATTTGGGATTCCCGGGGAGATGTCACCAAAGGAGCGCATCCCACAGGGACACTGGGTCCTGGGGAATCAGTCACATGTTTTTTGTTCTGGAGGATATCAAGGCATCGGTTGGCGATCAAAAGACATGGCCCACACTCAAGCTCTGAATGTTTCTGGTAGTAAACTCGGCACCAAGTGCTAGACAGGAGTGCGGCAAGGGTTGTTGTGGCACCTTGAGAGTTGACTTCAACTCTCATCTTTTCTTCTAGGTCTTGGGCTCTCTATAATACGGCGGGATCTTCTCTGGGGACAAAATCAAATGTTAAAATTTCAAAAGGTTTGTACACCCCCAGAGAAGTTTTAGAGAAAAAGACCTCATTGACCCTCCCAACTTCAGTAAGGGCCTGTTTCATCCGTGGTTCACTTTCAACCTGAATCTTATTTGATTCTCCTTCCCATGGAACCCACAGGTGGGTGAAGTCGGTCAAAAAGCATCCATTCAAGGACTTAGAACAATTCTAACTTAGTAACATCCCGTAAGTCTCTGGGATGTCCACCACCTGAATATCAATGATGCTGGCTATCCTAGGGTCCTAGATAAGATGTATCCGGACGTTCTTCAATTCCCCCACCATTTTCACAGCAGTCTTGTCCAACTGGATCACTGCACCATTAGATGGGGTGGGGTGGAATCCAAGCTTCTAACAAATAGATAGGGGCATGATATTACCCGAAACTCCAGAGTCCACTAGGCAATTATGTATATTCTTGCCGTGTATATTCAGGCCTAGTAAGAAGGGAGGATCCTCATTGTTTCCGCGAAAGACAACTGCATTAGCATCTTCGAATGAGACGGTTTTGGGTGGGCGGCTAATGGCTTCCGGGTTCCCTAAGAGATTCAGAAGAGACTTCTTCTGCTCGGGATAGTTTAACAAAACCTCCATCAAGGTCATGGAGGTAGTGGTCTGTTCTAATGCTTTCTTGATGTCAAATCTTCCTCCCGGGAACTGGCAATTTTCCTCTGTGAGATCTTTTTCTTGGTTGGAGCTAGAACCTTTTGGAGGCGCGGGTCGGTCAGTCGCGTTATTCCAGGGAGGAGGAGTATCTTTGATAGAAGGTGTGGGCGTGTAAGTTGGTCCTTTACCAGCCTAACTCCGAGTGTTATATGGAGTCCACGGGTTAGTAAAGGCATTGGCCTCAAAGGGCGGGATAGATTCATCAAAGAATCCCTATAGTTTGGATTCTTCTTCATCCTCCCTAGAAGTTTCGAAGAAGATGGTATCACAGGTGAAGACACTGTTGGTTGTTTCTTGGACAGGAGGCTCTGGGGGGAGCGTCGTACGAATGCTACCTGTCCAGCTGGGAGATCATGATGACCTTCTCTAGAGTGGCAGAATTCACCTCATTATGCAAACCAGTATCGTGCAATCTACACCAGTTCGTCATGGGTTGGAAGTCTGCAACTGGCGTAAAATGTGATGGTCCAGCACTATTTTGGTTGGTGTTTTGGTTCAGAGGCGGGCCTCCGGTGTTTGCGTTGTTATTCTATTGCTGTTGATTGGGCCTAGGCCCGTTGTTGAAGTTTCTCCCTCCGGCATTATTGTTTCATTGGCCGAAAAAAATGTTTCCCCTCTGGGAATTCAATTTCTGGGGTGCATAGGACCCCGCCTTTAGTTGGCCCATGTCCATAGTCAAGGTGGACAACATTCGCCGGAGGGATTCAACCTCGGTAGTCAACTGAGTGTTAGCATCACAATGTGACAGTTGTTGCTATTGTTGGCTTCCTTGGAAGGCAGCAGTATTAGCCAGAGTCCAGGGCGACAATCCTCCAGTCGCGGACGACTGGAAGAATGGTACTCTGGACGGTTGTGTCTGCTGCGGCTGATTCCAAGGGAAGACTTCCAGAACTGGTGTCATCTGGGTCTGGGCTAGGTAAACGTACCGTGCCTACTAGTCTATCAAGGGTGGCAGAGGATTCATCACCATTGAAGGGGTGCCTATTACCAGATTGGGGTTATAGCCCCCGGCATACGCAGTTCCGCCGGGGATCATGTTGAAAGGTGTGCTCTGCCCAATCCCGCCCGAGGATTTTTTGAGACTTCGTGACAGCTCTAGGGCCAGGTTGTAGACCTTTTCCAAGGTGTCTCGGTCGCCAGGGGCAGTTGTTCTCCAAAGGAGAGTGGCAACAAAAGGGTCCATCGCATTAAGATAGGTCTGTATGGTTACATCTGGAGATGGGATAAAAGGGCCCGTACATCGCTTCAAGGCACGCTGAAACCTATGGTTGAATGTTGCAAGAGGTTCATTGGGTTCCTTCCTAATGGAGATGAACTAGCTATGGGACCAGGCTGGGTCCACATGTACGTGGAAGGCAGCCAGGAAGGCGTCCTCCATTAACTGCCAAGTGTTGTTGGAGTTAGTAGGCAAGTTAAGGTACCCGTTCAACTCGCTTTGTCCTAGGGACAGGGGGAACATACGGGTCACAACATCTTCATGCTGGATCTGGTGTCGATTCATGGCATCTTTTTATGCCTGTAAGTGTTCTTCTACGGTCCGTGAGCCTAAGTGCTCATATCGCAGGCAGATCTTCTTCGGGTGAGAGGGTAAATCATTGGTTGCACCCAGAAAAGTGCCCATTGGGGACCCGGTGTTCCCGAAATATGCAGCCATTGGGAGAACTATATGTCGGGTAGTTTGGGTACTGGTTCCCAGGACTATCTAAGAAGTTTGGGTATTTGGCAGTATGCTAGATCCCCAGACAATAGTGGTTGGTGTGATTTTTGAGGTCTGTTTCTTCCGAGCAGGGGGCTCGAGTTTGACAAACTTTCCAGGATTCGGGGTAGATCTAAGGACTCTTTCAAATTTCACTGGGGAGAAAGATCCAATCCCACTGAAGGCTGGTCTCCTAAAACTACAACTCGGGGAACCCTTAGAAGGTGTAAAATTAAAATCTCTGGAAGGGGATGAGTTCATGCCCTCCTTCTAGCGCCAGTTTCTGTTGACGGGGTTTTGCTGACCGGGTCCGCCAATAGTCATAAGTTGTCACCGGGTTCTGGGGAAATCGGCCAACTCTGCCTGCAAAGGTTGTCCGAGGGAAATAAATCCTCCAGGCCTTCAAGCACCTGGGTGTCAGGTCACGATGGTGCGGGGCTCGGTTGGGAGAGGTGACTATTTTCGAGGGGGATAGCTAGTTTCTTCAACTCATCTTCTCCAGAGATTCGATCAAAGTGAGATTTTCCCAAGCGTTCTATACTTAGAAAATAAAGCGAAAAAGATCCTATAGGGTAAGAAAATTTTCATCTAACTATAGTCATGTTGAAATGTCTGGAACATCAATAATACTCTGGTAAACTACACTAAATACCAAAGAAACACATAACCATCAACTAGCATTTTATCAGTAGCGGGAATAAAGAGGTCGTTAATCTACTTTAAGATACCAGAGTAGAAGACATAAAGAATATCAAAACATGAAATACAATTAACTCAGAAGTAGGAATGCCAACAACGTCATTGCCAAGAATTCTTCCTTCATTAATATTCAGTCCAGCAAGCACTGGTGCGTGATACAATGGCGGCTCCAGGGGAGCATCTAACTATCAAGAATAGAACAAAGGAGCATTGAGCTCTGCAACTAAAATGAGAAATTACTTTGCTATTGCTATGGACAACAAAATCATCAATTTCGCCGACCCTTGGAAATGGGTCGATTTGCCTATTTATACAACTCTCTTCTAACCCTAACTCTATCTACATCATGTTCTAATAAAATACAATATTCGGGGGTAGGTACTACCTGCGCCACCCTACAAAAGACCTAGAGATGGAATAGGTCTGTCATGTCAGAAGAATAAAATAAGAATATACATCGAAAGAATCAGTCTCGGGAAGAGAACTGAAAAAGAGAAAGAAGTAGGTTCTTCGAGGACCGAGGCTACATGCCTCATAAATAGGAAATGGGGTGCCCTGTCTCCAATGTGCCAGGTGTACCTCTGAGCGGCGCCTTGAGAAGACCACCCTGTCAGAAGACCAACTGCCAAGCCGACACCCTTTGATGTGGCCAACTACCTTCTGACAGCCTTTATTAACCGCTTCTGAAAGTGACCGGTCAGCCTCGAGGACCGGGACACAGATCACTTTAAAGAATACAAAATTGTTGGATTTGGGACTCCGGGATCCGGGAACTTGCGCCCCAAAAAGAATAAAGAATATTCATAATAAAGAATGCTCAACACTTGAGTTCTTCCCANCCAAGCCGACACCCTTTGATGTGGCCAACTACCTTCTGACAGCCTTTATTAACCGCTTCTGAAAGTGACCGGTCAGCCTCGAGGACCGGGACACAGATCACTTTAAAGAATACAAAATTGTTGGATCTGGGACTCCGGGATCCGGGAACTTGCGCCCCAAAAAGAATAAAGAATATTCATAATAAAGAATGCTCAACACTTGAGTTCTTCCCAGCCCCCGGACAAAGCTCAAGGTTGCTTATTATCGTTGAAGGCCTGAAGGAGGTGGGAAATGCCATCTTCATCTATCTCTTTTAGGATGGCCCTTCTGTGCCTGGCCACTTCAACTTGTTCCCCCAAGTCTGGAACATTTCCTTTGAATTCATCTGCCATTCTTGCAGCGTCATGACCCTTAAGTATCATCTTGGTTAGTTTCTCCATCTGGGCCCCATCTATCCCCTTCGGGGATTGATACCGAGATTTCATTATTTCATCAAAACTCCCCAAAACTAAATCTTCAGGGGTATATGTATCTGTACTAAGGGGATCAGCCCCGAAAGCCTTTATCACAAAAGACTTGTATAAATTAGAAGAGTATTTCATAATATTTACCTTCTCTTGCAAGGACTCTACCAGTTGCTTGGTTACCTCCAATGTGAGGTCAAGTCTGGAGTGCTGAGTTCTTACAAAATCAAATGATTCCTCACCCAGAATTTTGGGTTCAGAAATTATATCTTCTCCCAAGGTGAGGAGCTCTTCGAGCTCCACCTTCCACGCTTGGTGATTTTTGGCGTCACTCTCCCACTGCTCAATAAGCGCTTCCGCTTGATGAATAACTTGTCAGGCCATGTCTAAGTTTGGGAGAGTGGAGACCAGGAAACGTCGGGTGTTTCCTATCTGTAGGGTAACCCATTCATCTACTGCTTGGGCCTTCTTTTTCATTACTCACAGGGAGTCTATGTCACTCTACGGTAATTGCTCTGATGTGGAGGTCTCTAGAGGGGTGGCATTGATGGGTCTGGCCAGTTCAGTAAGCAATCCCGTAAGGTTTGCATTCTTTTCCTTTTCAGCCTTGAGCCTCTGGGCCTCCTTTTTGTATCGGGCTTCAACTGCCCTTTCCGCCTCCTTAAGAAAGTCTACCTCGCCTTGCTTTCCTCTTTTTCCCAGGGACACCTCTGCAACATTGTAATCTGTAGGATCTGTAATTGCTTTGTCAGTGTCTAGGGGGGTGTTTCCATAATGGCAACTATTTCTCCGCTGGCCCAGTTTGCAGAGTATGAACTGTCCGGGCTTTCTTCGCCTTTGGCGGGGCCTGAACTTGGACCATCATTTCGGCCAGGGAGAGAGGAATCACCAGATCGGACTGAGCTTTTCTCTTCTTTCTCTCAACCAGCCACTGAGCAGGGAGGGGTGGCCTTCCTACCAGAATTTTTTCCCCTGATTCTTTCCCTGTATCCGATGGCTGTTGCTCCTTAGTGACATGGACTTCATCCCTCCTCCCTGCCTCAACTTCTTCTGCAGCAACATCCTTTTCAACCTCCATCTCCTTAGTCAGGTCATGTATGTCAATAGCTAGATCTGGACCTTGGTAGGCTTCTTCAGAGATTTATTCTTCAAGCTACTCTTCTTCTTCTTGTTCTTCTTTTATTGGCAGTAGGGGAGGTATCGGGCCAAGATTTAGAGTTTGGGCCGTTGTGATAACCTGCCTGAAGGTTGCTCCTGGGAGTGGCCCTTGGAACATGGTGGCTGGGTTTACAGTTATTCCCAGAGGTCTGGTTCCCCCAGCGGATGCCATTCATTCACTTGGCTTTAGTTGGTCCATTCCCGGACCTTGTATTTCTTGAGCCCCGGAGATAATTTCCGGTTTCGGCTCTCTTTCTTCTACCTGCTCTTGTTCTTATGCAGGAACCTGTTCCAAATCTTCTGGGTCCGCAGCCTCTTATTCTTTCTCCAGGACTTTTGTCCCTGATTGTGTATCATCCCCCTGCAAATTCCCAAACTCATCAGTTGCAAATACATCATCATATTCCTCTTGCAGAGAGGGACTGGCTGGGACCTCTACAGGCTCTGCTTCTTTCTCCGGTTCTGGGGAACTGGAAGAAAGGATCTCTACTTCTCAGGGGAGGGATGCCCTTAGCGTTGGTACCGGTTCTGCCTTGGCCTGTTTGATGTGCTTCCTCTTCCTCTGGGTGACCAAAGGTGGCCCCGCATCAGCTATTGCTGCCGCTTCCATGGGATCCACCCCCATTGCCTTGACCATTAGGGCTGCCAGCGACAGGGAGGATGGAGGACGAATTGGTCCAGCCATGAGCAGGGGAGTGGCCAGCCTCATTATTAATTGCTCCCTCATTTGCTGGGAGGTTGCCATAGATTTCTTGATCTATTCTTGTATCGGGACTTCTTGCGTGGAGGGGGTTGTAGCTATTTTCTTTCCTTTGTCTGCACCCTATGAAGAAGTCACGGCCCCTGTGGTCAATCTAGGTACCGGCTGTGGTGCTAAATTTTGCGCTGGTCGGGTAGCTTGACGCATACTCCTGGGGCACACCCTTTTAAAATAGGTGTGACTTCGCTCGACCACATCCCGAGTGAAGTCCTCAATCGTGGGCCCCTCCTGGGTAGCCCAATCTATTGCCGACAGTGCCATTTTATCAATCCTCTTTTCTTTGTACTGGGGATCTATGGTGGGGGTGGCGTCAGAGAAGCCCGGAGGGAATCTCCAGAGCTTTAGTTCCTGCATCATTCCAGCTATCATTCTGATATAGTGCCTTCTTCGCACATCCACATCATCCTGGCGGTCAGCCCAAAAGTCTTCCATGTGTATATAATAGGGCTCTGAAGCCTGGGGCATTGCTGTTGCAATTCTGCCATGCGGATCAAAATTTCTCCACGCCAGATAAAATTCTTGTAAGTTGTAACTCTTCAGCTCATTGTCTGCCTCCTTCGCGGCGGCCAGACTGCATGTGTAGTTCCCACAGGTGATTGGGAACGAGATGTTGGGGACCTTCTTCAGGGCGAAGAAGGTGTGCAACTCCATCATTTGCCGGCAATATTCCAGTAGCACGATCTTGTCCCCACAATGCTTGGGCAACAAGTAGCATTTCCCAGAGAAGCCAGCGACCCTAATGTATGTATGCTGCTGGAACTGGATATAGTATTGCCCATAACTACTAACTAGCTTCATCACCTCATTGGATAGGCGGTATTCGACATCCTGGGTGGGTGTGAGTAGGTGATAGTAAACGAATGAATCATTTACTCGACAGAAACTGGGGAACCTATCCTGCCATTGAATCTGTGGAAAATGGTCCCACGGTGCTTTTTGTCCCGGGCCAATCCCGAGAATTCCATCTGTAAGTAGGCCATTGGAGTGGGGCCTCTGCTGCGCCAAGGCCCAGAAAACATAAGAAGACATATAGAACTTCTTCTTCCTGTCCGCCTGGAGGAACTAGGAGTCGACGTGATTGGAGATTATCGTCGCCCAGTCGAAGAATTCTCCCTTGGTGGAGATGCCGAGGAGGAAATAGTACATCCATTTGGAAAAATCCTGGGTGGAGGGTTGCCCAAATACCCGAGCTAATGTTATTATCCCCATCTGGATGCTCTCCTTGAATTTAGAGCGGGGGATTTTTATCTTCATTCTCTTTGGGTCCCTCTTCGGGGCCTTGAGCCAATGGGTATTCATGTACACCTGGGCAGCATCCTCTAGTTGTGTAAACTGTTTCAAGGTGTCAGTCCTTGTAACCACCGTGGCTCTATCAAATTGCGAGATACCCAGGCCTGCCTGGAATGTGACTGGGTCGAGGGACACTAGTGGAGTGGGGTATCCTGTGGGTTCTGCAGCTGCGAGCATAACGGCCCAAATAGAAGAGTTGTAGTTGGCCGCCAGTGTTAAGATAAGCTCTGGAGATTGCATAGATCATGGGAAGCAAGCTGCTCGGAGGATCCCGGAACCTCTGACGTTGATTGCGAGCTGATCTCCAGCCTATCGCTGGATGTGCATTATCTTTACCAGGGCCTGCATTTCTGCCCAAGTCCCGACATTGGCGTCGGTCATCAGTTTTACCTTGCACTCAATCTTTGAGCCCACAATGCCATTATCCTATACATACTTCATGGTGAGGGGAAGTTTTTCCAGGGCTTTCTCCATCTTTGACTTTGCTGCTGCCCTGGTTTCTGTTGTGGTTGGTAATTCTGGACTTTCGGGAGGAGATGATGCAGACACTTCAGACATGTTTGGAAGATAACTCTGGGAACCTGCGAGACAAAGCGACCGTTAGAACATGTTTATCAAAATAATTATTTTGAGATCTGGGGAATTTTACTACCGTGGTGTTTTCTTTCCTGAAAAGTTAGTATCATGCAAAGGTAACCAAAAAGTAAAACACGTCATGAACTTAGGATCTTCATCATACATTCGGGTCTGGGAAATTCTATCACACTTGGCAAAGATACAGGATGGATGGTGGTAAGAGGCCCAAAGCCCAGAGAAATGACCGTTAGCAAAGATGTATAAAAAGGCAAGTTGTCAAACCCACCTGGATGCCACGTGCGTTAGCATTAAATGGATGCGACGGCGATGACAGCGGAGCCAACTGTCCGAACGTGCGAAAAGGGAAAGCCACTTGGCTAGAATTGATTGCGCACATGGGACGTAAATGAGGTTTTGATAGACTTCATGGAGGAGAGAGAAAACTACCTGTTTGAAACCGGTGGGGAGCTGAGTTTCAAACAGGTGGTTTTCTGCCTCGAAGCGAGTTCGAAGGCGAAAAACCAGAAATGTGGGTGACTCAACTAGCTAGCCAAGCCACTCGAAAGGATATACATAGAGCTGAGGGATATATACATGGAAATAGGGAGATATACAAGGACTATATTACAACTATATACATATATACATGAATATACAATGCAGGATGACGCCCGCGGGAAAACCAGACAAGACAGAAATAGATATATACAACTATCTACACTATATACACCATTTACTGAAACAACTTCTGCGTAGAGGGTGGACAACCCTCTGGCAGAGCCGACCCACCAACAAGTGGCAAAACCAGAGGACAACGGACTAGCCGAAACCAGGAAACAAAACAAACAGAAACAAAATGAAATAAAGCAAAGCGAAAGGAAACCAGAGAGCGGAAGAAAGACAGAGGCGAAAAAGCGGAAACACCAAGCTGAGAACGCAGAAGGCGGAGGAAAGGAAGGATTTACCATGCAAGTTCTGCAATAGCTCGAGTTGTCAATCAGTCAGAATCACCACTACGGAGCACTTGCACTTGCCTAAAAATGACTGAAAATTGTTAAGCGTTGCTTACCATAAACTTCCTGCAAATGCTCTGTTAATCGCTTTGAAATTGCTCTTTAATTTGCTCAAAGTGCTCGAAGGTTTTAATCGCGGTAAATGTGAAAATGAAAGATGACTTCTATTTATACCCAAGGTAAAAAGGCAATCCTCCTCCTTCCGGCGATCCCCGGACAGGCAAAACCTCCGGACCCCAGGCCCGAGGATTCCTCACGATGATATCCCTAAGAATATCATGACGAAGAATCACGGAGTCCGGAATTTGGTTCCCAACAAAAGGCAACCTCTGGGACCGGAGTCCTGAAGACGGGAAACAAACAAACAAGACACAACACCGGGGAAGAAAAACCTCGGAGAGAGAAAACAAAAAGGAAAAAAGACAAGGCAAAGCCGCAAGCAGAAAGCAAACAAAAGCAAAAAGGGGGACCCAACATTTTGCACACATAATGTAGGGACGGGGATGCAGGGCATAACACTTTCTTCATCATCTTTGAAATAGGGAAACTATTTTCTGCAAAATTTGTAACAAATCTCCTTAGGAAATTTACTTGTCCAAAGAAAAATTGAATGCCCTTGACATTCTTTGGCTGAGGGATTTTATAAATAGCAGCATCCCTTTCAGGGTCAATTCTTACTCCATATTTAGACACAACATGTCCTAGGATTTTTCTCTCTATGACTCCAAAAGCACATTTCTTTGGGTTGAAAGAGACCCCATACTCCAAAGATTTAACAAAACTCTTCTCAAGATGATCACAGTGTTGATCTTCTTTTGTTGAATATGCTATTAAATCATCTTGATAAACAACTAAAAAGTTATTTATGAAATCTGCAAATGCCACATCCATCGCCCTCTGAAAAGTTTCCCCAGCATTTATCAAGCCAAAAGTCATTCTCACATAAACATAAGTACCCCATGGTGTGGTGAATGTAGTCTTAAATTATTCAGATTCCTTAACCATGACTTGGTTATAACCTGAGAACCCATCCATCATAGACATTAATTCAGGCCCATTAACTTTTTGTAACATGGCTTCCATATTTGGCAAGCCATAATTGTCCTTTATTGAACTGACATTCAAATTTCTAAAATCTACACAAAGTATGATAACTCCATTTTTCTTTCTCACTGGTACCAAATTTGATACCCATGTAGAATGTATGATGGTTTTGATAATTCTAACATATCTCATCTTTTTTAATTCTTTCTATATTTTTGGTTCCAAGGTGGGATTGATAGGTCTCAATTTTTGTCTGAAAGGATTAGTGCCCTCCTTTATGAATCTCATGTTGAAACAAATCTTGTCTATAGGCCTTTAAATCATCATAAGACCATGCAAAAACATGTCTATATTTTCTGAGAAGATCAACCAATAGCTTACTGATTTTAGGAGACAACTCTTTACCAATAAACACATTCTTAGGGCTTTTAGTTTTTCCCATGTTTATTTCTTCCAAATCTTATAGTTTGCTTACATTATTTGTAGAAAAAGACTTGTCTTTATTATCAAAAGATTTTTCAATAATAACTAGCCCCTTGGGAACTCTATTTGAATTTAATTGAAGAACCTCTTTCAGAAAAATGGTATCTTTATTATCTAAGGTTTCAATACATCCACTGGAATCCATTTCTTTGTTTAAAAAGTTTGCTTCACAATTCAAAAATCTCAGAATATCTAAATCATCTTTAAAGTCTTGCCAATTTTTAACATTGTGTGGTATTGAAGGCCTAGGTTGAATCTATATTTTGAAATTCCTTCAAATGTTATATTCCTCAGGTCTTAAATAAATGTTAGCTAGTAAATATGCTATTTTGTTCTGACCTCTATCTTTCCAATCAATACCAAATGCATCAAAGTTTTCCAATTCATCCCAGACAACGTTTCTATACTGCTTGAGTCTCTGAATTTTTAAAACATATTTGGACTTAATTTGAGATATCATCAATTCAGAGTCTCCAATTGCTCTAAGACTTTTTATTCCATGTTTTGAGGCTAATCTCAAACCTATTAACAAAGCCTCATACTCTGCAACATTTTTATGCATGTAAACAATAATGTAAAAGAAAGATTGAAGGTATTACCACTAGGAGATATCAATAGGATTCCTGCACCATCTCCTTCCTTAGAACTTGCTCCATCAATGTATATGGTCCATAATTCATACTGGTCCACTAAGTTACCCTTTTCATTAGATAATAGCATATGTTGAGTTCTTCCTTCAGCCCCTTTTTCTTGCACTTGAAAAGATCCAATATTAGTATCCACAAAACAATTCATATCAGTATCTTCATTTACTTCAATCATGTGAGGAGTCCTACTTTACCAGGACACCTTGACATTGTTACCATAAATATTGAAAGTGGAAAATTATAAATCACATTGCATACTTCCTCCCATTGAAGCACTCCATTTTCTTGACAACAACATTCCATAGTGACGCGGCATATCAACAACCAAGACAGACATTGTCAGCACTTTGTCAGTACATGCAACCAACCTATAAGGCAGGGCTTTAATAGTACCAATGACTAGGATTTCTCTGGAATCCATGGCATGACATCTTCAATGAGGAGTATCCACTTGTAATCCCATAGATTTCATTATTTCTGTAGGCATAACAGTGTTAGATGGTCTAGAATCTATCATACTTTTTTTTAGCATCTTACGATTATTAACCAAAGTTAAGAAAAAGGGATTCACAACTCCTAAGGGGATATTTGTATGATTTGTACTCAAATAAATCTGAGGGATCATTGAAATCATTTCTTTAGACTCTTTTCCCTTTCTTTCTGATCTATCTTGTATATTTTTTTTAATCTTTTCAACACCTTCTGGTTTATGAATTTTTGTGGAAGAAACATCATTTATCAATGAGAGGACCTTCTCCTTATGTTCCTTAATCCTCATCATTTCAAAAAATGGAACTTTAACAGTCATTTGTGACAATAAATGCCCCATATTAATAGGGGTGTATTTTATATCAGAGTATTCTTGTTTCTCAGTAGCAAGATTACTATCCTCAACTTGAATTGCCAAAGTTGGCTCTTCTTTCTTTGATTTCTTATTGTCCATTTTAGGAAGAGGAGAAATTTTTTCTAGTGTTTTTTATTTTACCTCATCTAAAATATTTAAACCATTTGATTTTTTTACATTTTTTACTTTTACTTATTTACATTCTTAGCAGATTTTCCCTTTTCTTGTGGACATTTAGTATATGCTTTGGTCTCCTTGAAAAGGAAAGTAACTAGCCTACTTTCTGTATCACCAACTGTTCTATTTCTTAGTTCATAATTACTTCTTTCTTTGGTAACCAAATCAGATGTAATTTGTGCTATTTCCTCATTAGATGGTCTTCTCAATATTGTAGCTTCCTTACTATTTTGAGCATTACACCCTATATTATCAACTTCTTCTTCTTCTTCTTCGTCAAGAAAACTTGTTGATCATATGCTTCTACTCTACTTCACGAGCTAGAGACATCATGATTCTCAATTTCATCATCAGAATCTACTTCAAGACATGAAGATGAGTAGGTCATGGCGTAACCACTGTCATCAGAGAACTCAGCCTGCTCCTTTCCTTGTTCCTTATCTCCATATACATTCATAGCAACAACACAATAGTTAGGATTGTTTGGAGAGTGACAAGATTCACACCAATAATCCTCATTACACATGTTGGTAGAATTTATTTGTAGAGTACCAGGGGTCTTATTATTAGACTTGTCCTTTCTTTATGGGAGAATAGGCTTACCATCCTTCCATTGGGTATTTTAGGGAAAAAATTTCATCTTTGGTCATTGAATATAACTGTTATGGGATGACCAATAATCATTATTTGGAGCCCTATAATATTTATTTTCTGATTCCTTTTGATTGATCCTAGTAAGCCTCCCATCTTCCCTTTTACCCATTTCCTTGATACTCTTCTATTCATTTCTATATTAACAACAGTCTTATAGGCTTCACTAATGCTTCTAGGAATCTTATCTCTAAGATGATATACCATTTTAAAATCAAAATAATTTAAATAAGTGGCGAGACATACCTCCTTATCAAGCCTAATTTTTTTAAAAAGCCAATGTATAGCCTTTTGGAATCTTGTATTGAATTCTTCAACTCCCTCATTTGAATTTTTCTTGATATTGTAAAATTCATTCAACAAGAATCCCTTATTGGTCTTATAACCATATTGATCCTTAAAGTGAATCTTTAGTTCATCCATAGATCCTACTGAATCATGAGTAATGCATTAAACCAATCCCTAGAAACCTAAACTAGAGATAGAATAAAAAGCTTCATAACTACATATTCATGTATAATATCATAATCATCCATGGTATGTGTAAATTTCTTTAGATGTTCTTCACATGTGATTACATTATTTCCAATAAATTTAGGGAGTTTATCCTTGATTTCATTTGGAAATGCATTAGGATAACCATGGATACTAATAAAAGAAAATTTCTTGTACCTTTCGACATGGACTAATATCCTTTGGAATCTATCATCATTTTGGAAAGTTGATTCTTTGGCATTTGATGTTGAGGTAGTTTCAGCACCAGCTTGAAAAGGCCTAGAATACTACATGTGAAAATCAATCTTCTTCTTCATATCTAAATTAGCAACATCCACTTCTTCTTTCTTAATCATTTTGGCCATGGTTTCCTTCTCCCTTTTTGATTTCTCAAGATCAATGTCCAAATTAGACATTTTATCTAATGGAAATTTGTCACTGTTGGGTTCATTTATTTCAATTATCGTCAACTTCTTTTCCCCCTTATCTTTAGGGCTTTGAGTAATAAAATTTTGGTGGATGAAAAGTTTCTCTTCATCCTTCTTAGGTTTTTCAACATAATTTGTTGCCTGTTGTTTTAGCTATTGCTTTCTTAATTTGTCATTTCTGGTTTGCTCATGTTTTTTTCTTATTTTTCTCCTCTTTCTTTGTTTTTTTTTCTGATGACCCACTTCTCTTGGAGGTATCTATCATATTTATCTTCATCTTCAGAGGAATCTTTAGAATCTAGAGAAGTATTGACAAATTCCTCTTCTTCTCTCTCACTAGGAGAACTGTAATCTCCATATACGTCTAATCCCAAGTCTGGAGCCTCTTCATATTATGATGTGTTTCCTTCATGGCTATATTGGGTTGGATCCTCTCTCCTAGTGTCCTCCTCTTTTCTTCTTGGAGATGGATTAGCTTTGTTCTTATTTTCTCTTGTAGGCTGACCAACCCTAGAAGTAGTTGGAAGTCCACCCTCCAATTCAAATTCAGGATTCTCTTTCACTCTAGATCTGGTATTCATGTTGATAAAATGTGTATAAATAATAAATATTACTCAACACTAATTGCAAATATTTCTTCGAGTCTCCACCCAAAAAAATTTGGGAAAATACAACACCAGCTAATATGAATACTGCAATGAGGAAATTTATAAGACAAAGGACTATGACTAAGGGCTAAACAAGACTAACTTTGTTCTTTCAAAGGTAAACTCCCCATTAGAGTCACCATTTTGTTGGTTTTCAAAACTATTATGCTTTGTAAGCAACCAATATACCTTGAGACTAATGTTAGGAGTGGTTAGCTCCAAGTATGAAAGCTCTACAAGGTAGCTGGACCAACTATAGGGACAAGACTTCCCTCTACACTTCAGGCTCTACAAAATAAAGGAAGTTATACCTAATCTAGATAGATATTCAAATTTCAACACTCTTTACAACTCTAGATTTTAACAACAAATAAATGGTAAGAAAGTATGAAATGATAACCACTCATTCATTGAATCTTCACTACCATGCAAGACACAACCAATAGCCAAAAAACTCAAAAGGAACTAAGATGGTTTTTATGTTTTGATAGGGAAGAATATAGCCAAACCTATTCAGATATCTATCAATGTAGAAAATACTAATTACTGATCAGTGCTTTATCCATTGGGCAATGTTTTTAGTTCAGATACAGGATAAAGAAACTAACCATTGTGACTGAAAACCATAAATACAATAATTCAGATCAATCACTTCTTATTATATCCTTATGTACACAAAACCAAAGAACTTATGTCATATCCAAAGCATTATTTTATTTCATCCTAGATCAAAACTATGGACTAACAACATATACATAGATAAATTCCATGCAATGAATCAAAAGATTCACAAATTCAATAGGTAAGCAGCAAGGAAAGACTTAAATCTAAAATATTGTATTAAGTACAAAGAATCTAGTTTCAATTCTAAAATGTTTCAAAATAATATGTCCCTTCAACAAATGCAAAACATTTGCAAATTTTTGTTCTGTAACGATACTCTCTAGATATACATCTGCTATACTCACTGGAAACAGTAATCAATTATATGCCTTATGTTAGTTCCCCCAATTTTTCAGCCCTTCTAAATGATCTTCGGAGTCCTTTTATAGGCCAAGGAATGTAACAATCTTTAGATCATTTAGGGTTAGGGATAAAATATTTAAAAAAATTACATGACAGAAGAATTTAATTCATCTCAGCAACCAAGCAGCTTTGTCGTTGGCAAGTTGAAACATTCCTTTAAAACATTCTATTTGAAAAATATGATCTGGCTGTCATCCACCTTGGGAAACTAAAGAATAATACCTTGTCATAGGAGCAATAAATGGAATTTTTGGTTCACATTAATTAACCCAAGAAAACCTAGCCCTTCAATACTGCTAAACACCAACTATCCTTTCTTGAAAAAAGCTTAGGATACTTAAGAATATATATGATCTTCACTTATACAAATCTGGAAAAAGACCCCTCATTAATGGAAAAGAATAAAAAAGAATAAAACAAAGGTTTTGAACTGATTAAAAAATTAATAAGAAACCCTAAGGAGATATCCTTTGCATAAACTCATTCAAAACTGCCAAACTTTCCTTCACACAACATCCTAAAATTGTGCAAACATAGCCTATAAGATACAATTCCTTGATTAAATGCTCTATGACAAGATGACATAACTCACCGCTTGAAAACCCTGACAAAAAAGTTTGAAAATTTGAAAATATAATACAATGGCTACACCTAGCACAGACTATGGCATCAACAATGCAGATTTGAACTTTAACCTATCTTTAAAATAGGGCTGTAGATCATCCTTTAAGTTACCCAGGCTTTAAAGATCTGATCCAGATAGGTGGAACCACGTCGTAATGCCTTGAATATTATTTCTTGATCATCTTTTCTTTAAGGCTTCGCACCATCCATCTGATTAAGAAAAAATTACTTTACCTTTACGTGATCCTTCAATAATGACTTTAGATCTGACTTGCGATGTGGCAGGCTAAAATGATGCCTCAATGACTATCCATCGAACATCTTCTCTTTAAGGCATTATGCCAACTTATAGATCAACCCAAACCTGCAACCTTTTTAACTTTACTTTAAACCTGGGATCCATGACCTCAGCAATGCTATGTGTCAAGCAGGTGCGTTTCCTTAAAGGTTATCTTTCATATATCTCCTCTTCAAGGAAACATGCCAGCCACTATATCAAAAAGAAATTGATCTATCTTTAATGCTTTATCCTCGGCCAGGTCCCACAAAATTTCACTTGTCACTCAGGGGAAATGCCTTGAACAATAAAGAACTGCATCTTTGGTTCAAGGAAATGCGCCAACCATTGGATGAAATCCATCTTAATCATCCTTTACTTTATGCTGACATGCCCCAAGATTTGACAACTTGAAACATGTCAACACGGTGCAATGCCTTAATGCCTATCTCACAATCATCTCCTAATAAAGAAAAAGCACCCATAGTTAGATGAAATCCAACCCAATATGCCATTAACATGTCCTTAGCTCCGACCACTTTACACGTGGTGAGCAGGCGCAATGCCTTGATGGTTAACTACCTTCATCTTTATATTTGAGGCAATGCACCATCCGTAGATCTTCCTTGATTTTATCAGACTTTAACCTTTCTACATCACAACTAAGACTCACTATCACATCATGAAACATGTCAAACAGGCGCAATGCCTAAATGGTTGAAACACTAGCATCTTGTGACCAAGGCAAAGCACCAGTCATAGGATGAAAAGAAACATGCTTGGCAGATGACTAAACATAAAGTATTTTGGGGACATAGATTTAGGAAATATTTAAACCCCGCAAGGGAAATAATTTAGGAAATAAAGTGGCCCCGCTAATGACCTAAACGACACATGACTTAAGTGACTTGAAAAAGTAACGACACTTTATAACAAAGTCGTGAGATTTAGGGTTTTAGGGTTTTTCATGAAAATGAACCAAGTGTTTAAGCACAGAGACTTGTATCATTTAAGGATCAAGGAAAAAATTTATTGAAAAGCATTAGAATCATGAATAATTTTTGACAGTGCTAATACATAGATAGGGAACATGCATTGTTTGACAAATTAACTCAAAGGGGTGTCATGTCATGGAATGCCATGATTGCAAGTTATGCACAAACTGGGTTTGTTGACAAGGCTTTAGAAAATTTCAAACAATAGTAGTTGGTAGGTGTAAATCCAAATACCACGACCTTTTCCAGCATCCTTCCAGACTATGCCAAAATAGGGGCTTTGGAAGAGGGTATGGACATCCATCAAAGCGCAATGGAAGGGGTTTTTTTTTTTCAGAAGTTGTAGTTGCAACAACCCTTGTTAACATGTATGCAAAATGTAGAAGCATAGACAAGGCCCGTGAGATGTTTAACATAATTCCCAAAAAATATATTATGTCATGGAGTGCTATCATTGCAAGATATGCACAAAATGGATTTTCCAAGGATGCTCTCAAAATATTATAATTAATGAAACAATCTGGAAAATATACGGACATTCTAAGTGAGAGACATTTTTCAATTTATTTTATATAAAATTAAATTATTAAAGATATATAGATTAAAATAAAGTAAATTACTTTTCTAGATTGAAAACACTATATAAATATTATATATGATTTCTCAATTAGTTGGGATTGGAAGAGAGAAAATTTCAAAGATGGCTGTTAAAAAAAGAGATTTGACTAAACCTCAACTTGGTGTTTATTTTTTATTTGCAAAATTTTTTTGAGTTCCATACAGTAAATTTCTCTGTTGGTTGACAACACCGTAGAAAGATTGTTTTTTTATTTCTCTATTAGTTAGGATTGGAAGAGAGAATATTTCAAAGAAGTCTCTTAAAAAAGAGATTTGTTTAGATTGTTTGTTGAATAAAAAAGCAAAGTCACAGACAAATTATAAGATAAGCTTTTCTCGCCCCCCTTTACTCTTTAATTCTAATTGAGTTAGCTCAACAAGCTTAATGAGAGAAGGATTGTACAATTTCACCTCCAACTTAGAAACAATAGGAGAAAGGTATCTTTTTATGCATATAAATAAAATCTTTATAATCTAATGGACTGCCAACAAACAAAATTATAATAAGTGGGGGATATTTTCCACAGCAAATCAAACTGTGATATTGGTATTAGGAATCAACTGTGTTTTTTTTCAGTGAAACTCATTGACCCATGTTCCATGAATAGTAGTTCACAATAACCCATCTCTCATGAAAATGAATGGAACACTTAGTAGTTATCACTCATTGCATCTAGGTGATGCTCACAGAGGTGAAGCATTATAAATATAATGATTATATATTATCAAATTCCCATTATCTCTTTCTAGAAAATTATATTGTGCATTAAAATACCTACACTAAGATACCAACACCTACCAAAACAACTAAAGAAGCATGATAAACAAAAATGGTAGTCTTTTTTAGTCGATTTGGAGGCCCTCTCATTGCCACCCCAACAAGAGCAAAAATTTTCATGGGTCGAAAGTTATAGGTTTGCATTGGTAGATAATAAATTTTTAGTGTATAAATTTCATAGAAAACATGCTTTTATTTTTTAGTGGCATATATTTATTAGATGCTCAATCTAATCCTATTCATGGTTCATTCTTTTTCACACAACCTTCATTACTAAGGCCTCTTAATCAAGATATAATGAGGTTAAATAAGGTTGTTGAACATTAGTATTATTTTAAGATGATTTGGAATTGTTTTGTTAATAAATCTTCATATTGATGAGGTTAATTATGTATCTATTTACTATCTTTGCTTGGTTTTACTAGTTATATTTGTTTAATTAACATGTTTATTGAGTGCAATTTTAATCTCTATATGTGGTTTGTTTTACAGGTTATCTCTAATTTGTTGACAAAACCTTGTATCTGAACCGTATGAGGCATTAATTTTTATTGACGAGTGAGTCCATCTCTTGTATTTTTAGTTTTTGTTATGACTTGTCTTCAATCTCTTTGATGAATAATGGCTTATTTTGTCAAATAGTTTAAGTGCATTTTTTATGCTTCCACATTTTTCTTACATGTCTACAAGAGCATTTCCAACTAAAAAATACCCATTCCATTATGATTAGATGAATTTCCAAATTGTATTCCAAAGCTCCCATTTTGTCATAGGCAAAGAGGGTATTCCATGAGATGACATCTCTCTAAGGCATTCTGATGAGGCCAATTTAAGGCCTATTTGGTTTATGATTTCACATGTTTTTATGGTTAGGACTTGAAAACTTCATGAGTTTTTCATAGACTTATTCAGACTGATTATGCTTTAAAACTACTATGTGTGTGTGCACACTTTAAGTTTAATGAATATGCTATATATATGTTCCATGGTTATGTGGAATGAAATCTTGTATCTTTTCATCTTGCATTAGTTGGGTAGTTCTTCATGTAGCCATGTGATAAGAGAAAAAGATAATGTAGAAAAACTTATTATGAATTCTATCTTGGAAATGTGTTACAATTTTTGTATGTGCACGCTAATCTCTTGTAGGAAATGGTGAGTCAGCGGGTGAAGAAGAATTCAGCATTAGAAGATGAAGTGGTGCCATAAATTTGAATAACTGTTTTGGGACTCATAATGATTCCACCACTTTTGGTCAATAGCGGTTATCATTGCGGACTGGGTCAATGCGGTCATCAGCCATTGTGGAGTAAATCCAACAGTCATGAATTCATAGATACATGCGCAACTGAACGCAAATTACACCTACATTAAATCATGTTTTTCTTGTATCTTAAAAATCTTCATATCCCTGACATTGGAGAATCCTAGTTTTAGGGAGTTCTATTTTAAGTTCTTGTTAAATGAGTTGGAGTTTCAGATTCCTGAGCTAGCTAGTTTTGCGGGAAATCCTTTTATAATACAACAGTAGAGACTTATAATTTTGTTGCTACATTTTATACTTATGCTTTATGAATGAATGAATGATATCTTCAGTTCTTAATCTCTAAGTTTTTATTCATTCACTCTTCCATGGGGGCCCACACGAGAGGTGAACTTAGTTCATAGCTAACAAGGAGTTAGTTTTTAGTTTCATTGAATTATTTAGAACCCTGTTGCTCCTCTAGCCATTCGGTAACATAACTGTTGGTTGTTTCCTGCAACATAATTAAATAGTTAGTTTACTGTTTGTAGCATGTTTCCAAAGCTCTAGATTAAATTGTTGTTCCACTTCCTAACTTAGTATTTCCTTCATAATTTTCATTACATAAGTAATGATGACACCTAAGATGGATTAGAGCATATACCTTGCATACATCATTTCAATCTTATGTCCCTGGTTGATAATTCAATGAGTTCAATATGTTATTTTTAGTATGATATTTTGCATTGTTTCGTCAGAGAGTCACTATAAGGAGGATGTCCAATCCTTAGTTACAAAGTTATTATACTGACTAGTCACATTGAGTGAAATAATTCAAGTGCTTTTTCTATGACTCCACATTTTGCATGCATGTCTTCTAGAGAATATTTGACTATAATATTTGAAATAAATTTCTTACTAGGACTCTCAATACAATTGAAAGGGGGAAATGGTTGAGTCTCTTATCACCTTTAGGACTTGAAACAAAATACAATTAGTTCTAATCTGAGGGAGGTCATACCACAACATTAGATAAGGAAAAGTGGACAAGGTTTCGAGAATGGATAGTGATACTACAATTAGACTTTGGTGCTTCAATAGATAATCTACCAATAAATTAAATAATCCTTCTAATGATTGTTCCAAGTCTTCTTGAAGGAAATGTTTTTTTTATAGCCACTTGATTATACTATCAACTTCAGGGATAATGACTGACTCAATGAGATGATGTTTACCTTGTCAAAATGCAGTCAAGCTTAAAACCATAATAAAGTGATGAGTCTTGTAACTACAAGGAAATTAGGAAAGTGGTTAGTCCTCCTTATTCTTTTTCAAATCAAGTATAAACAATTCATGCACTTAATTGAACCTTTAAAATCAAAATACTAAAAATTACAGTCAATCATTTTCTTATATTTTCCTTATAACTATGATTGTAGCAGCACCTTATAATAATTTTTATGATGCCAATTTGGTCTGCACTTGTTTCAGGATTGTATAATATTAAACTACCTTTCATTTCAACTAACCATAAAGGTGATGAAGTCTCGTGTTGATGTATCCATCTTCTAGGAAGAGCAGTCATTTTTTGTCATTCATGATAAACCTTTGTCCTATTTCCATTATGCTTTGATCGATATCAATACCTATTCTAAAGCTCCCATTTTATCATAGGTAGCGAGGACACTGGAAAAGGTTGTTGAATGTAGCTTTACACCTACCAATTACATTTCCTTAAAAAAATTTAAGCTTTTTCCACAAATATGTTTTTTGCATATCCTGCAATCATTGTAATATGTGAGACCATGTTCTTTTGTAGGATGTTTCCATGAGTTTTCTATGATTTTAGGATTAAACATTGTATGATTATTCTTTAAAAGGTACTAGCTCAATGGAAGAGCACTTTATTTATGAGGAGGATGGTGGTTCTATTCCATCGTGCCCTAATATGACTAAATATATGACTAAATACATGACTAAATATATGACTAAATATGCTAATAAATATAGGACTAAATATCTGACTAAATATACAACTAATTATGCGACTAAAAATATGAGCAAATATATGACTAAATATGTGACCAAATACACGACTAAATCTGTGACTAAATTCATGACTAGATTCGCAACTAAATTTGTGACTAAATCTGTGACCAAATCCGCAGCTAAATCCGTGACTAAATCATTTAGTACTAAATTTAATCATGTTATAAATGACTACAAATTAATTATTAATAGTCATGTGACTAAGTTTAGTCATTTACATACATATTTTTTGTAGTTTTTTAGTCACATGTTGTTGTTTTTGTACTAGTGTATGATGCAATGAAATCGATTACTGTCAAAAGGATACTACTAATTTAGATAATTAACTTGTTATGGGTCCTAATGAAGTCAATTATCTGATGATCATGTGATTAAGACATTATCAATTTGATGTTATTCGATGAAATTGATATTCCTCTAATGATTCAATGATATTGAACATATTGATGTTGATCGAATAATTTGATATGGGTTTTGATGAAATCACTCGTTCACTAATATTGATCAGAGAATACCAACTTGATATGGATTTTGATAAATTTGAGATTCCCCTAGTGATATGATTTAGTTTTATTCGATGTTGTTCAAAACATTTCTGGATTAGAAGATGCGCTCTTGATTCATCGATGCATTGATTATGCCCTCTTGAGAGTGAAATTAAAAGGTGATGAGGTTTGAGTTATTAAAAACTAATTCCAACTTCTTAGAATTGATTGCATATGTTGAAAAATTGATTTTGATTAGATTTGACAAAGTTTGACTTTCTTTGTCTAAAATTGACCAAGGTTGAATGAAGGTTGAATTGATGTTGGAAAATGTTGAGGAACATTTTATGTTTAGATTAAGTTTGGTAAAAAAATGACCCCAAAGTGTGATAAAATGGGTAAAAATTAGGGTAAAATGAGTTTAAATAGGATAAAAATACCCTTTTCATTATTCATTTCTACTTTTACCCTTGAGATAATTTGCAAACCCTCGAGTGAGAACTATGATGATTACCATTGAATCCCATTGATTTGAGCTCGTCAAACGCCATCAGCGACCAACCCATTATCTAGAAGTGGTATGTTGAAATTCCATTACTCTCATTTAGTGCATTTATTGCTTGTACGACCTAATTTTTTATGAGTTTATGATTGGTTCTTGTGAATGTTTGTTTTCGGTAAATTTTGTTTTGTATATGAGGATTTTTGTTTCATTTCTGGTGATGAATTTTTTTTATGGCTAGGGTCTTAATTTGAATTTTATTTCATTTACCATGTGTTTTGATTTGTTTCCAGTGAAATAACCTTCATTTCCCATCTACATGTTTTCATCTGTAGTGTGTTATTTCACTTGCGGGTTGTAGACTTTTGTTTGTGGTGTTTTGGTTCATTTATGGTATAAAAGGTTTCATTTTATCATACGAATTTTTGTATATAGTTTGTACAAGTATATTTATGGGAAAATATTGTGTTTTAGGTCTAATTAATTCTGTGCCTTGAATTTTTTATGTAGATTTTTGCACTTGATTGGCGTATGTGTGAATAATGATGTTGTACTTAATGTATTTGATCAGACTATGCTAGATTTATGAGCAAGATTGATTGATTCATGATTTATTTGTTTTATTGTAGGTGGATACTGGGATTGTGAGGTTTTGGGGCCAATACCTGAAGGTATTCAGTCTGATTGGGTTCATGTCTGATGATGAGCAGAGGACCATATGACACTGTTGATTGGGTGCTTTACTTGATACATTGGAGTATAAAGTGAAGCAGGGATTTTTTACTGCTCTCACAAAGAGATGGAATTCGGAGCATAATTCATTACATCTACTATCTGGGGACATCATAGTGACTCCCAAGGATGTGTATAGGATCTTACAGATACCAATGATTGGTGAGATAGTATACTACGATTAGACAACTCACGATGTTATTGAGATTGCGTCCAATATTATAGGATGAACACATTAGTTAGTGTACTATCTCATGGGAGGACATGGAAGTGATTTATGCACCACTTCCCTTAGTACTCTCTATTTTGATTAGTGAATTTATTGTTTTGGATAGGAGTACAGAGGGATTATCGTGTGGATGGGGCCGATTATTAGAGGATTTACTAGAGAGACCCTGCTGCTTCACCAGGGGTTCTTTCTTGTTAGCATATTTATACCACGAGTTGCACCAGGTGGTTTATCAATATGACAATATGAGTTTTTCTTTTTGAGTGATTATATTACAAATTTGGGCATGGGAGCACCTTCGAGTGATGAGACCTATGGGTCCGAGGGAGAGACAACCAGAGGAGCCCTACATTTGTATGTATATAGGAGTGATGATGCAACCTCATAGAGGACGATTGTAGTATTGGCATTGGGTTCTTGATGATTTGATAGTAGTAGAGTGGAGGCCCTATCTTGATTGTGAGGACTTGAGAAAGGATCAGATAGAGATGTTGTTTGTATTCATTGTTACTCCAAATAAGCATTAAAGGTTGTCATTAGTATTCAAGCACTCAAATAGACATTCGGTAATGGAGTCACAAACAAGAGATTCAGTATAATCACCAAAGTACAGAGTTAACTAAGAGCACTGATCACACACAGAGTTAACCAAGTGCAGTGATTAGTGAGCAGTCAGATTTTATGGAGCAGTAGACTATACCGAGATACACAATATAACTAAGATACATAGTATAAACAAACATCAGTATAACCGAGATACACAGACAAAACTAAACACCGAGAGACAACATTACCCGAGTGGACCAGAGGCGACATAAAATTTTGTTGTGGCACATCATTCTAGGTAACAAATTTTTTCTGACATAAATAACAGTTTACAATGATTGAGGAGAACATTAATTATGAATTCACAACATTAATTATTTATATCTCCTATGTTTAGATGATCAAGGTAACTTATGTACACCATTGATCTTAGGTTAGGGATAATATTGTAAATCCCTAATTAGGTCATAGAGTTTCATATATATAATGTATAGATGTCATTTTGTAATGTATATTGATCAAGAAATGATCAAGTATCCACCATACTACAGACATCAAAGTTTAGATAAGGAGTTTAAGGGCAGAGACTACATTGCAGTAATCAGTTTTCAGAACAGAGACAAGGCTATTGAGCAGAAAAGAGAAGAAGTTATTATCATTCAGATTGAGGAAATATATTTTGTAAGCACTTAAAGGATCTGTATCAGAAATATTGAGATTGTATATGTTTAGATCACATTTCTATTACTTTCTAACAATTGTAATAGACCCCAAAATCTCTTAACAGAGTAGACTTAACCGTCTTTTTGTAAGTCTCTTAACCGAGTGCACACATATTTTGTGTTGATAAATCCTCTCATGAGGTTGATCTAATCAATATCATTGTTACTCCTAATAGGGTAAGATCATCAAAAGTGATCAATCTTTGTAAGCTTTAATAGGCTACTTTATTTATTGTAGTAGTGAAGTTTTGTGGGTCTCATCCCCACCACAGTTTTTACCTTCTAATAGGGGTTTTGTGTGATACCAAAAGAATAGTGTCATGAGTACTTAATTTCATGTATGTGTACTTTTTACTTTACATGCATTTACATTTCAGCATTGACTTTACATGTTTGGTGTATGCATTCTACTCATTCGGCTATTACAAAGAATTTGGTTACAAAGATTAGATTAAAATTTTTTAAGGGTACTGATTCACCCCACCCCTCTTAGTACACACCTCTCTATTATCTAAAAAATTGGTATCAGAGCTAGTTCTCTTGTTTACAAGGTTTAATTGTTGAAGAGAAAAGATCTTACAATGGAAAGGTATACACTTGAATAAACTATTGAAAATTAGAAGTTACAGTTGCATATCTATGTTGAACAATACAAGGAAGAAAAAGAAAAACTCTCAAAGATGTTAATTGAGAGAAAGGACATGGAATTTCACTGTTGTGAGACTGATTATCAGGAAGAAGAGATTCATGACCCATTTGAGACATCTAGATCTGAATCTAGTAGCATATCTGATGCATCTGAAGGAATCATATCAAAGCTATCTGAGAGCAATCAACAACTTACTAAACAAGTGAAAGCACTACAAATCAGTCAAGATACACAAATGGTTAGAATGGTTGAAGTCTTGAATTATGCAAAGAAAGATGAACAAGATAGAAACATGGTTGTTGATGACAGAAGACAAATGAATAAAAATTTACAAGAAAAAGAATCTAAGATATTGAGACTTACTGAACATTACTTTGAGATCACCAATCAAGTCGTTGCTATGAATCATGAGGCAAACCAAGTAAATACCAAAATTGCAAGAATAATAGAAGATATTGGTGTATTGAAAGAAGAAAATGAAAAACTGAGAAATGAAGTGAACATTTTACAACATAATGAAGTGATTAAGAGATCTAAAGAAAGCACTAAGAGAATGGATGAATTTTTGAACTATCAAAGAAGACTAAAGAACAATACTAGATTACAATATACCGAGCAAGGATAATTTTCAAATCAAGCTTAACAGAGGAATGTATACTCAAGTATGAAGCCCAATAAGCCCTCTTTCCATCACTCTAGAAAACCAGGCCACGCATCAATGTTTGCAGAAGAAAAGCAACAAGTAATCCTAGAAACCCTCCTAAATTTAATGGTATTTGCTATAGCTGTAATAATCATGGACATCAGGCACATGACTATAGATCCAAGTTGAAAAAACCAAAAAAGAAACCATACATGGATAAATACTGTCAAAATTGAAACATGCATGGTCATACATCACAAGCATGCAGGAAAAACATAAAGAAAATCTGGAAGCCTAAAATACAAGAAAAGCTAAATCAACCATGTAGTCAATGCAATGGTTATGCATGGGATTATAACACTTGGAGTAGTTTTATAGCTTGTGGTTAATATGGGCATATAGCAGAAAATTGTATGAGACAATGGTGAACCAAGTCTAGGAATTGGTCAAACTCTGGAATGACATGTTCTCACTGTCACAAAGTCGGTAACTTAAGGAGAGATTATGCAGACCAAATAAACACTAATGGAAAAGGAAATACAATTGAAGAAATTGTAAGGATCATAAATCAAATGTGGAGGAAAGAAGCAAATGATAATGTAGGACCAAGCACAACAGGCGGTGACACCTCATCCAATGGATAATGTAGCTCCACCGTCTCCAACTAAGCAATACAAGCAGGCAAGGCACTATGTTTTATAAAGGTACATCTTACATAAGTTCCTATATTCATTATACAAATGCCAAATTAGCATGAATTGAGATGCACTATGGTATTATATTTTTGATTACTTTGATCTAGCTGAGTTGGTTAACATGTACCGAGTAAGAAATACCAGTCAGTGAATATGTGAAGAGACAACCGAGTTGCTATGGCACCCAAGAATTTGGTACACTCACTGATATGAAGTATTGTTAGTGTTAACTTATTATCATGTTTGTTCACCGAGTGATTGGTGAAAAGAATTTATTGCACCACCCAAAGCTATTTACTATAAATTTGATCGATGTGATTCACATTGTGATCACAAAGTAGAGTAGAGAAAAAGAGATAAAATCTGAAGAAGAGTATTTAGATAATTCTACAGAGATTCAAAGTCCATTCAGAGAAGCATAGAGGTTAGTCATTTTGAATTCTGCATTTATCGAGTTATTCAAACACCATTCATGCAAACCCTAAAATAGAAATCATGGCATCCTCATCTCAAACCATGAAGGAAAAGATGGAGAAGGAGAAAAAGGTTGCTTTGGTTAGGAAATCCACTTGCACAGAGCCAAACTACAAGATCCATCCATAGGTTGCAGCCCAACCTTACGACAAAGGCACATTTTCATTGATTCCACCTGGGGTTCTATTAGTTTAAGATGTGTCTGCTTACATTCACTACAAGATAGGTGAAATAGGGGATTTCAAGATTATTTCTACATCCCAATCACTATGTATAGATGGGAAGTTAAAGGATGATCATAAGCATCTGGAGGTTAAAGGGTTAACTAATGCCCTAAATTTTATAAAGTTCTTTCGTACTGTGTGGATCCATATTGTTCTAAGCTGAGTACACGATGGAAAGCTCTAGATGGATGAGCCAAAGAATATAAAAAATATTTTATTCATTCATTAACCGAGTATCCCATATCCAAAAAATCAAAATCCCTAAGGCACCCATCGAGAACCGAGATAGAAAAGCTAACAGGAGCCGATTGGGATGGAAGAGGTCTAAAGATAAACTCAATCGGTGATCCTAAACTTAGGTTCGATGCATATGTCATTGGATACAAGATATTCCAGTCCATAAGACCAAAAAATGTTGCATGCAGAGAAATTGACATTGCTTAAAAGATTTTTAAGAAAGGATTACAAGTTGATCTCGTCGAGCTGTTGCAAAGGCAATTTGAAGAAAACATGAAAACCATCAGATCAACACTGTCAAATTCATCTAACTTTGGTTCATTACTATTATGCACATTTTTCTACCTACAAAACTTTTTTCCCTCCATCGGTATAGTTAAATGGAAGACCAATTGACCAATTAAACGGCAAATCAACGATTTGATTACAAGCTTAGGCATACATTTTGAACCAGTCATGTATGGTTATTTTGATAAATTTAAGGCTAGGATGGAAAAGAGGACTCAAATTCCATTATAATTTGTAGAAAAATACAAAGATGATATATTTTTGTATTTGACACTGATACTACTCTAATCAAGGCAACACAACCGAGGACAACATGGCTACCTCCATTAGATTATGAATTAGATATTGAAATTGCTTCAGAAGCTATAGAGAAATTGTTGAATGAACCAGTTGACAAATCTACCATGAGATTTGACACATATGATGAATCCCAGACTTGAATATCTATTGGTCTACATGTTTAAAAGATGGGTTGGAAAAAGACTAAGATAGTCAAGACATTAAAGAGAAATTTTGCTATCATAGATGAAGAATTGGAAAATTCTATAGATGAAACCAAGGAGCAGACCTCAGTCGGTCAAGAAGATGAACCTGAACATGATGTTGATTCCAGCGAGTCTGATGAAACACAATATAAGGCACCTGAGGCCAAAAGGGGAAAAAGCATAAAGAATGAGTCTCCACCAAAGACTAGATCACAATCGATGACTAAAGATTCACCAACATTGAAGAAAGGTGTTGCAAAGATAACAAGACCCTCACCGAAGTTCACATACCATAAAAGGAGATAGAAGGGCACTATCGAGAATCTAGCACCGAGATAAAGGAAGAAATATTAAGGATCAAGGATGATAAGGATGATTCTGACAACAATCCTGATCAATTCAAGGTTGTACCAAATAAAACACCACAAAGCATTGATGATATTGCAGAAGTAATCAGAACAACCAGACGGTTAGGACATCCAAAGATTCATGCTTATGCCAATCTCAATACCAAGAAAAATGATAAACTTAAAGAAGAAATCATATGTATGATGATCAACTTCAAACAAGTTCCAGTTGAATTTTATTCTTACATTCCCTCTAAATTATATGATAAGATATCAGCACGTTGGTTATATACACTTACCACTAAGAAACAGATGAGAGAGGCAGCTCTCACTCAAATTAAGGATTATTGTAAAATCAGGAAAATAAATGATATCATGCAGTAGTATGCCAATAAATTTCCCGAGAAGGAAAGAACATTGAATATCTTACATGGAAATTTGAAGTGGATATAGAGAGCATCCAAATTGGAACAAACTGCTGAATCCACCTAAGGAAATCAAGGATACCAAGGAAGTAATAGACATTGCATCTCCTAGTACACTTTATCACGCATTAGGACCCCTAGGAAGACCCCATGACCCCTTTCGACACATTTGAATGGTCAAGTGTGTCGTAACGGGTCCTACAACCCCTTAGGACACACTTGAGCATTCAAATGGGTCGAAAGGGGTCATGGGGTCTTCCTAGGGGTCCTAGTACACTTTATCATACATTAGGACCCCTAGGAAGACCCCATGACCCCTTTTGACACATTTGAATGCTCAAATGTGTCCTAAGGGGTTGTAGGATCCCTTAGGACACACTTGACCATTCAAATGTGTCGAAAGGGGTCATGG
>MU225692.1:5608802-5634385 GCA_018584345.1 Thuja plicata
CTAATTGATAGAGATTTCAGCATGTACACCAAATGATATAAAAAAACTAATGGGTACATAATTTATAATATACCATATAGGTGTCAAGGCCAAATGAAATGGCCAAAAGTGTGGAGTCATCCACTTGTCTCAACTCCTCCTTTGTCATCGACTAAACATAAATGGACCAAATATATACATAAGTGCATGTAGTCATTAAAACTAATCTAAATAAATAAATTATTTTTAAATTAAATAAGTCACATGAAAAATTTATTTATAATGTTTACTCTTACCATATCAATAGGACTCCATGGCTCTGCATACCCCTCCTCAACACTCTCATGAGACACAGACGCTCCATGAGGTGTTGCAGCCTCTATAGTTGTGTCTCATGTAACCTCCTCATCAATAACATACTGATATGTATCAACATCAGTAAGCGGTGTGAGGCACAAATTCTTGCACATAATGCAAGTATGGGCACACATACATGTGAACTGTTGCCAGATATCGATGCGCCAACATCATCAACACTAGGAGGCAACAATGACCTGGTCTGCGTGATCAACTAATCACTCAGCATGTGAATGGCCCTAATACTCTGTGAGGTAGCCTCTGTAATGATATCGGGATGCTACACTGGAGGAGGGGGTGCGACATCAGTGGGGGGGACAGAGGTAGTGGCCTTTTTGCGCTGGGCAAATGGCCTAGTCTGAGGAGCTCCTCCGCCTACGCCCATGTTGGGCCTCATGCTCCAATAATTAACATTGTTACCAAGCACAAACTCATCATACAATTTTTTTATGAAATAGAAAGGGAGCTCCAAATTGCTATGGGGTGGTTTATCAAAAACCATCCACCAATAATCCCAAAAGTGTGTGCGCATTGCTTCATTTGTGTGCCATTTTATTGATAATTTAAGATTTTTGAGGTCAAATTTTAATCCGGTTTTAGGATTAACAAAAATGGAAGCTATATCTTCCTTAGTTATATTAAGGGCCGCAACCCCATCATGGTCAAGCTCATCATCAAATTGGGCGTGCATATCATCACGCCAATGAAGAGCAGGATTATGTTGCTGCGTAAGGGTGTCAATATTTTTAACAATGGTATTTAGGGTGGCAAGCATAGGAGCTAATGTAGGTATATTCTAATACATGTTTTTGAAGCCCCATATAGTGTTCAAATTCTCTTGTATCAAATCCTCTAATGATTGAGGGTTTTGAAGCGGTTCTGGATTGTTTTGGGGATCATTATTTGGTGGGGGAGGGTTATTATCTTTATTGTTGTCAACCATGCCTGATTAAATAATATATAATTATAAATTTCAAATTGATTTCATATATTATTAAAAAAATCAATACAAAACCCCATTTTAACCAAAAAAACTACATTTAACATGAAAATGAAAGAAATTAATCAAGATATAGTAGTAATTTACTTACCGGATAAAGTGTGAAGTCAAATTTGTTGTTGGAACAATCAGGTACCCGAAAAAATCATGTATAGGATATTTAGAGCTATTTTCCAAACCCAAAACGATGAGAGAAATGAGGAAAGCGGCTTGCGGGTTTTGATTTATGCCACAGGTTTCGGGTACCCAAAAAAATCATGTACCCGATTAGGCTTGTGCTTTGGTGTCAGGTTTTCCCAGGTGTACTGACACTCTGGCCTACTAAAAAGTCAACAAATGTTTTCATGCGCTTTTGGACGAGTGAAAAGTGGATTTTTTTCACATCGCCATTTTTGGCCCCTCGTGATCTTGCACATACCCTATATGTATGTATATGTGTGTGTGTGTGTGTGTGTGTGTGTGTGTGTGTGTGTGTGTGTGTGTGTGTTTGTGTGTGTATGTATGTATGTCAATATATGTATATATATGTATATATATACATATATATACATATATGTATATATATACATATATGTACATATATACATATATGTGTACATGTATATATATGTACATATATATACATACATATATCTATATGTGTGTGTGTGTGTGTGTGATCAAGACAAAGAAAAGTACAAAAAAATCAACAACATTGCTAAAAAGAACAAACTGTTATTCACAATACAATAACCCAAAGCACTGACATAGACATGTATTTGCACATAATACATTAATACAATACACACATAACTATAAACATATCTCAAGAACATAATGCATGTTAACCACAAAATAAATACATATATGTTAAAAAATTGATTGAGACATAGTGTCAAAACAAATAAAAATACAAAGAATAAAGCAATAGCAACACTACAAAGAACAAACTGAACCAAAGGGTGGAAAAAATTGACACTACCCTCAGGAGGATCATGCAAGATAGCCACAAAGTTATGAAGATGTCTACACAAAACATGAAAACTTTGGTGGCCAAATTGGAGGATTCTCATCTAGACAAAGTCATTATCATGTGGATCATGATGTTGAGGCAAGTATTGGCATTTCAGAGGGTGTAGGTAAGAGGACTAGAGTTAGCACGAAGAAGAAAGCTTCCACCATTTTGAAGGAGATCCTGGAGCTAAAGGATGCGACTTGAAAGATGAGCCAGTTGGAAGAAGAGGTCATTGTGACCTTAAAATCTCTGGGTTATGTTCTTCTTTTGTTGTCCTTTTTGTTAGGTGTCTTTGTTGGCCTTTCTCTAGGCTTTTGTTGGTTCTTGGAGATTTGTTGGTTGGCTTTGCTATCAATTTATTTTTTTGTATATTATGTGTTGGGGGCTTTTAATGATCAATCTTTTATAAGTTGTTTGTAAAAAGGGTTTTGGGTCCCTTCAAAACCCTTTTTTGCATAAATAAAAAACACTACAAAGAACAAACTAATATTCACGATACAATAACTTAAAGCATAGACCCTGGCAAGTTTGTGCACATAAAAGACCAAGACAATACACACAAAATGATAAACATCTCTCAAGAACATATTTTTTCCTCTCCTTGTGCACTATTTTGTCTTGATGATGGATCATAGAGTGTGATCCAAAATGTTGGTGCAAAAAACTCACACAATCGAATCGAGAAGCAGCAAAAGATCAACCTAATAGATTGTACAAACCTAATGTCATTAATAATGCATATCAACCATGAAACAAATACATAAAGATTATAACAAAATGACAAAGAATGAAACAACAATAATGATGTCCAAAAATAATTACTATTCACACTTCAATAACTCAAAACCTAAACCTAAACATATACATACATATAAACATTGCACGACAACAACACTAAAAGAAATACTGTTATCAATTCAATAGCCAAAAAATAAACTTACACACATACACACACATAAAACACCACACAACGCCACTCAAAAAATTTACTTTTCACAGTTCAATAACCCAAAACACACACATGTGTGTGCATGCGCATATAAAACAATACACAATAACAATGTTGAAGATAACTACTATTCACAATTCAATAACTCAAAACATGACCCAGTTACTATTCATAGTTCAATAACCCAAAATGTAATCTATTTACTATTCACAATTTAATAAAACAAAACATAGATCTACACATACACATAAAGCACCATACAATAACAATATCAAAAAAGAACTACTATTCACATTTCAATAACCCAAATCATAAAAGTAAACATATGCATACACATAAAGCACCACACGACCATAACAATGCCAAATTCAATAACAAAAAGCATAAATCTACTTGTATACATATACATAAGACAACACACACTAATATTGAACAACAACTAATATTCACAATTCAATAACCCAAATCATAAAATATACATACACATACACATAAAACACCACCCACAGTTAAAAGAATAATTTGATAACCCAAATTATAAATGTAAACATACATTTAACACATAAAACACCATACAATTTAATAACAACATAAAAAGGGGGCTATTATCCACAATTCAATAACCTATATTATCATAAACTTAAACCTACAGACATACAACACTACACAACAACACTACACAACAAGAAATAATCAATGTAGAAGAAATATTAAAACCAGCCATATAAAACCCACAAAACAAATGGAGAAGAAAAGATTAAAACCAGCCATATAAAAACTGACGACCGACAGGGAAAAATCGTTTTGATCTTGACCATGTGAAAAAGCCCTTGCAGGTAGAGAAATGAAAGAAGATACAGCGAATCTCCGAGTTTGAGCAAGCTTCATAAAGATGAAAAGCATTGAAGGTGGACTGTTGTTAAAAGAAGGTGATGGGAAACCCTAAATCAGTTGATAAGGCCAAACAAGTCCGGACAAAGGATTTTGAAGAATCCCTGGTCCGCCGGGCTCATTATAAATGCCCAAAAGCTCACGAGATGGACTCTTATCTAAACATCTACGGAATGATTCGAACAACAAGGCATCCCAACTTTACTCACTGGAAAGGACGCTGCTAAAAACTGCATCAATTTGGATTACATTGGAAGTTGGCATGTTTTATCGTATGTCAGCGGCCAGGGAGATGCTTTGTACTATATTTTTTAATGGAGACACTCACATGGAGCTGGCAGTTCATGTAATCAAAGATAAATCAATAAATTTGTATATATATTTTAAGAGGTATTAGATTTCTACATTGCAGCATTGTCATTAATGATTGATATTTTAAGATTGAACTGTATTAAAGTTTTACTTTGTATCCATGTTTTGGATTATCTTTGGTGATCTAATTTGAGGATGATAGGGAGATGTCCATATCATCTTAGTGATGGATCGTATAATGTGATCTGAAACATTTATCTTTTTCATGATAGATTATAGAGTATGATTTGAAACGTTGAGATCCAACTCCCTATCATCTTGATGATGGATCAAGAGTGTGATTAGAAGTGATAGTGAGATGTCACAATCATCGTGACGATGGATCACATAGTGCGATCTTATATTCTTCACGATGGATCATAGTGTATGATCCAAATGTTGAGATCCAACTCCTCATCATCTAGATCATGGAGTGTGATCAGAAGAGTTGATACACTGTAATCCAAAAATTTGATGCAAAACAAAGAAACATGGTCATACACTCTAATCCAATAAGTGTTCACTACAACCACCTCTAAAATTTGCAAAACTATCTTATATATATATATTCCTTTAAGAACCAATTCATTTTCCTCTAATAATTGTTTTTATCAATACTTATGTACAAATACCATAGTAGTCGTGCACTATTGGTACCAACGATGTTACACAACTCCTCCAATTAAATTCTACAACATTTGACTACCATACCCAAACAAGTGAGTGACTATTGGTACATGTAAAATATGGGTATGTCTTTGTCATTTTTTTGGTTTCTTTATAGTTAGTTAGTGTGGGGTTGTGTGAACAAGTAGTGAACGGTCATTAGAATATGGGCAATAACTGGACCCCTTTCTCTATATGAAATTTACAACAGATTTTTTTCTCCTAAAATGGGATAAAATGGAGAGGTAAAAATAAGAGTTCTCATAGAAGAAATTATTTAGTTTATATTTTCTTGATTTAATTTTATGGTTTCTTTAGTTATGGTTTTAAATGTTGATTGAGGATGTACAAATTTTTTAGGTTTATGAAAGATCTTACATGAACCACCTTTCCTTTAATTTATTTTTCTTTATATTTACATTGTTTATTTTCAACTTTATACCTCTATTGTTTCTTTTTCATGGTAATGGTAATATTTTGTAGTACGAGATCACTTTTGGCAATGTAATCACTTGTGGTTTCACCTACAATAATAGTAGAGCATTACACTTAGGTCCACATGTCTATTTCATATTTTTTATCATCTGATAGGGTGGTGTGTTTGCATACACTTAAATTTGTCCATACACAACCATATTAAAATTTATCTCATTTTGATTAGTAATTCAACAAATATTATTTATTTATTTATATTTATTTAATAGAATTTTGCATATGTTCTCCTATCTTACAAAATTAGATAAAAGCAATTATTAATATCTCATTTTTCCATCTTAAACATATGAGTGAATTAAATCTTATCAATTAACTAAGCTAATCCCATGCACATGCCTAAGTTTGATGAATTCAATTAATCATATCTTAATATTAATTATTATAAAAGGGTAAACCAACAATAGTGAATCTTAATCTTGGGGAATTACATTATTTTATTCTAGAGGTAAAAAAGTTGGAAATGTCTTTCTTTGAGGGTGGACTTTATTCAAAAGTGTCAAATATAAAAAAGAACCAAACTTCTTGAAGGTCTCTGAATACCTTCAAACAAAAGTAGCTTCAACCAAAGGTCTTTTAAATGAAGGTCCTAATTATGACCTTTCCATGATAGACCTTGAAGTTCTCTCAAAAATTTTGATTCCAACCTTGGATTGACTGACAAATAGAATTATTATGATAGGATAATTTTTTGGATGATAACACTCAAAATAAGATTTTCAAAGGGTATAATGGAGTATCGTTAATTTAATTATTATATTTATTTTATATTTTTTTAGTGAATGTAGGTTCTTTAGCAAGCATCAAAGTCAGTGTTCCACAGACATGAGAAAATAGTAAAATACATAATAAAAAATTATAGAATATATGTACACTAGGTATTGATGTCCTTTTTCATCAGAAAATATTAATTCAAATAAATACAAAACAAAATTGTAATATATATGAAAGTAACCAATTTTTAGTCATATTTAATCTCACTTTGAAATTTATTTATAAAATTACACAACAAAAATTATGAAAATGTTTGTGCTCTAAATATTAGTGATACAAATCTTCTTAAAAAAATATAATCTTATCCTTTATGTAGAAGAGTTATGTTTTTTTGAAGTAACAACACCTTTTAAAAATATAGTCACCTAAAATAAATCCTTCGAAATTACATAAATGTGTGTGCATGAGAGACAAATACTACATAATTTATTTGTAGAGGACAACAATCATTTATATAAAGTAAAAATGGGAGAATCGAATATGGTTTTAGTAATTGTAATGTTAATCACTAACCATCTATATAATGTAATACACCAACATTCCCCCTCCTTAATACATTGTTCTTGCAAAAGTATCAAAAGGACATCTCCTTAAGCCTCACACACCAAAATTTGTTGATTTCATAATATGAATACATTTTTTTGAGAAGATATTCTCCTAAAGAACCAGATCCTGAATCAAGTGGAACTCCTCCAAGCTGCATTATGACCCTCATAAAGGTCTATCTCCAAGTTGAATCCTTGAGCTCTCAATCTTGAACTCTTGATTCATAGATACTCAATTATTATGGATAAAAATCTTCCAAATTGTCTCTTAGCCCTCATACTTGGGTGATGATTCTTGATCACGATCTCATAAACTTTCTAGGCACCCATCCATACTCAAGATCTTTACCAAACCCCAAACCTATCTCCAAATCATAACCTTAATAATGCATGTATTCTTCAAATCTGTCAGCATCAACAAAGAAGGCAAAAAGGAAAGCATAAGATAAAATTGCCAAAAATGCTTCTCATGTGCAAAACACCACTCAAAGAAAGAAGTTAACTTGAGATGATGGAAATTCATATATCCTATAATATTGCTAGCCTCCTAAGTGACCCTATTACACTTTATGGATATGATATTACATTGATCTCTCCAATAATACAAACATGTGAGTCTTTGAAGGCATCATCATGTGTAAAAAAGATGACTCAGAAAGTACAATTGATGTTTGAGATATGTATAGCCATAATTTAAAAAGGTTAATAGTGATTCCAACCAATATGGACCCATTAACTAGTCAACCTTATAACTCTAAAAAATAAAACCTACCCTTAAATCTTTGTGTCAAAAATTTAATACTAGAATCTCTTATAACTAATTATTTAAAATGGTAAACTCAATTCAATATCTAACCCAAAAGGAAATAACTAACCTAATTACAAAATCACCTTATAGTTGTACAAGTAAGATGATAACTCCACTTAGTAATCACTTACAAAAACTTCTTATTGTTGAACACTACTAGGTTCTGAGAGGGGCAAGGGTGAATCAACACAACTAAAACTTTAACCATTTATCTTAAATATTAATTAATCCAACCAGTAATCAGCATAAAATAAATAAATGATGTCACACGCACACATGAAGACCAGATTTATGTGGAAACTACAAGATGGGAAAAACCAAGGTGAGAAATGCACTCATTGTATCCAAATATCTAATTATGATTTTCCAAGTCGGAAGCCAAGGACCTCACTGTTCCTACCAAACCAGGCACACTGCCAAAGATTACACTAATCCTTAATAAAGAAAAAAATATAGACTTCAGTATAAACTCACTGATCCATCAATTAATGAAAAAGTGAACCTCCTAATTTGTTGTAGTGACCTTCTAGTCTAATTTAGCAATATGTGCCTCAATTCCACCTTTTTCACATAAAATTTCCTTCGCACCCAGATCATGCAATCTTCACAGCCACCTAAAATATACTCATACTCATCTCATCCCTTTCCACCAAACTATATAGACCTTTGTCCATCAGAAATATCAACCAAGTCCGCCTTAAAAATGTAAGCATTATTAATACAAAGTTGATCACCTGAACCAAAATGCTCAATGTGGCCCACCCCAAGAAATAAGTGGTGCAGAAGCACTTAGGATTAAAGGCCCTTAGGAACATTTTGGATTTGTTTAAGTTGGTTTGTAAGGTGTTTGTTCATTCACTCTTGTAATGACCAAGTGCAAAATGGGTTAAATTGGTGAATAAACACCCTAGTTGCTTAGATGCATGTTTTTAGTTTAGTTGTTTGTTTCAGAGGTAGTTTTTAAGCCTTTGGAAATCCAACCAAGGCATTAGGAACCTTAGATAAGTTGCTTGGTATGTATTGAAGTGCTCAACATGTACTGATGCTCGGTAATGGTGCTTGGTACTCATGCTCGGTGTTGGTGCTTGATACTAATGATGCTCGATACTGTTGTTCTCAGTACTATTGTTTCTCGGTGGTATGTTCTAATGCTTGGAATTTATTACTGTTGCTTGATACATTTAGTTACAATGGCCTGAGAAAAGAGGCTTTTGTCCTTATTGGACAGTAGGGTCAGTTGTAACAGTTCCTGAAAGGATACTTTTGACTTGAGTGGGCAGTTAAGGTTGTTCCAATGATGGAAAGATGATTTAAGATCTCGCAAGCCTTCATTTTGAGAGAGTTACAAGTAGTAGAAAGAGAGCATTTGAAGGAGTTGGATATTTTCTGTATGGTTTTCTTATTTTCTAGTTAATGAAAAGTTGTAGGTTGTGTTGTTAGGTTTTGTTGTTTTACTATGTATGCAAGTAGTTTAATCTTTTGTTTCCATTTGCAATTTGTAATTTTCTGGTCCGTTCTGGGTTAGAAATACCGAATGGCTCCTCAAGGTTCTTGAATCCATGGTGAGATCCATGTGCTTGGATGGAATTTGAGAGGAGCCCCTGTGTATAGTTTTATTTTCTTTGTTTTTGGTAGGAGAAGTGATAGTCATGATTTTGGAGTTCTTACCCTAGGTGAGCTCGGTAATAGTCCAGCTAGGGAAGAATGTGAGAAATATGTTATCATTGTATTGGCTAAATGATTCATTTTAGTCAGGATGAATCTATTCTTGTAGGTTCAACGAGTGTGGAAGACTAACTTGTTGATGAATTGCGTCTTTGGCGGGAAGTGAAGTTCTTAGTGACTTACTTTAGATTAGGGTTTGAAAGTACCCTAGGAGGTCTAGGAGAGAGACCTTAGAGTAGAGTCAGGATGACTCTGTAGAGAAGGAACTGATTCCTCCCATCAATAAGGACCCAAAATCATCATGAAAGTTCATTTTCAAATAAAATAATTCATCCATACACATCCTAACACCTTCAAAAATTAGTCCCAAAAGTAACCTGTGAAAATGCATCAAAATCAGGTTACTAGTTGGTCCAAAATACTATCCAAAGAATTTGGCACAATCTAAAGAATTTTTGGATGATATCATTTTTGGGTACTGAGCATGTTTTTGATATTCATGTTTTGTCACTGATGTCAACATATGTGTTTATGGAGAGGACAGACTGGTTACTTGACTAACAGAAGTGTACGGACAGTGTACAGGTGTTTCAAAACTATCAAAGATAGGGATATGATGAAGAATGTGTGTTGACCTTATTCCTAAAGTCTCTTGGCTTTATGTTTTGTATTGCGGATGTTACAGTTGATTTGGTGATGACTGGTTTCTAGACTGTAACTGTGGTGCTTGACAGAGAAGGTCTTTGTGTTTTGGGTATATCTTTCTAGTGAAGATATTTCAGATGAAGCAAGCTTACTCGTGGAAAGCCGACATATGTTGTAATAATGGGTTTAGTTTTATTGTTGTTTGATGACTGGTGATGTCAGATATGATGTGTATTGTGGAGAAGACCTATTTGGTGGCTGACTTCAGACATGTAGCGTGTAAAATGAATTGTGAGCATGGATTGCAGATCTGGAAGTATAAGTGATGGATTATATTTGATGTTTACTTCTTATAGGTATCGTGTGTATCTTATCAAGGGGTTATATAATTATTTGTATATTGGAAAGCCTTAATTGGCCGACCTGATTAATTATTTGTATATTAGGAAAGCTTAATTGGCCGACCTAATGAATTATTGTAAGAGGGTATATATGAGTGATCTTTTCTTTTGAAAAGATGTGACAAATATTGAAAAAGAAAAGAAGTGAAATTTGTGAGGCTTGTTTGACTGTTGGATGTAGAGCAGAGTTTATGAGAAGAGTACTTCATTGGAACTGACCAAGCAAAGATAGTTGCTATCAGATAGTTCACTGGATTATATATTTTCTATATACACTTATTCAGATTGTGAATCTTTGAAGGTGATTTTAACCTTCTTTGGGAAGTATGTCTGGGAAGTGAGCCTACTACTTTATCTTGGCTCCTAACAGGGTTTGTCTCCTAACAGGGACTATGTACTGTAATGTTGTAACAAGCTCCTAACAGGGATACTATACTCTTAGTACATAATTTTTGGGTGCTAATTCCCACCAGGGTTTTACCTTTAATAGGGTTTCCTCGACAACAAATATTTTGTTATTGTGTTGGCATTTACTATTGTATCTATTACATTAGATTTTTGGTTTACAAAGATTAAAGTTTAATAATCTATATCACAACTGATTCACCCCCCCNCTTCCCCCCCCCCCCCCCTCAGTTGTCTTGTGGACTATTATTCCTAACATGAAACACCATGGCATGATCATCTTAAGTTTTTTATCACTTCTCTTGAGCTATGTCTAGACCCAAATTATTCAAATCAAGTCACCACAAAATAGTTGAGTCGACCAAAAACCAACACAAATAGAAAAATAGCATATGTGACAACAAATGTACACTTGCAGAGTAAACCATAAAAAAAAAATCTTACCTAAAACACCACATGAGAAATTTAACCAAGTCTACCAAACCAAATTCCATGAAATCCCATTGTGGAGAAATACAATTTATTCTCCAAGCCTATCCAAACCATCTTGATAGCCAACCTTACTATCATCCAAGAAATGCATCAAATACTTGTCAAATATATAGTTGAGAACCTTCACACATGATAGTGTAATGTTCACAGTAGTTATTCATTAAATCTAGAGCCCCAAGGTTCATCATATGAAGGCATTATTCAATAAGATCTTCAAAAAAATTTGCATGATTGTGTCTTTCATACTTCTATCTTCCAGATAAGCCATAATCTTCCTACATTATTATTGATCTTCTTCATTAATCAATGTCTCAGCAAACTCTTCAAATCTTCTTCACCAATCAATGTCTTAGTAATCCTCTTCTTAGTCTCAAAAACCTCTTCCTAGTCTCAAAAACCTCTTCCTAGTCTCAAAAACCTCTTCTCAATCGTAGAAACCTTCTCACTAATCTTATCCTTAGCCTTAGAAAACTTCCATCTTCTTAACAATATTCCATATTCTTGACCATTGAATCTGACCAATTCTAGGAAAATGATTTTGCAAATAGAAGAATATACATACCATTAGTGAACCATAATTGAATGTCTATTTCTTTTCTTTCTTGATTCTTTCCATGTTCACAAATAATTGGCCTCTCATAACATCACACAAGTCATATTGATCATTTTCCTTAATCATTTGATAGGCTGCATGTATGCCTCCACCAGGCACATTGTTCAATCAACTCGACTGATAAACTTTGTAACCGATCACCATTGAAGAAAACTTAACTTCAGCATCTTCAATGTCATTGATAGAAATATCATGTTGATCTTTCTAATTAGACTTAGTAGGAGAAGTGACCTCTCTAGCTGGAATAGTTCTTAAAATAGGTACATCACCGGTCACACACAATCTAGTCACCACTTCGATAATTTCCTTGGTAATCTTGAGCGATATGTCCAACCATAGAAAATGATCGTGGACTCAAATCCAAAGATATGTAATCCAATCAGTTTCAAAATCATCAGGAAGGTCAGAAATATATGCAAAACCCTTATCAGTCAAATTCTTGTGCTCATCCTTCAGATTAGCTCCATCACATAGTCCATAAAATGCATCAACTATAACACTATATCTGAGATCTTCAATTTTTCAATGAATAAATGATCTCACATCTTTAGTCAATAGTACTCCATGACGTATTAAAGATAGGGCACTAGTGGGATTGTTCTTTGTTACCTTCAAAGGATGTAACTTGAAAATGGGTCTCGTTTAATCAGTGTTCTTGACTAACACAGGTGTTTCCATGATGCTAACAATGATCTCTTCACAATAGAACCTTTGCAATACAGAGATATTTCTCCAGCTCATTACAAGGGTTCCTCATGCACCACTTCACTTCAAGTAAGAAAGCATAATCTCCAATCTAGAATCACTTTGTAAACACTTAGAAATCACTTAGCTTAAGCTTGTAAATGCACTTCTTGGCTCGTAGAGTGTAAAATGACAAATGAGCTTCACTTTTTCCTTTATAACATCTCAATTCCAAGTAATAAATGTAAAAGGTCAAATAGTAATCTTAACCAGTCACAATGGTTAGAAATATAAAAGTCACTATGTCATAATAAAAAATATTATGTTCTCGCATAGAATCTTATGTAATACAATTTACCTCATCACACATCATTAGGCATCCAAATATTTTGATATAGCTTACCAGACATACAAACTTAGGGGATAGGTTATAGATCTTACTTGTTTTTCCCCCCTAAGCCAATTGCTTTGAATTGTTCAGATGATGAAGTCTCCACATTACCCAATGTAGTGGATTTATCTGTCATTTCAAAAGACTTTAGTTCTCCTTTCTTTACCCATGTATCTTTCATCTTCTTCTTAATTCCTTCAACATCTGCAATCTTCTTTCCTTTATCAATATTAGGCCTACTCACTAGTTGACATTGAGTGTTATTCTTCTTTTCTCTACAAGACCTAGAAAGATGTCCAATCTTATTGCAATTGAAACATGTCACACCATTTTTCATACATGGCCCATCATTACCTCTACTGGTTCTCATCCTGCAATTCATTATTGTATGTCCAAAGTCATGACAAAGAGAATAGGTAACATTGAATTGTCTCTGCCTTTGGTAAGGAATTATTTGGTTCACAGATGGCCTTATATTTTTTATTATATCCCTACAATCATTAGCCTTATGACCATACTTGTTATAGTAATAAATATTACCTTGAAAACCATTCGATCTAGCATTATAACCAACCGATCTACCAAACAAATTTGCAAACCTGGGAATAGATGGACTAGATTTAGACCAACAAACATTAGTAGTATGTCCTTCCTTGTGATAATTGAAACATACTGATCTATAATTACTCTTACCAAATTTGTTGTTTTTCACCTTGGGTGCAATATTCTCTTCTTTATGAGTTTCCTTATTACCAAATGACTCACCGACTTCAAATTTGGAAAAACCTATTCCTTTTCTTTCACCATGTCTCATTTGTTTTGAGAGTTGTTCATCGAGTTTACCAGAACTCTTGTTAAACTTATTCAACAGGTCATTAGCACTCTTCAACTTTTCTTCCAGCTTTGCATTCTCATCTCTCATATGGTCATTCTCACCTATGGCATTGACAGTTTCTTTATTAGTCTCATGTAGATGTTCCCTCAATGTAGCAATTTCTTGCTCAGATATGAAAAGTTCATTCACCTTAGCTACTAGGGTTTCATCTTTGGCTTTTAGGGAATCCTCAGAAACTTTATTATCTTCATTTGCAACTCTCCTCTCTTCTATATCTTCACCCATTATGAATGAGATTTTTTCCAAATCCCTTTTCATGTTTTTCTTTTCTATCTTTAGCTTGTCAAGCATCTTGTGCATGTCCTTGTTATCCTTGTCAAACTGCTCATTATCCAAAGTTACAGCTTCAACTGTAGATTCATCAGATCCACTTTTATCAAAAAAGGTGTTGGTGTAAAGGATTGGTTAATCAAGACACTTTGGTACAATAGGTTTGATGAATGCTTCAAACTCCTTGTGTTCACTAGTGTTCCCAATGCACCTTATGGATCCAAATGGTCCAAACTCAATCTCACCTTATCCTATTGATCCTAAGGCCTTCAATCATTTATTTCAACCCAATCCAATGTGATTCAAATTTCCTCAAAATTCCACTCATTCATTATGCCTCAAACCCAACTTATACCCTTCAACTAGGCCTAATAGCTAATTAGGCCTCCTGAGAGTATTTTCCTTTGTTTTCACTCAAAATTTTGAAAAAAACCTTCAAAAAAATTAGAGATTCAGACACCCTTTTCATATTTCTACAACATATCCCATAACAAACTAGGGTCACTTTGGGCCAATTGTATGGAATAGGGATATTTGTCTAGTTTTAAGGGCAAATTAGCCCACTTTTACAAAGCAAGTATGAGTTAAAATTATCCCTAAACCTCACAACTCTCAAAATCCTTTTTTTCTGATGAAAATCAAAGGATTTTCAAGGTTATTTGGTCCTATGGCTTCATTTGATAGGAAAACCCCAAAATCCTCATGTAAACAAGCCTAAAACTAGGGTTTTCTAGCTAAGACCCTTCCTTTCACTTCTAAAATTTATTCCTTGAGTTCCTACACCTTCTCCTTGATCATATTAGTCACCCCAAATCATAAAAATACCACCTTGTTTCAGCAGATCTCCTAGTGTTATTCCCTTGGCACATATTTCATGCACTCTTCTTCATCAAATTCACGATGTACACCTCCATAATCACTTTCCCTGCACACTATAAGGTTAGTAATTTTTAATATATTTTACAAAGATCCCATTATATGATGATCAGGTAGTGACATTCATAGAATGACTCCAAAGTCCATAAAATCCCTCAAAACAAGAAAAGATACAATGCAATTCCTATAACAGTCAACAACATGGATATAAATATAATCAAATGGAACTAAGAATCCATTCAAAAGGGCATAAGATACTTGAAACTTTATATTTATTTCATCCAAAATAGTTTATCAATCTAAACAATCAATGAAAAATTCAAAGAACTCAGGAAATTGCAAGAAATTGTATCTTTTATTGAACTTGGTGTTCTCGGTCCGTACACTTCCATACCAACAACAACCAATAGATGAAATGTCTCTTAGAGAATTTATAGATACCTGCCCCAACTTCCCAAATAGAACCCAATCATTTTGATGGATTAATTAACGCAAGACAACACTAAAATCCATTGCCTGCCTAAAGGCCCAACTAGTCGTTATTTTCAAATTTTTGAATTTGAACTATTAATAAACTAACTCTAAAGGACTTCAAACCATGTCAAATGATTATTGATGGATATTATAACATCATTAACCACTCATAATTCCCTTCCTAACCCCTAGTATGTTATAAACCCATTACATCATATTTTGGTCCTATGGTCCCTTCTGGACCATTTGGATATTACATTCAATTTAGTACAACCAAATGTCATTATAGGATTTAAAATATCATGGTTGATCCTATGATCTTCTTGAACTCCATATTTGACCCCTGGTTCCTTCTTGTATCCATTTGTCCTTCTAGGTGCTCTTGTACCATACTCCACACAAACAAAAGAACTCTTGCCCCAAGAGTTCAATGATTGGCTCTTAACTCCTTGGATTCTTCTTGAAGATATCTGCCAATGCATTTGTATAGAGGACATTTTTTGTAATAAAAAATCCTCAAAGGTTGCATTCTTCCTCTTATACCCTGCAAAACTCAAAACCAAAGACATATTTTAAAATATGGTGTTTAGTCCCCATCTTGGGACAATCACTTCTTTGTTGTTTCTCTTGCTTATTCTCCATCTTTTCCTTGTCTCTCTGACATGTCCAATCATGTTCTGTTGAAGGACTACCTTCCACCTCCCCATGTACCCTTATAGGGCATACAATGGTTCCAACTTTGATGGTCTCTCGACCCACACAACACTCCTCCAAGGGTCTTATATGTACCCCTATCATAACTAGACTTTGCTACTTCTTAGCATCTCCCTTCCAACCTATGTCCTCTCTCCAAACCCTGCATACACACCTGCATCTTTTCTCCAAAGAAAATAATACTATTATCCCTTTTTATATCACAAATAAAAGATGTTAATTGATATCTTTTACTACATCCTTATGTACCAAATAAGTGTTTGTGTATCCATCATGGATTGTCCTTCTTAAGTGTTGTCATGGTCTATCCAAGATAATATTTCCACATGTCATTGGAATGACATCACACAAGAATTTATCTTGATAATTTCCTATTGAAAAATCAACATAATCCTTCTCACTAATCACCACATGCTGCTCTTGACTAACCCAATTGGCTTTGTAAGGATTATGATGTGCAAATGTTCTCAATCCCAATTTGTGCACCATGTCATAAGAAACAAGATTATCATGTGAACTAGAATCAACTATAAACTTACATACCTTTTCATGAATCAAACAGTTTGTCTTGAAGATGGATACTTGATTTGATGGTTGTTGTTGCAACTTGCCCTTCCTGATCATGAGAAAGTCCCCTTCCAATTCTGGTTCTTCCATTAGTGGCTCCTTGTCTTATTTCCTTTCATCTTCATATGTAAAGTATACCCTTCTATCCTTTCCTTTGTCTAATTCTCCCCACCTTGTACATTTAAATGATGGATGCCCAACTTCATTGCAATAATAGCATCTCCTTGTGAAAACATGTGTACCTCTACCTACTCCATATCTACCTCCTCCTCAATAATTGTAACCTCCTCTTTGTTCTGATGTAGACCCCTTGTCTTTATCGCCATATCCTTTTATCTCATGATTTCATCTACCTCCTCTCCCTCTCATGGATGATCCACCTCCTATATTACCCCCTTGTCTCTCTTGCTTCCTCTTCAACTTCTCATATGCCCTCACTACAAGTCGAAAACACTCTCCTAGTGTTTGAGGAACACTCAATCCAATCTCATCCTGCAAATTATATTTTACGCCATTCAAGTACCTGGCCTCTTTATCCACTTCTTCTTCTTCTACTCCTCCCCTAATACTTAGTTTGTGAAATTGCTCAGTGTAGGTCATAACATCCATATCCTTTTGTTTCAAGTTCTGCCTCATCCTTCTTGTTTGTATAGAAAAATCAATAGGTAAGAATTTTCCCTTCACCATGGCTTTCATCATTTCCCAAATAGTGATATTTTTCAACCCCCTAGTTTTTCTTTCAGTCTATATATTGGTCCACTAAGTTAATGCAGTACCCCTCAGCCTAGACTTAGAAAATTTCACTTTCTTATCATCCTCTATGTCTTCTAATTCAAAAACAATTTCAAGGGCTTGTAGCCACCCTAATACTTCTTGATTTTCCATCCTTCCTTGGTATATTGGTAGGCCAACATGACCCCTAACTCCTCCACCTCAAACTTCCTTCAACAATCTTACCAACCTCATCTCTTCATGATCTTCTTCTTCCCTATGTTTTGCATGTCCTTCATCATCATTGTGATCTTCCTCATTGTCATGGTTTTCTTCCCTTCTAGGTTCTCCCCTCTAATTATCTAGGGTTTAAATCCTTTCTATAATTTTTAACCTCTCTCTCCTGCCTTTCCAATCCTTTCTTTCTTTTTTAGCATCCAACTCTCTCTTCTCCCTCTTCTCCCTCTCAAGGGCTTCTCTCAACTCTTTAATCTCCCTAGCCATTTGTTTCTTTGGTTTCATCCTTCACTATCAAAACTTAACCAACTATAACTCCTTCCCCTTAAGGACCTACTTGCTGCTTTGATACCACTATGGTGCATAGCCTTGGGATATCTAGACACATTGGTACAATAGGTTTGATGAATGCTTCAAACTCCTTGTGCTCACTAGTTTTCCCAATGCACCTTATGGCTCTAAATGGTCCAAAATCAATCCCACCTTAGCCTATTGATCCTAAGGCCTTTAATCACTTATTTCAACCCAATCCAATGTAAATCAACTACCCTCAAAGTCTCACTCTTTCATTATGCCTCAAACCCAACTTATACCTTTCAACTAGGCCTACTAGCCAATTAGGCCTCTTGAGAATTGTTTTCCTATGTTTTCACCCGAAATTTCCAAAAAAACTGTAAAAAGATCAGATATTCAGATACCCATTTTAGATTTCTACAACATATACCAAAACCAACTAGGGTCACTTTGGGCCAACTGTAAGGAATATGGCTATTTGTCTAGTTTTAGGTGCAAATTAGCCCACTTTTACAAAGAAAGTATGAGTTAAAATTATCCCCAAACCTCACAACTCTCAACGGTCTCTTTTTTTATGTAAATAAAAGCATTTTAAATTTTATTTTTTCCTATGGATTCATTTGATAGGAAAACCCCAAAACCCTCATGTAAACAAGCCTAAAACTAGGGCTTTCTAGTTAAGGCCCTTTCCTTCACTTCTTAAACTTATTCCAAGTTCCTACACCTTCTCCTTGATCATATTAGTAACCTCCAATAATAGAAATACCACCTTGTTTGAGAAAATATCCTATTGCTATACCCTTGGCACATATTTCATGCACTCTTCTTCATCAAATACATGGTGTACACCTCCATAATCACTTTCCATAAAAACTATAAGGTTGTTAATTTTGAATATATGTTACAAAGATCCCATTCTATGAGGATCATATAGTGGCATTCATAGAATGGATCCAAACTCCTTAAAATCCCTCAAAACAAGGAAAGTCAATGCAATTCTTGTAACAGTCAGCAATATGGATATAAATCTAATCAAATGTCCAAACAATCAACGAAACATTCAAACAACTCAGGAAATTACAAGAAATTGTATCTTTTATTAAACTTGTTATTCTCAATCCATACACTTTCATACCAACAACAACCAACAGATGAAATGCCTCTCAGAGACTTTATAGACACCTGCCCCAACTTCCCAAACTGAACCCAATCAGTTTGATGGCTTAATTAACCCAAAACAACACTAAAATCCATTGCCCACCTAAAGGCCCAACTAGTCGATATTTTCAAAAAAATTAATTTGAATTATTAACAAACTAATTCTAAAGGACTCCAAACCAAGTCCAATGACTCTTGATGGATCTTCTAGCATCATTAACCACTCATAAAGCCCTTCCTAACCCCTGGTAAGTGATAAATGTTAGAAAGTGTCTCATTCAGGAGTGTTCAAGAATATGTTATGGTTTTCATTTATGGGAACACATCAGTTATGAATGATCTCTTGGAGTGAAATATAGTTTTGGAGTTAAGGCTTGTAAAAATGACTAAGTCCAGAGAGCTGTTAACAGGGTACAGGAATACAGTTTTGGGCAGCAAACATTGTATATGATGAATGCAAATATGAAAGATTAGAAGAAACTATTTTTGGATGTTTTAGACCTTTAATTAAGGTCGCTTGAGTCTTGGAGTTCAGAGATGAAAGATATAGATGTTTGAAGTCATGCAAAGATAGTGATATAGCGAGACAGACCAATTGAATGGTCGCGATGATTGAGGGAGTGTAACATGGAATCCAAACATGCTAGGTTGGATTTGGATTATGTATTACCTATATTTTGGTGGTGTATGATCACTGAATTTGTACCTACTTTTTGTATTAGTTTTGGTTCTATTTTGTGATGTATTTGGGAGCCGACTGGGTATGTAATAAAGTATATATATGAAGAGATTTTAAGAAGTGAAGTATGTGTATGGTGCAAATGAATAAATGGATGCATTGTGATGTTAGAATGAGATAGATGGTGATGCAAGATACAACTAGAACTACTTAAGCATTGCAAATTATTTTTTATGTTCATTTTGATAAAAGATTGTAACAAAGACATATTTCTGATTGTATGAGTAGTGAGCTCAGTGTATACCTTTAACATGGTTTTTGTATTCATTTAACAGGGAAATGTACTAATGTAATTCTCATCTCCTAAAAGGGCTAGGTCTCCTAACAGGGACACAATAATTTTAGTGCATATTTGTGGGTACCATCCCCACTGGGGTTTTCCCTTGGCTAGGGTTTCCTTGAGAGAAAATTGATGGTGTTATGAGGTGTGTACTTTGTGTTTATGCTCTTTTCATTTCAGAAATTATTTGGTTAAGTTGGAATTTGATAAGTTTAACTTTAAATTGTTGTAAAAATGATTCAACCCCCCCCCCCTCTCAGTATTACTTAATCCTAACAATTGGTATCAGAGCTATTGGCCCTTGGAGAGAATGTCTAACAACTTAAGGGAGATCAAGACGGATTCTGAAAGTTTGGAAGAAAACTTTGAAGCAGCACTAGAAGACCTTGACAAGGCTAAAGTAGAAAATGGTGACTTTAAATTCAAATTAAGAAGAGAATAAGGTTTCATAAAGAAACTAAAGGAACAACTTGAACTATCTAGTATTCAAAGACAAGATTTTATGGAGATAAAAGAGGATTCAGACAATGATACATCAGATCAGATAAAATAGCTTGAACAAGAGAAAGATACTTTGAAGCCTTATCATGAAACTACTTCTTTTCAAATGGCTAAAGAGATTCAACAGGTAAAATATGAAAGAAACAAAATTGAAGAAACCTTAAAAGGTGTTAATATTCAGATGGGACAAATACATATTGAACTTGATGACTATAAGAACAAATATCTAGAATTAGAGAAATACAATCAGATCATAAAGGGAGAACTTGTTGAGGCTAATAAACATATTGGAAAACTTCATATGAGAAGTGATAAGATTGATGAGAAAAGAGACAGACAGAAACCTAAATGAGACATGATTGGAGTTGGCTTCAATGAAGCTAAAAGTTCAAAGACTCGGGAAGAAAAATATGAAGTGAAGACTGATGAAGAAAGACCTACTCATGAAGAACCTAGAGAGAAGATCATACCTTTCATAGGTAGATGTTTTGGATACAACAAGATTGGACACATGAAGAGAGACTGCAAAGGTAAAATTCCTTACAAACCCTTTTCTGGTTATTGTTTCAATTGCCATGAATACAAACACAAGAAGACCGAATGCAGGAAACTTGATCAATCAAGAACCAAGCAATATTACTTTAGAGAAGGAAAAATAGCTAAGATCACATGTTACAAGTGTAATAACTTTGGCCACATCACAAAGTATTGTAAGTTGTAGATTAATCAGACAAACCACCTCCTACATGCTACAAATATAATAATCTAGGACATGGAAATTTTTTACAGATACAATAGAACTAAGAATAGAAGTGGACCTCCACCTACTATTGTAAAGAAGAATATTGGCGATACTGGTAAGAGTATTGAAGAATGCATGGATGAATTTAACAGTCATTTCAGGAAAGTAGGAGATATGAATAGTGATAAGGTATGGAAGGTAAAGGAACCAAGTGAGGAAAAGGTTCAGGGAGAGTTAGTAGATACTATTGAGTCTTCACCTAATGCTAACATTGCTACATCAACCTAGATGGCCAAGCATGGCCTTAGGGGGAGCATTGGAAAGAAACATCAGAAATCTATACAGCCCTGATTATGAAGATTAATCTCTTGCAAGCTTAGGGAGATTATGTATAAATGTTATGGAACATGTATCTGTGATCCCAGAGCTTTATAGTCTATATCCTATGATCACCAAATTGTTAGTTGACTAGATTATTTGCAGAGATGAGTTTATGGGAAATTATGTCATTTCTTTGCACAATGAAGTATAAGGAAAAAAAAAAAACTTATCCAATCATCATTCAAAGAGAAGAGTTGAAGAAGAACTAATATTTGAGAAAGAAGATCAAAGAAGCCAGAGCATTAAGCGATTGGACGAAGTAGAAATTCGCAGAATCAAAAATCAAAAGGTATTTATATCATTCACAAACTTGTGAATATGGATACACCGATGATATTTGATGTTCCTAAGAGACCTAGATACAAGTTTAAGAGGCATCCTTGCAAATCCACTAAGGATGATCCGGAAGGCGCATTTTCTCAAATGCCCTACATATTTCTTCACGTAGAAGATATCAAGGCTTATATCCATTGCAAGTATGAATCCTTAGGAGATTTTGAGATCTTCAAGGAAATCAAGGATATGGTTAAAGAGGATGAAAAGTGGAAGGATGAGTTTTCTCATCTTGAGAATCTCAACATAATGAAAATGATAGAATTGCATGAGTTTGACGAAGAAGAATGGTTCAAAATCTTGTTGAGTAGAGTACACAACCAATTCATTTATATTGGTGAGATACCTATGAAGATTTGCAGTGATTTGATCTATGACATTACTAGTCTGGATAACTCTGGTGTCATCCCTGTTGTAGATAAGAACACCAAGAAGCAGGTGGAAACCCCAACCCACTCAAAATGGGATAAGCGGGAAATGACAATAGTTCTAGTTTTTTAGCAAAATGTTAGACTAGTTGTGACAATTCTTTGATACAAACTTCATTATAAAGACAGACCTAACTTAGTTTTTGTTGGTGCTATAATGATGGCATATAAGAGGGTAAAGGAGAATGTCAAGTATAACCTATGTGAAGTTCTTGGACAACGCTTTATGGAGAATGTGAAAAAAATAAAGAGAGATAGGACTAAGGTATTCATATTTGGTTCACTTTGATATATATGTATATACACATTGGGCATAATTTTTTGGGTATGCATCCTAGAGCTTGGAAAGATAATGAACCTACTAGTCTACAAGTATCAAATAGCTACAAAACATAGAATAGCACATGGGTAGATGGAGAACTATTTGCAATGATTAAAATCTTACAAAGAGATGAAATAGAGAATGAGGATACCAGAGGAAATGGTAGAAAAGTACAAGGAGACAATATGTTTCATGATTGAAACTGATTGTGTTTGTTTTGAGGCAGTTAACCTGAGGATGAAGTGGGGTTACCCTATGGGGTATGAAGTGAGTAAAGAAGTATTAACTATGCAGGTTGACCATGTACTATCTTCAGAGTTAGATCCATTAGAGGAAAGATGGAGTATATATGAGGATAAATCCTCTAAGATTAGAGAAGAATATACTAGAACTGCTAGGAGAAAGAAAATTGAAAATGTTGTAGAGAATCTAGCAGGTAAAGATGGCATTACTAAAGAAGAGATGAAGGAGATAAGAAGGAAGATAATTGAAAGAGCATCTAGAGTGGTGATATTTTCCCCTAGAGCTCTACCACCTCTAGACACTGATAAGACTTCTATTCCACCCTCTACTATGGCAGAAGTACCTATGGAAACATCGTAGACTCTAAAGGTTGCAGAAACCCCTACGAAGAGAACAAGATCCTCTAAACAAAGTTCCCCACCCAATAAATATAGGATAGATGGAGAAAATAAATTAGATGTAGAAAAAGGAAGAAGAGAAGAAGAAAGAAGCAGAAAAGAAGAAATCACAACATAAACTTGTGAGTAGATAGCTCTGGAAACCTGACTTGAAAATGATGGAGAATTTTATGACAGGTATGATTCAAATGATTATTTTGAAGGAAATAAAGACAAGGTAAAATCTACTTAGGAAGAGCCCCCTAAGAGTCAAGAGAAAGAAAGCATTACTGAGGATGTGAAGGAACCAGAGAGTAAGGTTGAAGTAAAACAAGAAATAATGATACATGTTTCTTCACCCTTATTTTTGTCAAGTGGAGAGAAAACATTGAGTGTATATGTGGAGAGTATGGATGAGGATGAGTTGATGAAGCTATCTTACATCACATTTGCAAAATATAAGGAGAGAACAGAGTAGAAAATAGAGAAGAAGTCAAGGGTATTGGATAGGGCAGTTGATATCATTAACAAAATCCTACATATACCCCTTACTTTCTGAGGAAAGGACACTACAGAGAACTTGAACAAGGCATTGGACAACTTTGACAGTCACTATGAGCCCTTGGAGAAGATTGCAGAAGAACAAGCATAACAAAAATACTTAGCAAAGAAATTAGAGAAAGTATGCAAGTCTATTTCATGGGACTTGGGCACACTGTGAAAAATAATGTATAAAGAAAATATTTGTGTGACACATGGAAGGAATTTATATAGTGATTGTATAAACCCTATCAAAAACCTTAAGAACATTGAGGACATTATAGAAAATGACAGACAAACTCTAGATAAGTTGGACAAAGAATTGTCTAGACTATTGGACAAGATGTGTGTGTTGGAGATAGAGAAAGGGAGAGTTATAGGAAGATTTGGTATGTTGAAGATTTTGATTACTCCTAAGTTATCAATTCTTGAGATACACCTTTCAGACATGGAGAAGACAGTGCAGGCTCTCACTAGGTACATGCCTACTAAGTTAAAGGCAGCAGAGACATCATCTTTTGCATTGAATGGATTTTCCATGTGAGTCATGTATTGGTAAAGATTTGGACTAAGGAAGTAAAGATCTTGGAAAGCTCTTTCCAATATGTTCTTAAGATGGTCTAAATTTTTGGTAAGCAGCTATATAAATTTTGTTATGTATTCTACATTTTTGTATACATTTTCCCTTGATGTCAAAGAGGGAGAAGTAAAGATACAAAAAAATATACGGAGAAAATATAGAGAAGATAATTTGGGATTGTAAATATGTAAAGGAGATAAAGAAGAGTATTGTATATACTTAGTCATAGTTTTGGTATTGACACTTAGTCATTTTTTACTAAGTGTTGCCACCAATGCCAAACGGAGAGATTGTTGGCAAGTGGCTCATTCAGGAGTGTTTAGGAACATATTAGGGTTGTCATTTATGGAAACACATCAGTTATAAATTATCTCTTTGATTGAAACCTAGTTTTGGAGTTAAGGCTTGTAAAAATGACTAAGTCCACAAAGCAGTTTACAGGGTATAGGAGTATAGTTTTGGGCAGCAAACATTGTATATGATGAATTCAGGAATGCAAGCTTAGAAGAATCTATTTTGGTATGTGTTAGACCTTTATTTATGGTCTCTTGAGTTTTGGTGTTTAGAGATGAAAGATACAAATGTTTGAAGCTATGCAAAGACAGTGATACAACGAGACATAGTAGTTGAATGGTCACAATGATTGAGGGAGTGTAACATGGAATCCAAATGTGCTATGTTGGATTTGGATTGTGTATTACCTATATTTTGGTAGTGTATGATCGCCGAATTTGTACTTACTTTTTATATAAGTGTTGGTTCCATTTTGTGATGTATTTGGGAGTCAACTGGGTATGTAATAAAGTATATATATATATA
>MU225692.1:5634435-5648952 GCA_018584345.1 Thuja plicata
GATGCATTGTGATGTTAGAATCAGACAGATGGTGATGCGAGCTAAAAATGGAACTACTTAAGCATAGAAGATGCTTTTATATGTTTATTTTGATATAACATTGTAACAGAGACATATTTCTGATTGTATGAGCAGTGGGCTCAGTGTATATCTTTAATGGGTTTTTTGTATTCCTTTAACAAGGAAATGTACTAATGTAATTATTAGCTCCTAACAAGGCTAGGTCTCCTAAAAGGGACACACTACTTTTAGTTCATAGTTTTGGGTACCATCCCCATTGGGGTTTTCCCTTGGCCTGGGTTTCCTTGAGAGCAAATTTATGGTGTTATGAGTTGTGTACTTTGTGTTTATAATATTTTCATTTCAACAATTATCTGGTTAAGTTAGAATTTGATAAGTTTAAGTTTAAAGTTTTGTAATATTGATTCACCCCCGCTCTTAGTATTACTTAATCCTAACAATAAACCCATTACATCATATTTTGATCATATGGTCCCTTCCAGATCATTAGGACATTACATTCAATTTAGTTTAACCAAATGCCATTATAGGCTTTAAAATATCATAGTTGATCCTTTGATCTTCTTGAAATCCATCTTCGACCCCTAATTCCTTCTTGTATTCATTTTTCCTTCTAGGTGCTCCTGAACTAGGTGTTCAATAAGATCTTGACTTTCAGTCAATTGCTTGAGAAGCTCTTGTCTCTTACCCCTAGATATATTCAACTGGTCTTTAATTTTTTCAATCATTTCCTCAGCCTCAGCAAGTTTTCTTCTATAAAACTCCATATCTCCCTTAAGGATCTCTCCCAAGTCGTTAGACTTCTTCAAGGGAACAAGGCTCTGATACCAATTATTGACATGTAGAAGCACTGGGAAGGGGGGTTAATTAGTGAAAAGAAAACATTTACTCATTCAACCAAAGATCTGATTATGCTCTTAAGTAACTTCCACAAAATCAAGCAAGTAATTGTAACTATGCAATATAAGTAAAGTAATTTAATCAACCACAAAGCATATACCATAACACCACTAATTTTATCATAGAAAAATTTGTTAGAGGGAAAACAACTAAATTGGGGATGACACCCACAAATCTCTTCACTGTAATTAAAAGAGTTTCCCAGTTAAGAGCTTACAATACCTTGTTAGGGGTTCACCCTGTTAGAAGTGACTAGTACCTTGTTAGAATTATAGTGAGATTTGTTAAGATATACCTTTCTAGAGGATTTTTAACTCCTTCTCAGAAGTCACCTCGTTAGAGGATTTAAACAATAAGATATATTAGGATCCACTATGTTAATGGATTTAACCTTGCTAACCTATTAGAGTTAGCCTTGCGGAATAAACCCAATTCTTTGGTATGAAATAACATTGCTTTCCTGTAAGATCCAATTCAGTTTCCAATCTCTTGACATAATCCAAAAACTTTGTCTCTAATCGCAACCACCCAAAACATGATCAACAACACTAAATTTTTTATTTAGCATCCCTTTATTTAGTTGTTCTTAAGTCGGTTAAACATTAACAACAATCCACAAGTCATCCCTATATTTGACTTAAATCATAAAACTTTGTGTCAATAAATATTCACATGTTGGCCCAAAAACATAATACCCAAATTTAATACAAAACATCATCATTAACTTAACCGCCTTAACCATCTGAACAACAGGTATCAATCGGTAACTCAATCGGTTTACATAGAACAATTACCAAAAGACTATCTTTCACACACTATTCAATTAACTATCGCAGTCATAAATCCATACTCCTCTTATCATAATAAGACTCAAGTAATGATCGCATCTCCCAATGTTATCACCATCTCAAGCGCTACTCAAAACTCCAAACTATTACTATCTTCCTACTCACTAATCAGAACACTTAGCATATCTGCTTCACATATTCATCATGTCAATTAGTTAGGGTAACCTATGTACCATAATTAATAGATTTAATAAGTTTCCAACAATGACAAACTTAAACTCAGCATTTCCCTACCAGAATTCATCATAATGTCAACACTACCTCAAGTAGTTAAGCTTCTCTAGAGAAACCGTGCTCTAATACCAATTGTTGAAAACTACTAGGTGCTAATAGGGGGTCGATCAACACAATTAAAAATTTAACAATTTATCTAAAATCTTAATTAATTTATTTAATAATATTTATAAAATAAAGAAATGATTTCATACACATATGAACACTAGATTTTAATGGAAAACCCAAGATGGGAAAAACCATGGTGAGAAATGTACTCACTATATTTAAATATTTGATTGCAATGTTTTAGGCTAGAAGAAAAGTAACATAGTGTCCCTACCAATTTAGGCACACTTGCCAAGGATTACTCTGATCCTTAATGAAAAAAAAATAAAAGACTTCCCTAGAAACTCATTAATCCAACAATTAATAAAAAATTGAGCCTCTTCATTTGTTGTAGTGACCTTCCAATCTGATTCAACAATATGCACCTTAGTTCTACCTTGTTCACATAAGATCAGCTTCAAACTCAAAATATATAATCTTCACAGAAATCTCACATACACAATTACTCATCTCATCCCTTTCTACCAAAATATATATAGATTTGTTCATTAGAAACATCAATAAAGTCAACCATAAAAATATAAGCATTATTAAGACAAAGTTGACCACCTTGACCTAAATACTCTTTTTTTTTTTTTATGAATGAAGTGTTTTGCACCAATAATGATTGATTTATCCTTGTATTTATTAATGATATTTTGGTGTATTCAAGGAATATGGAGGAGCATGAGGGCCTTTAGCATCAAGTTTTGTAGTGTCTTTATGAACATTAACTTTATGGAAACCTAGCCAAGTGTGATTTCTTTCATACTAAGGTGAGGTATTTGGGTCATATCATCTGAAGAGAGGGTATTTCAGTAGATCCCTCTAAGATCCAATCCATTGAGGATTGGACAAGATCGACCAATGTCTCATTAGTTCATAGTATTATGATATTGGTGAGTTATTTTCATCAATTTACAAAAGACTTTTCTTAGGTAGCACACCTCATTACTTCTCTTTAGAGGAAATGAAAGCATATTATGTATTTGGAGTAGTGTGTGACAAATTTTCAATCTATTAAGGAGAAATTAACCAATGAACCCATCTTGACAATGCTAGATCCTAGAGGAGTGTATGTAGTGTGCATTGATGCATAATTAGAGGATGTGTGGGCAGTTCTATTGCAATATGGATGAGTGGTTGCATATGAGTCCCATAAGCTCAAGGACCATGAGTTGAGCTACTCCACTCATGATTGAGATCTAGTATCATTAAATCATGTACTTGTGCATTGGAGGGATTTTCTCTTAGGCCACCTATTTGAGTTGTATAGTGATCATCAATATTTTTATTATATCTTTAATTATCCAAACATTAATGCATGCTAGCTTCATCGGATAAAGTTCCTTTGTAAGTATAGTTTTTATGTTCACTAAAAAAGGAAAGGGGAAAGTTGTCATAGATACCTTGAGTAGGATAAGGCATGAGATCTTAGTGTTGATCTTTGGTCTAGATTTGTGGATAGATATTCTTGTAAGTATCCCTAGTGACACTCAGTAATAGGAGGTGAGAGAAGAGATAGAGCCTAAGAGAGCCCTTATAGGTAGGTTTGAAAGTTATTCTTTGGAGTTGGATGGACTTTTGCGGCACCTTGGTCATATTTATGTGCTAGTTTCAGGCAATCTTTATTCTTTGGTGTTGTCAGAGGCACATCCTACCCCTTATTTAGCACATCTTGGTGTCAAGAAGATGCATGATGATCTTAGACATTTGTATCATTGGGAAGGGATGAGATGTGATGTTGTTGATTTTTTGGCTAAATGTGTTGAGTGTTAGAGGGTGAAGTCAGAACATCAACATACAAAATTGGTCTCTTGCAACCACATTTGATCCTCAAGTGTAAGTGGGATATGATATCTATTTATTTCATTATTGGGCTACGTATGTAATTACATCGCCATGATTCTATTATGGTTACTGTAGGTAAGTTGTCCAAGGAGGCTATTTTTTCCCTATGACATCCTCATATATTGTTGCATTGGTAGCATGTGTGTTTGTGGAGGATATAGTACAACTGCATGGGATACCTTACGAGATCATTTCAAATAATATTCAAGGTCCATATCTACCTCATGGACTTCATTATATGGGTTCTTAGCTTAATTTTAGTTTTGCATACAACTCTAAACCTAATGGTTAGATAGAGAAATTTAATCACATGTTCTTGAGGATATGCTCGATATGTATTTCATGGATTAATAGTCATGGTGGGAAGATTTTTTGTACCTATTAGAGTTTTCCTATAATAACAGGTATCATAGTTCTCTTGGCATGTCTCCTTTTCAGGCCTTTTATGGTCAACTATGTCATACATCTTTGAGTTGGGATCATTAGAGGATCTTGTTGCTTTGGATCCTAAGATAATTCAGGATATGGAGAAACATGTTATCTAGAGTAGAGAGTGGTTATAGCTTAGGATCGACATAAGAAGTATGTTGATGCCCATAGATTTGATCGTCACTTCTCATTGGTGACCATGTATTTTTGAGAATTCATTCACAAAAGAGTCTCATCCATTATGGGAAATGCTTTAAGTTAGCATCATGTTTTTTTGGACCTCTTGAGATCCTTGAGAGGATTGGTCATGTTTCCTACTAACTATAATTACCACCTAGCGCATCTTGCATCCATGATGTGCTTCATGTTTAAGTGCTTAGACATTATATTTCTGATGTGACCCATTTTCTAGATTTGGGTACCTTTTAGGTAGAAGATGGGCAACTTTCCTTTGAGTCCATTTGTATTCTTTATCATCAAAGGCTAACCTTCAGGGGTTGAGACATAGCGTAGGTAAGGGTCCAATGGGACATGGATGATGATACTTTAGCCACTTGGGAGGCTGCTTCATGGTTGAGAGCATTGTACCCCTATCTTTTTGCATGATTCCATGAGTAAGCCTAGTCCTTGGAGGGAGGTAGTGCCTCCCTTGTTTGCATTTTGTCATTTCTTATTTTACATATGAGTTTGACTCTATTTATAATTAATGTCACGACTATTCATATATTAAATTTTTTTTTAATTGCATTCATGAGATGCTCCTAGTTATAGTTATATTATTTTGATCATGTGGATATCACTCCTGATGTGGATAACAATTTATACTTGTGATTTCAATGATGATCATATGCACAATTACTCTATGATAATGTAATGTGATGTTATATATTGATGTTTGGATTATATTATGAGGATGTTTTGGTTATATAGAGCTTAATGTGGTTTCATGATGATCCATTGATGATGTTATGATGAGTTAATGAGATATAGTGTTGTTAATCATTTTTTGATATTAACTTGGTTTGGGGATTAGTTATATGCTAACTGCCAGAATGGAATGATATTTAGCACATGTTTAAATTAGATGAGATTAATTTTTATGTTCTTCAAATGATGATTAGTTGTGAAAGGGATGATATTGTATCATTTGAATATATGAGAATGCATCTAATGTTGAAATTCCCCTTCCTGGTTATTTTGAGCATGTTTTAATAAATATGCACTTCAGTAATTTTATGCATGCATGAGTAGGTACATTTGACATGTGAAAGTTTTAGTGATGATAGATACCAAGCATCGACTCCACCTAGCTCAACACGTCTAAGTGTGACCAAATCCATGATAATGGTTACTAGAGATAATCATATTGGTCATTCATATTGCCAAACCTATTTATCGTTCCTAATCCAATATTCCTATATTGCCTATGTTTGTACCTTTGGCTGCTATTTAAGTAATATCCAATTACCCTCTTGCATAATTGTGAAAGACCAACAACAATTATTTGTGCGTAGTAAGTTATTTATGAATTGTCATTGTTAAGTTAACTAAATTAAATGATATTTAAAATATTTAAAAGCTAGTTTAATGTATCGTGTGTGTATTTGATTGAATGAGCTTTGGATTATTTATTTAATTGAGATCTTTTGGGATTTTATTTATGTTTGGGCTTAAATTGAATATAATATTTTTTTTTGTTTTCAAAAAATGAGTTTTAAAAGGGAAATGAAGTTCATTTTTTAAAACACTTTGTCTCTCATAATAACCTCTTGCTTGGGAAATCAATTTTCTTGGATTGGGAAATGGTTTGAGATTGATTTTGTGGGTGTTGGGTCAAAGGATTTCATTGGGTGAATGCAACTAGTTATCTGCATCTCACTTTCTTTCATTTTGTGTTTCGAATTTGCTTCAAGCTTGAAGTTTTCTCCAAGTTTTGAGGTAGGGATTCTTATTCCTCTTTTGAGAAATGTGTGTTTTTATGGGGTTATACTGCCCAATTATTTGTGTGTGGAAAATATATTAAAATTTTATTGCCTTTATTTGTTGTTGTGCATGTGAGAACCAATGGATTTTTTCAAAATTTTGATATTTAAAGTTTGAATTTTCAAGCTATTCAGAGGCCTGTCAATGGTGATGGCCTCCATGACTAGTTTTTGGCCAGGTTTGGCATATTGTGGAAAGAGGACTTTGATGATTAAAATGTGTTATTCTAATGTGCAATGTTGATATTATATATGGAAGTTTTATTGTTGGGTCATTAGGATCTGTTATCTTGGTAGTTGACCAATTGAGTAAACCATGGTTATAGTTGGAAAAATGACATTATGAAATGAGAATTTTGTGCATTTAGATGTTTTGATTTTTTGGTTTGGAATGAGCCTAGGGTTAGGTTCTAGAGTGAGTCTATGGAGTGGCTCCCACTCATGTCCCTCACCCATAAGTGGTATGCTTGGAAATCACGTTTGGAGAGTTGTTTAATTAAGTGAAAGTTTAATAATAAATTGGGGTAAACAATAATAAGATAATGGTTGTGATATTCCTCAAACATGCTAAGAGTGCTATATGAGATTATGGGTGACTTGAGAAGGCATGCCCACCATGGAGTGATAAGAATTATCCAGGGGTACACACTCTCCCATGTAGTGATTGGACTTATGTGATCGTCATTCTTATTTGTATGAGAGAACGATCACTCCCCTCTGGTGTGTCTGTAAGAGCACATTCAATGACACTCCCTTCTTTGCACTCTAAAATCTAAACCATGCTTGGGCGTTCTTGAGTAGTGGCCTACATGATCATATTATTTTGTGTTATCCTTCTTCATTGATGGTGTAATGTACCATGGTATGGTTTTATGTTGATATGTATGCACTTGTATGATGTGTGTATAATAATAACCCCCCTCTTGTATGCATTGCATTAGTGATTGGATCATGTGACTACCTCCATGATCATGGTGGGATCAAATTTGGCTTTAGTTATAACACTTTCTATTTTAAAAAATATGAAATTTATAAAAAACAATAATTCATTTTTCAAATGCAAACCGAAGTTGATTCTAATACACCAATTTAACACTTCATCTAATATGTGACTTTGTAGAGATCTTTCTAAAATTTGCAAACCATGATCACATTTTAGAGAGCATTCTACAAAATGCATTTGTGCTTTGTGCTCAAACATAACTTAACTTATTTGTAAAAAATGTACACAAACATATTATGAAAGCCACAAATCCAAATAATAACACAAACACATGTTATGATTTTTTTTTTGGTACACCAAGGTATAATTAACACTTCACTTGTGCTCTCTAGCTAAAAATCCTAATTAAAAGTAAAAGACTGTAATTCATTGTCCCATAACATTTAACAGCTTCAAAACGTGAAAATATCACTCATCTTGTCCCAGCATATACGCTTTTCTCTTTACTATGACCATTCGTACGAATGATGCCCACTTTTCTAAAAATCACCACCACCTTGACGGGAAAACGTGCCTGTCAAATTCAAACCTCCGTTTCTTTCAATGCTATAAAGCTCAAGAATCCATCGTATACTTTTGCAGCGCTCGCATTTGCAGAAAGATTTGATTTTTGTGTTGCGTGTAGCAGTCATTTATGGCTAAAACGAAGCAACCTTCTGAGACGGCCTGGCAGCTTCGCTTTCCACGGATAAATCGGTTGCGACTGAAGGTCCATCCGCACAAGCCCGTGAAATCTGCCGGCAAATTTTCCCTTTACAATCCTGACAGATCTTTCTGCTTCAGAAAATCCAGTGCTTTTTCTCTGAAGGCAAGCCCTGTGAAATCTTCACGCAATTTTTCTTGTCACAGATCTTTGTGCTTCAGAAGATTAAGTGCTTTTTCTAGGAAGACAGGCCCTGTGAAATCTGCCCGCAATTTTTCTTTTCGCAGATCTTTCTGCCTCAGAAAATCTGCTGCCAGCCTCTGCAAATTGAAATCTTTTTCTTGCAAGACAAGTCCTGTGAAGCGCAGAAGCAGCCCCCGGTCATATCGAGGGGAAGAGCAAAGCGTGAAGCGGCGGTTCGAAACCCTGAGAGGCCTTGTACCAGGAAGCTTTGGCCTGGACACGCCGATTCTTCTAGAGAAAGTCGCAGATTACATTACGGCGCTTCAAATGCAAGTGGAGGCTATGCAAACCCTCGCCAAACTCCTCGAAAATGCAGGTCGCGGTGTTGCTTCTCGGCCGAGCCAGGTCGCAGGTTCGAATCCCGAGTAGGATAACCAAAATATTTACTATTATTATTATTATATTAGCTGCGTATGAGTTATCAGGGTACTTCTTTATCAGCTGACGAATCGCATGGGTAAATCTTAACGGCGGACTGTTTAGAATACTACTGTTTACTGTAGGTCTGTAAGATCTCCATGTTGTTCATCTTTGTCGCTTCAAGACGAAAATTTCTAATTTTCCCCTTTTCACGGCAAACTGGCATAGAAATCATTATCTTTGGTTGGTTCGTATCGAAGCATAAGTTTGTTCCTCTGCTCATTCATTGGCATGAGGCAATCTTTTAAAATTGTGGAAGTTAAAATCATGGAATTTTCTTTTCTGGATGTGATCAGAGTAGATTTTTTTTCGTGAATATTTATATTAATGTTAAGTAGATTTATGTAATTTATGGGACTTTTTATTGTAGTTTTTGGATTTGATTGTGTGAGTGTTTTTGCTAAAAAGAACATTTTTATTAATGTTACTAGATTTCTATTTTCTATAAGACTGTCTATTGTTGCTTTTGGATTCTACTGTGTCAGTATTTTTACATTAAAAGAAAAAAAAAATTTGTAAATCACTTACGTTGCTGTTTCTGAATTTGATCGTGTGAGTGTTTTTGCATTAAAAAGAAAAAAAATGTTTTGGATAACACTCTGATCCATGAATAGCAGTAGAGAGCATAAGAAGATTGAAATTATTATTAGTGCAGACCTAAATAGAATAAAAAGAGCCAGGAAGGAGGGAAAGAGTGAGGGTGCAAGTGGTACCAGGTTAGGACAAGTGGCAAGTAGTAAGAAACACTCACACAATCAAATCTAAAAATGCCAACAAATAATAATTATATTTCTGAAATTAATGTTGAATAAATCTAGATTATATTTTAAATTACAGGTTTTTTAATTTTATTTTATTTTCTAAAATTTGTATTATATGAACGTCAATTGTATTTTTCATTCCTTTAATAGAATCATATTTTTATGTTGTTTAGATTTTCCTTTTCTTTATTAACACTAAAAACATGAGAATAATTTATTAGGATGCTTACTACCTTTTGAGTTCTTAATTCAATGTGATGCTTACTGCTTTTTGACTTCTTGGTGGTCAATGTAATTTGCAAAACTAATACAAATCATGTATTGAATCTAAAGCTAAATGAAGATGAAGTGTTTCTTGAAAAGGTTCTTCATCAAATGCTTTTGTAAATCTCTCAAATGTATTGGGGTATCAATTATAATTATAGATTTAAGAAAAGAAAATACAAGTTAGTTTTGTCATTATTTGAATATATTTTATATATTTTTTATTGAAATAATTTAAAATTTAAATATAAGAAAAATATTGTGATTTTTGTGATTGTAATATGTTGATATTGCATATGTTATTAGATTCAATTTCTAAAATATCATAGAATTATAGTGTGTTACGTATTCATACATCACAATTAGAATGATGAATAGAGAAAGAATAAATTAGATTTATGGTTATTTTGAGGTGGCTTCTTATGCACTTTTGTGAAATAATTTGAGAAATGTGCTAAAAAATAGTGCATATGACATTGAGTTCAACTTCTAAAATTTTGTAGAATTATAGAGTAGCACATTCATAGACCACAATTACAATGGGAGATATGATTATTTTAATGTCACATCATATGTACTTTATTGAAATAACTTGAACACTTGCACAAAACAAAGACATGAATGGTGTCATTGTAATGTGCTAAAAAGTATTTCTATGTGTCATTGAGTTGAACTCCTCAAACATCATAAATTAGAGAGTTACATTGACATAAATAGATATAAAGAAAAGTATAGGTTAGTAAAAATATACAATATATACTAGTGTAATAATATGAAAATAAAAATATGGCGGTCCAATACACATATTGTTGTTTTGTTATGTGTGAGGGGATTACATTTTGAGTCGAAGGCTGAGGTGAAGCGCGTCATGGAGAGGTGTGTGTACCCGGAGTGGAGGGTTGGTTTGGACAATATCCTGTAGTGTGTTGTCTCTGGCCAAGGTTTTGTGTCGGTGCAAGGTGACTGGCGTGATTTTCTCGGGGACCCCAGTTCATGCACCCCTTCTTTCTTCATAGAACCCTAGGGGATATCCCTAAAAGGAAGGAGGATGCTCAGAAAGCTTGGGCACTACTAGTCGACTTTGTTCATGATTGGGAATTGTAACTGGTAGCTAGGGTTCCCAAAAGCCAGATGAACCCCTCCCTCTTCAGATTGAAGCTAACATGGGCTTGGTTGGACATGGCAGCTCAGAGGAGAGAAAGGAGACGAAATGCATGGGGACAAGGTTGTGGGCTTGCGAGGAGTGCTCATGGATGCAGTCATGTTGGGGGTGCTCGTTGTAGTGGGTGTGGAGGTGGTCAGGCTCATGCCACAGGGAGAGGACGTCGACAAGCTCGTGGAGGCTTTGCGGGGAGTGGTTAGTCACGAGTTGATACTGTCAGTGGTGATAGCAAGTGCCTACCTTCTCGTGGTTCATTTTATGTTGGTGAAGCGTCATGTCGAGGTGGAAGTGATTCACAAGGGTGGTTAAACACTTTAGAACCCTATAAAGGGGGGCTATAGGGTTTAGTTTCAATAGTGTAGATTGTGGCTCTATCTTGCAAATTATTGTAATGAAAATGTCCATGTGGCTGTAGCATGTTACTTTTTTGAATATTGTAATGTCATTTCATTGAAAATAATAGAAAGCGAGAGTTCCTATTCTTGCCATTGTTCTGTTCTTACTATTCCCTGTTTATTGCCTTGTTGTGTTGTGTGTGTTTGATTGAATGAGGGGAGTACCCTTCATCAAGTGGTATCAGAGCCAGGTTCATGAGTGTGTAGAGAGATCACCAAACATGAGGCAGTTTGCACCAGGGCTGCGGTTGTGGGTCTGAGATATAAGCACTGAAAATGCCTCTACAAAGGAACCGCAGTGAGAGAATTGTGGGTGTGACAGAAGAGGGTTTTAAAGCCCTCTAGAGGCAATTGCAAGAGGAGTTATGTAGAGGAGCTAATATTAGGGAAAAAGATGAAAATGAGGATGAATCTGAACAACAAGGACAGTTTGAAGAAGAGCAAGAAACGGTTAATGATCCTAAGGAAGCTAGGTTTTTTAGGGCCATTTCCAAGATTGGAAAGAGAAAAGATTGAAGTTTCTACATTTTCTGGAAATCTTAATCCAGAAGAGTTGGTCGATTGGATCAATGATATGGAAGAGTACTTTGAGTGTGAGGAAATAGAAGATCCTAAGAGGGTTAGATTAGCAAAGGCCAAGTTGAAAGGTCATACAAAAATTTGGTGGAAAGAAGTACTTCAGTTGGAAAGGAATAGAAAAGGAAAGGAGATGATAACAAGATGGGATTGAATGGTGGAAAATTTGAAGAGATAGTTCATTCTTGTTGACTATGAGCTTGATTTGATAAAGAAAATGCAAGGGTTGAAACAAGCAGGAAGACCTGTCTAGGAATATATAGAAGAGTTCTATCGAGACCTTATCAGAATGGGTCATTCTGAAGCTAACAAGGAGAAGGTTCCTCATTACGTAAATATGTTAAGGCCAAGTATTCAAGAAGAGTTGATTATGTTAATAGGTTGCACCCAAAACTTAAACACTTTAGAACCCTACAAAGGGGGGCTATAGGGTTTAGTTCCAACAATGTAGATTGTGGCTCTATCTTGCAGATTATTGTAATGAAAATGCCCATGTGGTTGTAGCATGTTACTTTTCTGAATATAGTAATGTCATTTCATTGAAAATAATAGAAAGAAAGTGTTTTTATTCTTGCCATTGTTCCGTTCTTACAATTACTTATTTATTTCCTTGTTGTGTTGTGTGTGTTTGATTGAACGAGGGGAGTACCCTTCATCAAGTGGTATCAGAGCCAGGTTCGTGAGTGTGTAGAGAGATCACCAAACATGAGGCAGTTTGCACCAGGACTGTGGTTGTGGGTTTGAGATATAAGCACTAAAAATGCCTCCAAAAAGGAACTGTGGTGGCAGAGTTGTGGGTGTGACAGAAGAGGGTTTTAAAACCCTCTAGAGGCAATTGCAAGAGGAGCTACGTAGAGGAGCTAATATTAGGGAAAGAGATGAAAATGAGAATGAATTTGAACAACAAGGACAGTTTGAAGAAGAGAAAGAAGTGGTTAATGATCCTAAGGAAGCTAGGTTTGTGAGGGCCATTTCCAAGATTGGAAAGAGAGAAAAGATTGAAGTTTCTGCATTTTGTGGAAATCTTAATCCAGAAGAATTGATCGATTGGATCAATGATATGGAAGAGTACTTTGAGTATGAGGAAATAGAAGATCCTAAGAGGGTTAGATTCACAAAGGCCAAGTTGAAAGGTCATACAAAAATTTGGTGGAAAGAAGTTCAGTTGGAAAGGAATAAAAAAGGAAAGGAGATGATAACAAGATGAGATTGAATGGTGGAAAATTTGAAGAGATTGTTTATTCTTGTTGACTATGAGCTTGATTTGCTAAAGAAAATGCAAGGGTTGAAACAAGCAGGAAGATCTGTCTAGGAATATATAGAAGAGTTCTATCGAGACCTTATCAGAATGGGTCATTCTGAAGCTAACAAGGAGAAGGTTGCCTGTTACATAAATATGTTAAGGCCAAGCATTCAAGAAGAGTTGATCATGTTAAGAATGTCTACCATTGAAGATGCATATGAATTTTCTTTGAAGGTAGAAGAAAAAATGAATAAGAAGTTTGAGAGCAAGCAAAGTGCAAGAAGTCGTGGTGGAAAGCCTAGTGGACGGTCTTATGGAGGGTAAAATGAAGATCAGAAGAAGAATGGTGACTCTAGTGAGAGTCAGAATCAGAGGGAAAATAATTTCTATAATCCTCGCGATCAAAATAATAGAGATAAAAAAGGAAGAGGAAGAGGGAAAGGACCAGGAAGAGGAGGTTTTTGTAGGACGTGTTTCTATTGCAGAGAATAAGGGCATACAGCTTATGAGTGTCCCCAACATTAAGGGAGAAAAAATAGAAGACCAGAAGACAATGCACAAGTTGCGCATGTAGATGAAGATGTCAAGTCGTCATATTTTGAAGATGTTGAAAGAGGAGAGGTGCTTGTTACCAGAAGAGCCTTAATAAATGATGAGATAGAACCTGAGCAAAGGAAGAATTAGTTTCAGACAAGGTGTAAGTGTAATGGTAAGGTATGCAATGTCATTTTTGATAGTGGTAGTACTAATAACCTTGTTTCAGAGGAAATGGTTGATAAATTGAAGTTAGAGATAAGGAAGCATCTGAATCTCTATCAAATTTCTTGGTTAGAAGGATCACAAGGTTTTGGTCAATGAACAATGTCTAGTAAAGTTCAAAATTAGAAATTATCATGATGAGGTATTATGTGATATTATGCATATGGATGCTCTTCATCTTTTGTTAGGGAGACCATGACAATTTGATTTGTGTGCAATACATGATGGCTATGCAAATACCTATTCTTTAACAAAGGATGGAGTCTAACACAAGATGAAGTCATTGAAGGAAACATATGAAAAGGTATGTAGTAATGTCAGAATATGTTTAGTTGATGGAAGGAAGTTTCTAGAAGGCATGGAGCATGAGCATATGTGTTTTTATTTAATTCCAAAAGTTGGTAAAGAGGAAGTAGAAGATGTACCTGTGGAAGTTGCATATTTGTTGGATGAGTTCCAGGATATTATATTTGATAATGTACTTAATGTATTGCCACCAATAAGAAAGATTAGTCATCAAATAGACTTGATTCCTGGAGCAAGTTTGCTGAATAAGGCAACCCATAGAATGACTCCAGCAGAGAGTGAAGAATTGAATAGACAAGTACAAGAGTTGTTGCAAAAAGGGTTGATTTTTGAGATTTTAAGCCCATGTGTTGTACTAGCAGTACTAGCACCGGAGAAAAATGGAGAATG
>MU225692.1:5657145-5679948 GCA_018584345.1 Thuja plicata
TATATATGTATATATGTATATATATATATATGTATATGTATATATATATATGTATATATATATATGTATATATATATGTATATATATATATATATAACCAAGCACATATTATAAAAATCATGCATTATTTAAATACATTAGAAAAGGTATATTACCATGCATAAATAACTCCATCACGCCATCCAATAATTATAAACCACAATTCAACCACAAATAATATTCACCTAGTTCAATAACAAATATCCACAATTGACCAAATGCCAAGCGTCAATAAACGGACATCAAATCATAATAAAAGACAATTCCCAAAAGGACCCAACCCGGGGATAGGGATCAAGGTAAGGCTTAGTCTCTTGGAATCAGGTGTTATGTCCGTCACAATAATGATCAAGGATTTAGAGAGCACGCTCAGACCTGTGGAGCCAGGTGGAGACGATGCTCTGTACTTGTAATCCTACATCACCAAGGAGAGATACATGTGCATAGAAGCATATACATACATATATAAGACATTGCAAACAGATGATCAAGATCGATACATCGTGTGGACCTCAGCTAAGTGAGTAACTATGACTTCGTCCTGAGTCATGAAAACACATCTGACATATATACCAAAAGTAAAGCATCATAAAGGATTCTTGAAAGCACGTTAGTCAAAATAGCACATTATAAGTGGGAAAGGTTAGAATTCCATTCATTACATATAATAATTCTTTTTCATAAAGACATTAATCATGAACACATATATATCAAAACATTTAACTAAGCATAATATCATCTAGATCTACCAAAATGTAAACAACTGAAATCATATAGTTTATGTCAAAATGCCAAACACAAAATAATAGTATAGTCATCCGAGAGGGTATTACATCCTTCCCCCCTAGAATTAGGCTTACTCCTAGAAGCCTACAAATAGATAAGGATAGTGAACTCTAAGTTTAGCAGCATCCTCCCAAGTTGCTAAGGCCTTGTCATTAGGATCACATTGGACCCTTGCCTGATCTATAGTATGACCCCTGAGGGTTAGAGTCTATTGTTGTAGAATACATACCGGTTCCAAAGCCAGCTACCCGTCCGCTACCTGTAAAGCATTCCAGTCCAGGACATGAGTCAAATCAGGAATATATCTTCTAAGTAGAGAAACATGAAATACATCATGAATATGAGTGAGGCTGGGTGGCAAGGCAAGTCGATAAGCAACTGGTCCTATCCTTTCAAGGATCTCAAAGGGACCAAAAAATCAAGGTGCCAGCTTAGAGCCTTTTTTTTTAATGGATAGGACTCTTTCGCGATCTCACCCTAAGGAACACTCTGTCTCCTTGAGAAAAATGTACATCTGATCTGTGAGCATCGACATATTTCTTTTGTCTATCCTATGTAGTAATAATGTGCTCCCTAATCCACTCTACATGTCGTTCCATATCCTGTAACATTTTCAGTCCAAGGAGTACCCTGTCTTCCAAATGATCCCAGCTCAAAGGGGTGCGGCAAGGATGACCATATAAGGCCTAAAATGGGGACATACCGATGGAGCTGTGGTATCCATTATTATAAGAAAATTCCACCAAGTATAAGTAATCTTCCCAAAGGGTCTGCCTATCCATCACATACATCCTGAGCATATCTTCAAGAACCTGATTAACCCGTTCAGTTTGACCATCCGTCTCTGGGTGATAGGCTGAGCTAAAGTTGAGTTGAGTCCCTAATGCCCGTTGTAGGGAATTCCAAAGTGCGGATGTGAAAACTAGATCTAGATCAGAAATAATCTTTTTAGGGATACCATGAAGTCTTACTATGTCCTTCAAAAATACTCTAGCTACTGCAGTTGCTATGTAAGAGGACTGCATGGGAGTGAAATGGGCTAACTTTATAAGTTAGTCAAATGTAACCATGATGGCATCATGTCTTCGTGGGGTAATAGGAAGTCCCACATTGAAATCCATGGAGATAATATCCCATTTCTATTCTGGAATAATATGAGACTGCAGGAGGCCTGCCGGATGTTGATGCTCAACTTTCACTCTCTGACATTCTAGACATCTTGCTGCATAATCTACTACATCCCTCTTCATCCCTGACCATTAGTATAACTGACGTAGGTCGAAAAACATTTTCTTCACTCCTGGATGTGCTGAATAGGGTGCTTTGTGGCTTTCTGCTAAGATAACTGTGTGAAGGTCACCTGATAAAGGCACATAGATTTGACCTTGATGTCGTAATAGCCCATTGCGGTCTAAAAGATACCATGTGAAGCACCCCTCTAGGGGTCTTCCTGATTCCAGTTCTTCCTTAACCTCCTTATACCATGAGTCAGTAACGAGGGCTTGCTGGATTTGGTTTCTCAAATCCATGCTAAGGGAGATTTCCGTCAAGGTATGCCTGCGCCGGCTCAGGGCATCGGCCACAACATTAGTTTTCCCCTAGATATACTTAACCTCAAAATCATATTCACACAAGAATTCCATCCATCTGCTTTGTCTAGCGTTGATATTAGGTTGAGTGAAAATATATTGAAGACTGAGGTGATCCGTATGGAGTTCAAAATTGTGCCCTAACAAGAAGTGCCTCCATTTCACTAAGGCATGAATAACTGCTGCCAATTCTAGGTCATGGGTGGGGTAGTTAAGCTCATGGTCCTTTAGCTTTCGAGACTCATAAGCGATAACTTTTCCTTCTTGCATAAGGACTGCCCCAATTCCTTCTAGAGAAGCATCGGTACAAACCAAAAAATTTCCTGAGGGTTCCAGAACTGTTAGGATGGGTGCACTGGTCAACTTCTCTTTCAGACATTGGAAGGAAGCCTCACACTTCTCTGACCAAATAAATTTATTTCCTTTTCTCTGTAAGGAAGTGATAGGGTGAGCTATCTGAGAGAATCCCTTGACAAAATGCCGATAATACCCTGCTAGCCCCATAAAGCTGTAGACCTCAGAGACATTACTCGGAGTTGGCCATTCTACTATATCCTGAATCTTTGCAAGGTCAACTATAATTCCACTCCCTAAGATGACATGATCCAGATATTTAACCTCTATCTAGAAAAAATCACATTTTTCTGGATTAGCATAAAGTTGATTTTCCCTTAAACATTGCAACACTTGGCGAAGGTGATCTTCGTATTCCTCCATTGTTTTGGAGAATACTAAGATGTCATCCAAGAATACTATCACAAATTTGTCCAAATAGGTTCTAAACACCCCGTTCATCAAGCTCATAAAAATAGAGGGAGCATTAGTTAGCTCAAATGGCACTACCGTGAATTCTTAGTGGCCATATCGGGTACAAAAAGTTCTATGGTGAATATCAGCCTTGTGAATTCTTAGCTGGTGATAGCCTGATTTTAGATCAATCTTTGAAAATATTTTTTCCCATTTCATTTGATCGAATAGATTGTCCATGTGAGGCAAAGGATATCTATTCTTAATGGTGAATTTATTAAGCTGTCGGTAATCAATGCACAATCGGAGAGTCCCATCTTTCTTCTTAACGAAGATTACTGGAGCACCCCATGGGGATACACTAGGTCTAATGAATCCCTTTCCCAAAAGTTCTTCTAACTGCAACTAGAGTTCCCCAAGTTCCTGCGTGGTCATGCGGTATGGAGCTTTAGAGATTGGTTCTACTCCTAGCACAAGCTCTATTCGGAAATCAATGTCCCTTTTAGGAGGCATTCCAGGAATTTCCTTGGGAAAAATTTCTACAAATTCTTGAAGCAAGGGGTGATCAAGAGTTATGTTTACACCTTCCCCTTCTTCCAATTCATTAATTGAAACTGCGAACAACTAGCATCCTTTACGCATGCACCGCTTGAGTTGCATTACGGATATCATGCGGAGGGAGATGGGTTGCTGAACCCCAATGATCTTCCTCTTTTGTCCTGCATCATCATAACACTAGATGCTTTTCTCTTTACAATCTATAATGGCTTTGTGAGCCTCTAGCCAGTCCATCCCCAAGACTACTCCATAAGAGCCTAAGGGGATCACTCAAAGGTCTATAAGGGTGGAAAAAGGTCTAAGTGCAAACTCACAATTTTGGACACAAGATTCAGAGGCTATCCTTTCCCCAGAGGCTAGCTTGACCTACCACTTATCTACCTTCCTTACTATCATCAGCCCGCATTGCTTAACTAGAGAAGGTGAAATGAAAGAGTCGGTGGCTCCTGAATCAAACAAAATAGTGGTAGAAATACCCCCTAACAAACCTGGAGTTTCAATGATCGAACCCTAATGTTCTACTTGCTTTTGATCCAACATGGAAAATACCCTGTGAGATCTATCGGCATCCCCTATGGTTGTTTCTAAGGCGGTCTGCTTATAACTAGAAGCCAGTGTTGATTTTTGAGGACAGTTTACTGCAATATGGCCATGTTGTCCATAAGAATAACACCCTATATTTCTAACAAAACTCTTCCCAGACCCATGAGCACTTGACTGTTGAAAACTACCTCGACTACTATTCTATTGTGAATTCTATGATGGTTGATAATTTGGATAGCGTTTGTTACGCTGCCAGTTGCGGTTGTTTCCTAACTGAGACCCACTATTTTTGTTGTTGTAAGAGGATTTATTTTTCTGTCGGTTCTGGATGCCCTTAGATGAGGAAGGATAGTTCTTAGGCTGGATGTTCCCTGAAATTGATTTCCTTTGTACCCTGACCTAGATTGAGGGGCATTACCCCCTGAATTATACATTTGCCCTCCCAAACCTAAGGCTGCATTCTTCTCAACAATGCAAGCTTTAATGACTGCTTCCTTGATAGACTAAGGCTCAAATACCCACACTTGACCAGAATATCGACTATTGAGCCCTCTAAGGAAGTGTTGAGTAAGCATGGCTTCATCATCCTTATAACCTGAATAAGTTTTGAGTTTGAAGAAGAATCTTTCGTAATCATCAACTGACATGGTTAACTATTTTAAATTGTGAAATTATTCTACTCGCTCACTTCTCCAATGGTCAGATAGAAATCAAGCTCTGAAGAGTTCTAGGAATAGTTCCCAAGACAAGGTAGCTATGTAAATGTGCAATTTTTCTTTCTCTTTTACCCACCAAGAAGAGGCAAAGTCCCTTAGGTGAATAACTGCAAACCAAGCCTTGGTGTTACTGTGGTTTGGATGCATGGAAAATAACCTTTCCAAATCAATTAGCCATGTTTCAGCGATGGCACCACTCTGTGCTCCCTAAACAAAGGTGGGTTTTCTCTAAGGAGATCCCACATGTGAGAAGCTTGCAAGGCATCCTCCTCTATTTCTAGATTCCTTCTCCTAGGGCTTCTTTCCCTTTCCCTCTCATGGTGGTGAGAGACATTAGAATCATCTTGATGGCCCCTATCCTGGCCTGCATCAAGTCTTTGTTGTATCTGTTGTAGTAACTCCTACATCTGAGCTCCCTGAAAATCCCCTATGTGGCTATAAGATTGTTCCCAACTTCCTTCTTCCTCAAACTAATCTTCTCCTCAATACCCTTCCTGGTGGGATCTCAGAGGAGTGTTGTGGGCATTCCTTCTACCACGGGTAACTGGAGGCATCCTGGATAAAACAAGGAAAGAGATAAGTCTAAAGGTTCAAGTCCCTATCTTAGATTCATGGTTTTAATGATGGGTGCAAATGTCTAAGCTTAATGAGCCAATATACCCTGGGTTCCAGTGTGGCAACCTAGGGCTCTGATACCAAGTTATCATGCCCCGCCAGGGAACCAGGAAGAAACTAGAAAGGTTACTCAGTTAAGAGTCTATATGCATATATATTTTTTTAAGTTCTAAAGTTACACATTTTGATTACAGATTCTCCCTCGATTCCCCAACAAACAAGACTTAACTATAACTTTCATTATAACATAGTCTCTAACATATTCGTTACATAATTTTTGTTCGTCTAAATCAATAAACTTCTAACATATCATGATTCTTTTCTTTTCAAACTTTTAAAAGAAGTGTGCATAAAGTAAAGAGTTTTCCTAATAACTATTGCATGCTATTTAGAAATAAACCATCATTACATTTTCAATATCAATATAACCAATTCTCTTATTTTCTTTCATAACCATGAAACATCATAATTCTATCATATTTTCCATAAGCAAAGTTCACTTCTTTTCTTTAATAAATACATCTTTTACATTGAAAGATAGTTGATCCCTTTTCCCATTTTCCTAAAACTACCCATCCCATTACATCAATCTGAAATATATCAAATATTGATTTACATTCATCTCCTCTTAGGAGGTTACATTAATGAAATATCATTACATGATCAACAATGCGGAACAACAAGAAAGTCTTCATCTTTCATAATTCTGGAGAAAGCACAAGCAGGATCCATCAACAACTCTACGAGCAATACCTCGATAAAATATTTACCGCCCAACCACATGGATACCCAAAAAGGATCCACTCCCCCATGCTAGGAGATAAACACCATGATCCAAAAAAGAAAGTGATAACATGCCATTCCTAAGGAGAGGGTAGTGTATTTCCCCAAAACATAATTGAAAACATGAGAAGAATACAAAACATAAGACACATCAGTAGAAAATCTAAGACACGCTAGGTGAGTGTCATCGTATAGTGCTCACCCCTTGGGTTACCCTGGTCAACCACTCTGGGTCCCAACCCCCAAGTAGGCACATGTCGAACTGAACATCTCTCATAGAGACGAGACTGTTCAATTGTGCTATCGCAATAGCACCTTCTTCCACTCCCATCCGTAGCCTTTACTATCACTACCAGCATGGGTGAGGATTATCTTATTAATGTTTAATTCCCTTCCCATAAATTATTATTGTTATCACTAGATTAATCAACTCCATAGTGGGTTACCCTGGTACTAGCCATGTAGCGCCCCGACCCCACACTGTGAGCCACTCACCTAGTGTTCCTAGGTTTCCTACCTCTATCAAACTCATCAAAGTACATAACGATAAGCAGAAAGAGTATACAAGAGTTCATAACATCCACCTGGAACATAAAGAAGGTCACACAAGGTTCCTAGGGTACATGAAACAACCCTAACCCTAATCAGGGTTCCAAATCTTATAACAAGCTTATAAATGATCAAAAACATAACAACATGCATAAATAGGGTATTATGCAAGTATGGACAACCTCTAGAGCCAACCCTGGGTCAAAACCAAACCCTAAACCCTTTCGGGAACCCTAAAACATCAACTAGAAGAGTCTTGCGCAGATGGAACCCTAAGCTGCGTAGGTGGGGCTCTAAGCTGCGCAGGTGGTGACCTAACCTGCACAGGTGGTGCTTCCTGCACAGGTGGTCACGCATCCTGCGTAGGTGGTACCTAGTTCTGTGCAGGTGTTTAGGACCTGTGCATCCTCTGAATAGCAACCTTTAGATTCCACCTTCCGGGTAAAACTGAATAAGATGGAGACCCAGAAGGCAGAATCAGAGAGATACCCATTTGGTAATCCGTAGTTCTCCTTCTAAAGAATCCCTCAAACCCATCTACCCTTATGGAAAATCTATTGAGTTTCCACCCAGATGTGCAAGGTGCAGAAAGGTGACCACCCAAGACAAAGTTCTAAGTGAGAAGATAATCTACATATCATCTACATAATGAAGTTCTATCAAAATAAAATACATTCTAAGAAGGAAATACACAAAGAAGTACAATATACAGCAACTCATAAACCAATTTCACTATCAAGCATACTTCATTATTGCATTCTTATGAGAAAGCATAAACATTTAAATATACACAAAGGAATTACATTATTCATATAACCACAGAAGACAATAAACAATCATAGTAATTAAATAGACAGGATGCTCTTTTTCGGGTAGAGCCTACGTGGAGTCCTGCGGAGACCTTTGACATAATCCAATCCTATCCTCCCAAGCCTATGCTTCTTTAGCCTTTTAACCAGTCGGATGCTCTCCCAATGTTTCCCTCTATCTTACTAATAGTTTCCAGATATGTATAAATTTCTCTGAGTATAATTTTCCTCTGTCCTCTTCCTAACTCCTACTTACTATATTCCCTTAATATAAATACGTTTTTGGATTGGTTGCTTAGGGAGTTCAACCGATGCAACCATCTGTAACTAGTTATTGGTTAATAGTTTGGACATAATAGTCTTTTAGATAAATTTAATGCATAGGTAGTTTCCCGAGAACACTTTAGTTAAATTACCTCCCTAGTTACTTTATGTTTTATTTCATGCTTAAGGTAACTCTTCATTATTTATTCCAACATGTACTTTGATTAATTACTTTCCTTATTAATAGAGTAATGTAATTTCATAAGACACTTAATTTCTTTTCTTAAAACAAGAAAGGCATATAATGAATAATTACATACACACATCCCTTCATTAATACATGAATATAGGCATATTTATAGTATTACATAAATATATTTATATATAGACATATGCATATGTGTGCACCCATATGCCTATGTGTGTGTGTGTGTGTGTCTATATATATATATATAACCAAGCACATATTATAAAAATCATGCATTATTTAAATACATTAGAAAAGGTATAGTACCATGCATAAATAACTCCATAACGCCATCCAATAATTATAAACCACAATTCAACCACAAATAATATTCACCTAGTTTAATAACAAATATCCACAATTGAACAAATGCCAAGAGTTAATAAACGGACATCAAATCATAATAAAAGACAATTCCCAAAAGGACCCAACCCAGGGATAGGGATCATGGTAAGGCTTAGTCTTGTAGAATCAAGTGTTATCTCCATCACAACAATGATCAGGGATTTAGAGAGCACGCTCAGACCTGTGGAGCCAAGTGGAGACGATGCTCGGTACCTACAAGCCTACATCACCAAGGAGAGATACATGTGCATAGAAACATATACATACATATATGAGACATTGTAAACAGATGACCAAGATCGATACATTGTGTGGACCTCAGCTAAATGAGTAACTATGACTTCGTCCTGAGTCATGAAAACACATCTAACATATATACCAAAAGTAAAGCATGATAAAGAATTCTTGAAAGCACATTAGTCAAAATAGCATATTATAAGTGGGAAAGGTTAGAATTCCATTCATTATATATAATAATTCTTTTTCATAAATACATTAATCATGAACACATATATATCAAAGCATTTAACTGAGCATAATATCATCTAGATCTACCAAAATGTAAACAACTGAAATCATATAGTTTATGTCAAAATGCCAAACACAAAATAATAGTATAGTCATCCGAGAGGGTATTACATACAAACTCTCGGGCTATCAATAAGATTACTATCAATCATAGATTTCCCTTGTCAAGGATAGACAACATTATGGATTACTTGAGTGGAGCTGAGTATTTCACAAAGATAGATCTGAAGAGTGGATATCACCAAATGCAGATTAGAGAAGGAGATGAATGGAAGACAACCTTCAAGACAAAGGAGGGCTTGTATGAGTGGTTAGTCATGCCTTTTGGGCTAACCAATGCACCGAGCACATTCATGTGTCTCATGAATGAGGTATTGAAAGAATTTCTAGGTAAGTTTGTTATTTTTTACTTGGATAATATTTTGATCTTCAGTAAGACATTGGGAGAGCATATAATGCATATTTGTATGGTCTTTGAGAAGTTAAGGGAAGAGAATTTGTTGATCAACTTGAAGAAGCAAAGTTTTTTGAAGGAGTTAGTGTACTTGGGATTTTATGTCTCAGCAGATGGTCTTAAAATGGACCTAGAGAAAGTGAAGGCTATCCTTGAATGGCCTACTCCAAGGAGTGTTGCTGAGGTGAGATGTTTTCATGGTTTGGCTAGATTTTATAGAAAGTTTATCAATAATTTCAGTAGTATTTGTGGACCCTTAATTGAAACCATGAGAGGGGATACAAAAGAGTTTAAGTGGACTGCAGGAGTAGAAAAGGGTTTTTATTTTTTGAAGAGAAAAGTTACAAAGAAGCCTATTTTAGCACTTCCAAATTTTAATAAGGTATTTCAAGTAGACTGTGATGCTAGTGGCAATGCCATTGGAGTTATTTTGAGCCAAAAAGATAAACCCATTGCATATTTTAGTGAGAAGTTGAATGATGCCGAAAGAAAATATTGTGTTTATGATTAGGAGTTTTATGCTATAGTTCAAGCATTCAAGAAGTGGAGACATTATCTTTTGCCTAAAGAATTTGTCTTGTTTACTAATCATCAAGCTTTATAGTATTTGAATAGCCAAGGAAATTTGAATCTGAGGCATTTGAAATGGGTTGATTATTTGTAGAGTTACACATTTGTTTTGATGCATAGGAGTGGAAAGTCTAATAGAGTTGCAGATGCTCTAAGCAGGAGGATGAATTTGTTGACAGAGATGTAGATCAAAGTTGTTGGGTTAAATGAACTCAAGATTTTGTATCTTGAGGATCTCAATTTTGGCGAGGCTTGGAGAGCTTGCATAGAACACGTTACTCTAGACATGACCAGATGGTTGGATTTGATAATCCAAGATGGGATGTTATTCAGAGGGATCCAGTTGTGCATTCCAAAGAGTTCCATGAGGGAGAACCTAATCAAAGAGAATAATAGTGGAGGATTGGTTGGACACTTTGGTCGAGATAAAACTATTACTCTGGTTAGTGAGCATTATTATTGGCCACCATTGCAACAAGATGTTAAGAAGTTTGTGCAGAGTTGTAGAATATGTCAGATGGAAAAAGGAACTAGGCAAAATATAGGGTTATATCAACCATTACCTATACCAAAGAGGCCATGAGAAGATATTAGTATAGAAATTGTTCTTGGTTTACCAAGGAATCAGAGAGAACATGATTTCATTTTGTGGTGGTGGATAGGTTCTCGAAGATGACACATTTCATTCCTTGTAGAAAGACTAATGATGTTGTTCCTATGGCAAAATTGTTTTTCAGAGAAGTTGCGAGACTACATAGTCTACCTAAAAGCATAGTTTTAGATCGAGACACTTGTTGGGTACTTTTGGAGGACATTGTAGAAGAAGCTAAAGATGAATTTGAAGTTCATCTCAACACACCATCCACAGACTAATGGATGGATAGAAGTGGTGAACAAGAGTTTGGGAAATTTGTTGAGATGCTTAGTTGTAGTTAAACCAAAGGGGTGGGATTTGATTTTACCATAGGCATAATTTGCATACAATGATTTTGTCAATAGGAGAATTGTTAAATAACCATTCTAGGTTATATATGGAATTAGTCCTAGAAATAATTCAGAATTAAGGAAGTTGGACAATGGAGAAAAGAGTAGTGCTGAAGCTGAAGACTTTGTAGAGCACCTGAAGAAATTGCATGAAGAGGTTGGGAAGCATATTAATAAAATGAATATTCAGTAATAGGTTAAGGTAGATTAGAAAAGGAGACATAAGGAGTTTTAGATTGGAGATGAAGTTATGGTTCATTTGAGAAAGGAGAGATATCTAGTGGGAACATACAATAAGTTGAAGATGAAAAAATTTGGACGATGTAAAATCCTGAAGAAGTATGATTTAGGACATTCTTTTGAAGTAGAGTTTCCCAGTGAGCTCAATATTTCACCTATGTTTAATATTTCACATTTGACAAAGCATTGTGAAGGTAGTATGGAAGATGAAATAGAAAAAGCATAGTGGAATATTCTAGCACCTACTTCAAGTATAATAGAGATAGAGGATATCCTAGATAGTCATGTGGTTAGAAGCACAAGAAACAAGAAATATGAAGAGTACTTGGTCAAGTGGAAGGGATGACCTATTGAAGATTCATCTTGGCTATCAAAGGATGAGGTTGAATGCCTTGGTTCTCCTCTTAACAACTGAAATGTGACAAGGTTGCTTCTCAAATTACCCTGGGTGTTTGATGATGACATAAAGTTTTTCCATTAGCTTGAAAAGAGAAAACAAGTTGTTTAAACCATCGATTTTACTACACCAAAAGTCAGGTTTTCAATTCAGACTAAAATTGCTAAGCAAGGAGAAACCCGATGACGCAGCTTTGAAGTGTAAACCGAAAGTGCAACCGGAACATGATAAAGTGGAACCCGACAGGAGTAAACTGATAGTGGAACCTGACGAGAAGAATACAGTGCAAATCAAAAGAATATACAAGAGAGGAACCCGATGGAAAGTTCAACAAAGGAACATCGAAAGACTATCAAACTAATTTTAGAGCAAACCGAGCATCAGACACCGAAAGTCAGTTATATCCTGAGAAAAGTGGATCTAACTTCCACATTAGATAAAATAGATATATTCTATTTATAGAGTTTTTATTTGCTTTAAATCCATTTCTCGAGGAACAAGAAACAATATTGTAATTGTTTTCATCAGTCTAAATGATTAAAAACATGTAGAATAGGAGATCAAGGTCAAGTTGTAAACCTTTGATCATAGAGTTAAGTTGTAATACGTGAAAATAAATTAGGTCAATCTATGTTATAAATAGATGTTGTAATCATTTATTTGAGAAGGATGAGAGGATGAATGTAGGCAACGAGCACATCTATGGATCAGACTGAGAGTTTCAAGAAGAAAAATAGCAAAAGATGAATCTGGTTATCAAGAACCAAGAACAGAGGCTACCGAGAAATAGAGGTATCAATAAATCACATTAGTTGATACATTTATATATGTAATCTTGAATGGATATGTAATCAGAAATTTTTAGATTGCACAGACTCAGGTCAATGAGTATTTTTGTTTGCATTCTAACAAGTGTAGCAAATAGAAGAAATCCTTTCAAGAAAGGTGGATTTAACAATCCTATTATAAATCTCTTTACCGAGTGCACACTAAAGAGTGTTGCTAAAGTTCTTAACTGAGTAGACCTTAACCAGTCTCCACATAATACTCCTAATACGGTAGATCATCAAAAGTGATCAAATTGTAAGCCTTAACCGGCCCCTTTCAATCTACAGATAGTGAAGTTATTATGGGTGCCATCCCCACTGCGGTTTTTACCTTCTAACAGGGGTTTTCTGTGTTACCATATCTTATGTTATGTGTCAATTACTTTCATGAATGTTTCTATGAATGTTTACATGTTTGTTAAAGTTTATGAATTGATATATCTTACACAAAGATAGTATAGAACAGATGATTGGTTATACAATTGATTACACAATGGATAAAGGTTAAAAGAGATAAAAAAATTTAGAGGTATTGATTCACCACTCCCCTCTCAGTACACACTTCCCATTATTTCCAACAATTGGTATCAAAGCTAGATCTCTTATTTGGAAATTTTAAAGACTTAAGAGAAAAGATCATACAATGGAGAAGTATAGGCTTAAAAAGAGTATTGAGAATCAGAAGCTAGAAATTTAGATCTTCTATGAGGAGTATAAAGAAGCTAGAATCAAGATGAGACAACTCCTAGATGAAAGAAAGATTATGGAATCTCACTGTAATGAAATGAATTACCATGAAGAAGAGATACCAGATCTATTTGAGTCTTCAGGATCAACAACTAGCAAAGCATCAGACACGTCAGAAGAAAACATCACAATTCTAAATGAAATCAATCAACATCTGGTTGGAAAAGTAAAATCTCTACAAATCGATCAAGAGACACAGATGGTAAGAATGATTGATGTCATGAATAATTCTAAACAAGATGAGCAAGAAAGAACACTAGTTATTGGTGACAGGAGGAAGATTACTTCAAAGTTGCAAGAGAAAGAGTCAGAAATAGAAAGACTTACAAAACATCATCATGAGATTACAAATCAGATTATTCTTATGAGTCAAGAGGCAAATAGAATGAATATAGAACTAATTGAAAGAATAGAAGCTATCAGTGAGCTAAGGGAAGAAAATGAAAATATGAGACAAGAAGTAAGAATTCGGCAACAACATAATGAAATAATCAAGAGAGCTGAAGAAAGCAACAAAAGGATGGATGATTTTTTTGATGGACAAAGGAGAGCCAACAACAACATCGGACTAGGCTATACCGAGGATGGATAATCACCCAATCAAGATGATCCAAAAAATTTCTATGCAAATCCAAGACCAAGAAAGCTTATATGCAATCACTATGGAAGGCAAGGCCACACATCAAATGTTTGCAGGATAAAAATGAAAGGTATTCCTAAATCCACACATTCATTCATAGGAACTTGTTATAAATGTAACAAGAAAGGAAATAAAGCATATGAATGTAAATCAGAGGTGAAACAACCCAAGAAGGAAACCTACATGGAAAAATATTGTCCTACTTGCAAAATGCATGGGCACACAACTCTTGAATGTTGGAGAAAGAAAAGGAAAGCATGGAAGCCTAAAAATCAAGAAACGACCTATCAACCGAAAAGAGTCGGTAACCAATATGTATGGGATTACAATACATGGGTAAATTGTACATCATGTGCAATATTTGGTCACATAGATCCAAACTGTATGAGATAATGGAAAAAAAGGTCTAGAGGCTGGACTAACCCCGTAATGACATGTATAGACTGTCATAAAGTCGGTCATCTGAAGAAAGACTATAGAGACCGAATGACAGAGACCAGTACATTTGCCAATGGAAAAACCATTGAAGACATTAGAAAGATGAGAAACAAAATGTGGAGGAAAGCTACAAACACTAAAGAAGCTGAACTGAGCAATGCAAATGGTGACACCTTATCCAATGGATCTGGTGACATCACCACCCCCACCTAAGTGAAACAAGTATAGAACTGCATTATACCAAGTTATATTTTGCATCAGTTCCATTATACATAGTTAAAATTACCAAAGCAACATGATTAAAGATGCACTATGGTATTACTTGTTATAATTTTGTGAATTCAATTTTATTGGTTAATGCATACCGAAATGTGTCAGTGTAATTACAAAGCTAGGTTGTCTACACTTACCGAGAATCATCGGTTAACATATAAAAGATAAAGTTGCCAGTGTAAAATGAGATCCATTGGTAATCATTTGAGTTGACAAAGTTGTCTTTGTCATACACCGAAATCCGTCGGTGAACATAACAAGTTAACAAGATGCCCCAAAGCATCACGTATTCACCGAAAGAGAAGTTAGTGTATCACCCGACGACTCTGTCTTCACACACCGAGGAGTGGTTGAGCATTGATGACTTGACTTAGGGAAAATTCTATAAATAGACAACATAAGGGTTTCATTTTCACCAAGCGACAGAGTGAACCAGAGAATGAAGAAACAACATTGCAGAGCGACTCCAACTCGATTCATAAGTACTCCAACAGACTCCTAATAGCTACAAAGGTGAAAAGTAAGTACAAGCATAAAGCAAGAACTTTGTTTGTAATTTGCAAGAAAGCCCTAATTTTAGAATCAATGGCAACTACATCAAGAATCGCTAAACTCAAGAATGTTAAGAAGAACAAGGTCAATCTTATCAAGAACTCAACCTGTGAGGAACCACATTATAAGATATGTCATGAGATTGCCTTGCAACCCGACAATGCTGGTTCATTCTCCAAAATACCAGCTAGGGTTTTTCTCATCGAAGACGTGTGAGCATATATTCACTGCAAAATAATAGAGATCGAAGACCTGGAAGTTGAACAATCTTTTAAGAAGCTTTGCAACAATGATGGCACTATCAAGGAAGAGCACAAGCACATCAAGGTAAAAGGGCTCACAAATGCCCTATGGTTCCCAAAGGAGTTCAAGACCAAATGGATTCGGTTAGTACTAAGCAGGATACATGACCGAAAGCTATGGTTGGATAAGCCTAAACTGATAACTAGGGATGTCATACATGTTTTCACTGGTTATCCCATAACCGATAAGGTAAAGGCATTAAAGCGCCCGCCTAAACTTGAAATTGAGAAGAATATCAGAGCTACATGGGATGGAAGAGAATTGAAGGTATCCACCATCAATGATGATGAACTAAAATTTGGAGCATGTGTCTTAGGATACAAGTTCTTTCAGGCTAGCAGGATGAAAAATATTGCATCCAGAGTAGTGGATACATCCTACAAGATTGTCAATAAGGGATTGCAGTTGGATCTATCAGAACTACTACTCAGACAATTAGAAGAGAACATGAAGACAATAAGAAATACAAAGACAAATTCATGTAAGTTTGGTTCTCTAATAATGTGTATATTTTTCTATTTCCAAGAATCTTTCCCATCTATAGGAAATTTGCAATGGGACACAACAAGACCAGTAACCATATAGATTAGTGAGTTCATCAAATCACTAGGAGATAACTTTGAGTCAGTTATGTAAGAATACTTTTTTGGATTCAAAGATAGAATACAGAAGAGAGTAAGGATTCCAGAATAGTTAATTGAAAAGTTCAAGACTTACATATGTTTTATGGTCGACACTAACTATACAAACATCAAGCCAGTTGTACTGAGAACAACATGGCTATCTCCACTTGACTATGAAGTGAACATAGATCAAGCATCTAATGTAATTGAGGCATTGATAAATGAGTCATTAGATAAAACACAACCTAATTTTGGAACTTATGAAGAAGCCAAAGAAAGGATTAAAACTGGCTTGGTTGTGAACAAGATTGATAAGAAGAAAGATAAGATGGTTAATAATTTGAAGAAAAGGTTGTCGGTAACAGAAGAAGAAACTAAACAGAAAGAAGAAACCAAGGGTCAGTCAACCATCGGTGAAGCTAAGAAGGAGAGTGACGCAGAGTCTACAGAGTCAGATACACCACTACCTCCACCAGCAAAGAAGCCAAGGACTACTGCAGCATCCAGGACCAGGAGTCAGACAGAAAAGGATGCAAATCCTTCACCGATAAAGAAACGTCAAGTAAGGACCTATAAGAGGAAAGCCCAAACACATAAAAGGGGACCAACAAAAAGAAGGAAGGTCCTAAGAACTAGGGAAGACATTGAGGACACTGAACAAGATGAATCTATCCAAACAGAAAATAATAAGATTCCTAAAACCATCGATGAAATATGTACATCAATGATTAAGTCGGGATCAATTACTGAATCTAATATCATAAAATGGCTAAGTCTGGACCCCGTGGACCAGAACAAGATTGAGGAGGCAATTATCACAATGATGAGTATATTTAAATATATACCAATTCAATTTCATAAGAAAATGCCAAAAGAGCTATATGAAAGATTATTTGCCAGATGGACTTATGCATTGAAGAATGAGAAGGAGATAAGGGAAAGAGTCCTAGTCTCTCTTATGCCTCCCAAATCTAAAATAGAGGAGATTGAGGAGATGATGAAGAAACATGGAAAATAGTTCTCATCCAATATGAGAGCTTACAAGATTCTACAGGGAAAGCTTATAGAGATAGAGAAGAATACTAACAAAATTTGGAGTAAAATACTCAATAGACCTACTGAGGAAGCAAGCCCCGAGAGGAAATTACCTCTCACAAATGAGCCACACAATGATGACTCTCCGGCTAAACCTAGCCCATAACACATACTGATAAATGACACAGAGGATGTCACAATAGTAGAATTGGACAAAGAAGATTTGAACACAATAGGCAAAAAGGATATGGATGTTGCTGATGAAACAAGGCCAGACAATACTATGGAAAATACTATTATTAACATCATCGATGATCCTACAAATGAGGTAAATAAAGATGAAGATATTAAAATTACATCTGATCAGCCTAAGGATCAAGATACATCTGTTGATGCTGCACAAGTACACATATTGGGCCAGATGCCATTATTGATTCAAGCAATCAATATAATCTCACAAAAGGAGAAGACCCCCGAGCCTGATATAAGCATACCCAAGGATGCAAGAGAAGGAGAAAAGAAGGATGCAACTGATGAACAGGTAGTCATTGGTGGAGAATAGAAATATGGTGATCAAAATGTTACAAATATAGATCGCACACAACAAACAGATAGAGACCAAACAACAAAAGATGCACAAGTAAAAGATGCAGATGAAGTGCAAAAAGAGAAAGATGAGCAAGATAAGAAAATTGATACCATACCGAAGGAAACCAAAAGCAAAGATGCAGATACACCAAAGTTTGATAAGGATATGTCCTCAAACAATCGATAGGCAAACACCAAGCAACAAGAAAAAGGTACAACACCACATAAGCCATATAGTAGCACATCAGACCAATCACAAAAGATGGCTATGGTTCTGCATATAGGTGCATCACAGAAGAAAAAGAAGAAGACTAAGAAAAACAAGTTGGAAGTCACACTAGATGAAATAATTGAAATACCAAAGTGTGATCCAACTACTTTGGATTTTAAATCACTCCAAGAATATGGATAAATCTGTCAAAGGAAATATTTGCAAGAAAATCTTAAGAAGTAGCACCGAGACTCATTGGTACTGGAGACCACAAGGGATATATTGAACCAGATAGTTCTCGACATTGATGTTGATCACAATGCCCCCATTTTGGATCAACTTTACATTCTCACCAAAGCCATCACAACACAAAATGTAGATGCAGAAAAGGTGATTGAGGAACGAGTAGAACATAAGTTTCAATACAAATTGACAGAAAAGATCAGCAAAGAAGTGACAAAAAATAAGGTAAATCTTTTAGAGTTAACAAATGAATTAGATCTAGTCATTACTGAATTTGTTTCCTTAATTTAAAAGCTATGCACTTTAGAGAAATTTACAAAGGATAACAATGATAAGATTGCAAAGATCAATTCTGATCTAAATGCAAGTGCACAAATTCTAACCACAGATGGAAATGCACTCAAATTGCATTATGTGAAGATCATTGAGATCAAATGGTTAAGACAAGAACTGTGGGAAGCAGAATCTCAATTCAGAGAAGAGGTTACTGAGATACAGTCTCTACTATTACCGAACCTCACACTTCTGAAACAACACATAAGTTTGGCAAGGCAACTTATTGCAACCCCTGAGATATCTGTAGCAGACAACATCTATGACATGCATGCCCAGATCACATTAGAGAATATGGCTCTTGAACATCTCAAGGAGAAATGGGAGAAGATGATGGAGGAAATGAAGACCTCTCACTCTCATATTTTTTTATAAGCTATAGGTATACACCTTTGCCCTTACTATCAAAAAAGGGGTAAAAAGAAAATGATATGTACAAAAGGGGAAAAGAAAAATATAACACAAAAGGAAAAGAAGAAGAGATAGTATAAAGACAAAGTGTACATACACATATACTTTACTATACCGGCATATGCATAGGGGGAGTCATGAAATGACTAAGTAATATACAAGGTGTACATACTATAAACTTTGTTAGTATTCTATACATATCAATTTTTGATACTAATGTCAAAGGGGGAGATTGAAGACATAAAGTTTTTTCATTAGTATGCAAAGAGAAAACAAGTTGTTTAAACCATCGGTTACACTACACCAAAATTCAGGTTTTCAATTCAGACCAAAATTGCTAAGCAAGGAGAAACCCAACAACACAGCTTTGAAGTGTAAACCAAAAGTGCAACCTGAACATGATAAAGTGGAACCTGACAGGAGTAAACTGAAAGTGGAACCCGGTGAGTAGAATATAGTGCAAACTAAAAGAATAGACAAGAGAGGAACCTAATAGACAGTTCAAAAAAGGAACACCAAAAGACTGTAAAACTGATTTCAAAGAAAACCAGGCATTAGACACTGAAACTCAGTTATATCCCAAGAAAAGTGGATCTGACTTCCACATCAGATAAAAAAGCTATATTATATTTATAGAGTTTTGATTTGTTTTAAATCCATTTCTTGAGGAACAAGAAACATTATTGTAATTTTTTTAATCACTCTAGCTGATTAAAAACATGCAGACTAGGAGATCAAGGTCAAGATGTAAACCTTTGATCATAGAGTTAAGTTGTAATACGTGAAACTAAATTACGTCAATCTATGTTATAAATAGATGTTGTAATCATTTATTTGAGAAGGATGAGAGGATGAATGTAGCCAAAGACCACATCTACGGGTCAGACTGAGAGTTTCAAGAAGCAGAATAGCAAAAGATGAATTTGGTTATCAAGAACCAAGAACAAAGGCTACCAAGAAACAAAGGTATTAATCAGTCACATTAGGTGATATATTTATACATGTAATCTTGAATGGATCTATAATCAGCAATTGTTAGATTGCACACACTCAGGTCAATGAGTATTTTTGTCTGCATTCTAACAAGTGTAGAAAATAGAAGAAATCCTTTCAAGAAAGGTGGATTTAACAATCCTATTGTAAATCTGTTAACGGAGTGCACACTAAATAGTGTTGTAAAAGCTCTTAACAGGGTAGACCTTAACCAGTATCCAAATAATACTCCTAACAAGGTAGATCATCAGAATTTATCAAATTGTAAGCCTTAACCTGCCCCTTCCAATCTGCAGATAGTGAAGTTTTTGTAGGTATCATCCCCACCGTAGTTTTTACCTTCTAACAGGGGTTTTCTACGTTACCATATCTTGTGTTGTGTGTCAATTAATTTCATGAATTTTTCTATGAATCTTTACATGTTTGTTAAAGTTTATGAATTGATATATCTTACACAAAGATAGTATAGAGCAGATGGTTGGTTATACAATTGATTACACAATGGATACAGGTTAAAAGAGATAGAAAATTTAGAGGTATTGATTCACCCCTCACCTCTCAGTACACACTTTCCATTATTTCCAATAGTATGATGAAGGAGCATTCAGGGTGTAAGAGCAATCTTCAATCACCCAAAAATATTTTCTAGTTTTTCAATAAGGGCTATCTTTGGACAGGGTTGTTGTTACTCCTAAAGAGAGTTTGTTGTCATTAGTTTTCTACAAAGTCATATATCGGTGAAAGAAACTGAAGGAGGGAAGTCATACAATGAAGAAGACACGGTTAGTAAAGGCAACGGAGACAACCACCAAGCACCGTGCAAGTATCAAGCACCGAGCGAGCTACACATACGAAGTCATGCAAGGATAGTTACAGAGCAGTCACAAATACCGAGAAGAGAGTAAAATTACCAAGTAAGCACAAGCATGTTTACCGAGAACTCTAGAGCTGAAATTTTATTTGAAATTAGATACATTGGATTTGGACACCGAGAAGGAAGTGTTGCATAGAACTCAAGGTAAAATTTAGTTGATTCATTGGGACTCTGACACATGATTGGAAAGGATCAAGAGGCAGATCCATCTTTGAAGTTTTAGGAAGCATACGACATTGGAGATGTAACCTAAGTTTAACCACTTAATCTCCACCATTGATTCTTGAAGCCCTAGATCTAGTTAACTGCCTGTCATGCCCAAAAAATCACGCCCAAAAATGCAACAACTTTTTTTTTTAAAATAAAGGTGAATTTTAATGGAATATTAATGTCATGAGGGTGTAAGGGGTATCATGACAAGTGTCAACCTCCCTTACCCCTAAACATATACTAAAGGAATAGTTGCACAAGGTGACGTTATTCATAAATTTGACTAGGATTAATTTTAGGCTAATGCTCAAAGATTTAACCAGGTGAGGTTATATGGAGTACGCATGTCATTCACTAAATTTTATTAATAGAGTTTGATGATGTGGAGAGAGAGAGAGAGAGAGAGAGAGAGAGACCCCCTATTCTCCGTCTCCAGGGTCATTCAAAAAAGCCTGGTAAGTTATTAGATGATGAATTCTATGCTTAATTAACTCTCTAGGGTAGGGCACTGCCATAATATTATTTTTATAATAGTCAGTATACTGGCCACATTTATTGACCACATAAAAATAACATTAAGAGTCCCTAAGTTTTACTTAAAAATTTAATTAGGTTCTCCCCCTTAAAATATTTTCCAATTAAATTATTATTGTCTTAATTGATGGCTAGGATAAAAATGGCCCTGAAGAGAAATCTTATAACTTAAACGTTAAGGCTAGATAATCGAGTCAAGGGCTTCGATTAGTTCAGGAATGATCTTCAAATTTTTCAATAGTCTAATTAGACGTTTGATGAACCCTTAATTTTCCAAATCCTCTATATAAAAAAAGAGAACACCTAGAACTTTAATAATGATTTTTATACATTTGTCTGTTATGAACATCTAAACCCTGCTAGGTCAATATCTACTAAAATAAAAGTCCTTAGGGGAATCAACCAATTAAGTTTAAATTATCCAAATAATGACTGTAGGAACAAATTATGAATCATTCCCATAATTACTTTATAAACTAAAGTTATATAACCATTAAAACAACTCAAAAAAAAAGAAGAAACAACTAAAACAAAAGAAACTCTATTCAAATAGAGTGACTAAGAAGTCAACTCTTGAAGATAAAGTTACCCATTAACTTTAAGGGTGGAGCCATATATTAATATTAAATTTAAAATGCCTTCTTTCCCTCTCAAAAGAAATCCCCTAACCCTAATTTGAAATTAGGGTTAGGGTTGAATATGAAGTTGACAAAAGACCCCTTTTTTTTCTTTCCTTCATTTCTTCTCCTATGCAACCCTAGTTTTATTACTCTCTCTTTTTTTTTGTGGTTGCAGGTCATCAATGGAGGGTGGGTGAAAACCATAAGATACCATATATGTGTATGTATATATATATATATAACATGTGTATATATATATTTAAATATACATATTTATAATCTAAAAAAATTTCAAATGCAAGCGAGCGCGGCGGTTTTATTACAGGTGGCGGGTTACGATTTTAATTTCCACCGCGTGGTTTAACAAGTGGCGGGGGCGTTTTAAGTAGGGCTGACCATGGGTGGCACCGCCCCCACAACCCCACCACAGCGGCGGCATAGCCGCCGACTGTGGTGGCTGCGCCCACCACGGCCTGCCCCACTGTCTTTAAACAGAACCCGCGGGGGTTTGGGATTGGCTTCGGCCGCCACCCCCCCCCCCTTTTTTTAAATTTATTTATCTTCTTTTTTTTTATTAAAAATGAA
>MU225692.1:5691371-5708882 GCA_018584345.1 Thuja plicata
AACACAAGTGTCAAATGACACACACAAAATTTACACATCACTAGGCCATGTCATATCCACTTAGGCAAAACTCATAAAGAAATGAAGAAATACATTTAAAGATTACACTTTCACACTCATCCAATTACTTTTACGAATAAAATTATGAAACAACGAGGTCTTGTCTCTCATCAGACGCAACCTTGGCTCAACTGAGTTCACATATCCCTTTGTTTGGTTCTCCAAATAAAATACCATGGTTTCTTACCTGCACACTCAATTCAAATATCAGTAGTCCAAAAAAATAATATACATCATAAAGAGATAAGCAATATTCAGAATACAAGGACATCATCAATATACTAAGTTATTACTAAAGATCACAAGATTACATAATACTCATTTTAAGCATTTATCATAAGATAAAATTAACATTGCAATAAATTGAAATTCAACATTTAAATCAAATAAATCCAAATCTCATCAATAACCATAACATAATCATAATGAGTTTCCAAATCAATAGTCTCAGAATAAAGGTTCATAATAGAAAACATAATATAGTCCATAAGGTGCATCATAAAGCATCATGTGTCCATACATCCAAAATAATCAAACCCACGGCATAAAGCATAAAGTCCATAATGTCTATAGTGCATCAAAAGAAAAGTATCATATGCTAAATCTATCATAAGCATAAAACTGGAAAACTACGATGTGGTTCTGGGTGAGGCCTCACACTGCCTGAATATTGTATAAAATATTATCTTTGAACATTGAGAAGTGTAAGAGAGAGAGTTGTCATTGAAGAGAGTTGACATAAAAGAGGGTTGACATTGTTGTTTATATTGTTGACAGAGTTGAAAGAGTTGATGAAGATGTTGAAAGGTGAAGCAAAGGAGAGGTATGCAGAATGAATTAGAGCTTATGATACTAAGCTACCAAGTGCAGAATAAGGTAACAAAGATATAGAACACACTAGGTATGGAAAAAATTAGACTGATGCACTTTATCAAACATTTTTTAGTAAATTTTGTTGTAATCAGTGAAGTACAAATCCCACTTGTGGGTAGGCCCTAACAAGTCTTATATTTTTTAAATCCTTTAACCAGGTACATCTCTTAGATTAGAGATTGTGAAATCCTCTAAAAAGGTAGATTTAATAATTATTTTGTACTCTTAACCGAGCATAGTACTCCTAACAGGGTAAGCTATCAGAAGTAGCTAAATTTGTAGCTCTAACTAAGTAACCTTTTTACTGCAATAGTGAAGGATTGTGGGTGTCATCCCCACCCTAGATTTTTCATCTAACAAAGGATTTCTACATGACCAAAATCTGTGTTATGTGTTTCATATTTTATGGTTTGGAATATTTACTTTATGTTCATTATATGCCTTGTATTCAACTCAGTAATAGATCAGAATGAATGGTTAAAAGTTTTAAGGGTATTGATTCGCCCCCCCCTCTCAGTACATAACTTTCCTAAGTTATTTTAAATATACTAACAATTGGTATCAAAGATAGTCTCTTGAGAAGAGGGTTTAACCACCTAAGAGGAAAGATCATGGCTATGGAAAGTTACAAGCAATCTAAGAAGATTGATAGTCTTGAGTTTGAACTAGAAAATGCACAAGAGGTGATTGAAGATTTGAAAACAAATATGGAAAATTCATTGAGAGTGAGGAAGCGACTGTGCAGTGAACTTAAATCCACTCAAGAACATGTTGATAATCTTGAGACATCATCGGAAGGTATTTTGAGTGATGAAGTTGAATTAGCCATTGCGGAACTCTTGGAAAAGAACAAGGCACTCACCGAGCAACTGAAGTCAGCAAAGAAATACCAAGAGGCACAAAAAGTAAGAATCACTAAGATAATTGATTCTAAGGGAGTAGTTGAAAATTCATTGATATTAGCTGAAGAAGATAAAAGAAAGTATGAAACTAAAATAGCTAAGAAAGAATCTGAGAATCAAGCACTGAAATGTGAAGTTGAAATATTAGCTAGTCAACTGAAATATGAAAAAGAATCCAATGAGATACTAAAGAGAAGTGATGAAGTACTAAGATCATTGGATGCACAGATCAAAGGTTATAAAAAACCTAGTGACAAAATTGGACTTGGATTCAATAGTGAGAGCACTACTGAGAAAGGAGAATCATCTAAGCAAGCTGAAAAACAAGACACTTCTGCCCTACTGGAGACAAAAAATCCTAGTTGTTACCACTATGGGAAATATGAACATACTACAAATGTTTGCAAAATAAAAAGAGGTAAGTCACTGTGCTCACCTAAGTTTGATGGGTATTTCTATATCTACAATAAGTATGGGCACTGAGCATTTCAATGCAGATCAAGAACTGTAAACAACATAAAAAAGCCCAAGTTTGATAGATACTGTAGTATTTGCAACAAGTACGGTCACAAGTCTAAAGAATGTAGATCACAAAGGAGAAATGACAAATGGGTACCAAACCAATAGAACATGCAGAGTAACCGATAGAAAACATCTATACCATGGGACTACAATACAAGGATATCATGTTTAGTCTATGGAAGGTATGGAAACATAGAAGAAAATTGTATGTTACTTCATGGCATAAATAATATGAGAACTTAGAGAAACCCAGGAATGGCATGTTTCCACTGCCACAAGACATGTCACCTCGTCAAAGACTGTAGGAACTGAGAGAAGACTCCAACCGAGGAAGAGACATCTCAAAAACCAAAAGTAAATGTAGAAGAAATGAGAGAGAAGATGAATAGGACATAGAAGAGAAAGACTATGGAAGATGGAACATCATTCAGAATAATTGAAGGCACCACATCCCCCAAATCAGGTGCAACCGACTCTAACTAATCAATCATAAGGTATGTATAGGAATTGCAAAAAAAATCTTTGAATCTTAAATCGGTTCCTAGTGTATGTGCAGAGATCCACATTAGCATATTTAGATGCATTTGGATACATACTGTAAAATTCATATTTTATATCATTCGATAAGAAGTAAGCAAAGGCCATCAGTAAAAGGGATCGGTAAATCATTTTTTATTATTTTATGACAGTTGGAAACCCTAAAACCTAGTGAAAGATATAAATAGACTCAGTCATCTATCATTGTCACTTATCATTTTTAAGAGTATTGTGAGCAAATTTGTAGAGCTGAATCTTCAAGCATATTCAAGCGATCAACAAGGTATTTCTAAACTATTACAATATTTTGAAAGATAAGTTGAATGTATCTGGATGTCAGTTGGTGTTTCCCTAGTTTTTTTTGTGTAACCAAATCAAGAAACGCAAAGCCCTAAGTGAATCTAATAGAGAATTTGAAAAGATGGCACGAAAGATTAATAACCCAATTGTTGTAAAGACTGATGAACCCGTGAACCCTAAGTATAAGCTACCACCAGAAATAGTAGCAAAAACTGATAAAATGGGAACCCTAACATCAATACCACTAATCGTCATCTTGATCGAAGATGTACGAGCATTCATACATTTCAAATTTGAGGAGATATGTATAGTGGAGATTGATATGTCATTTTGGAAACTATGTGTGAATGGAAAGCTGAAAGATGACCACGTTCATCTAGAGACTAAGGGTTTGACTCATGCCCTTCATATATTGAGAGTATTCAAAATAGAGTGGGTAAGAATGGTCCTTAGCCAAGTACATGAACAATTCATGTGTCTTGACCAATCAGTGAAGATCACAAAAGATGTTTTACACATCATAACTAGTTACCCGATTAATGACAAGCCAAAGGCTATAAGGAAAATTGAGAAGAACAAACTGAGTGAATTGATAAAGGAAAAATGGGATGGGAGAGGTCTGAAGACATATACTATTGAAGACCTTGAATTTAAATTTGCATGTAATGTTATATCCTACCGAGTATTTCAATCTTCCACTAGAGTTGATAGCGTACCATGTGGAGTTGTAGATTTCACATACAAAATTGTGAAGGACATGCAGATAGACATCTGTGAGATTTTGCTGAAGCAACTGGAAGACAACTTGAATACCATAAGGAAAGAAAAGTCAAATACTTTGAAGTTTGGATCATTACTGGTATGCATATATTTCTATTCTATGAATTTCCCCCATCTATCAGTAATGTTACATGGACAACAGAGAAACTTGTCATGTATCGAATAAATGATTACATCCTGAGTCTAGGTGAAGATCTTGATATGATTATGAATGATTATTTTCTTAAGTTTCAAGCTAAGAAACATAAGAAGAACAAGATAGAACCCCAATTGGTTGAAAAATATCATGACACCATATGTTTTGAAGTGGACATTGACACGTGTATCATAAATGTAGTTGAACCTAGAAGCACCTAGATACAACGTATGGGATATGAGATGGACATGAACATTGCAAATCAACAAATAGAATCTTTGTTAGCGAAGCCTGCTAAAAAAAGAACCAAAAGGTATGGAACCTATGAAGAACCTAAAGCCCAAAGGAGGACATAAACAATGATTGAAAAATTATCAAAGGATCTTAGAGTTGATGATGAAACAGATGAGGATGAATCCTATAACACAAAAGGGATAGAGCCACTAGCAATGAAGGCATCACCAAGTGCTAAAATAACTAGACCAAACACACAGTCCATAGTTACATCGAGAGAAAAAAGGAAATCAGAAGTTGATGAGCGAAAGAGAAAGACATATGTGAGAAGCAAGAAGGCTACGATCCAAACAAGAAGGAAATTGAACTTAAAATAATATAGTGAGATAGAAACTGAAGACCTAGGAAAGCATAAGAATATAATCTCAGGTAGAATACAAATGATTCTAGATGAGTCACTTGAGTTACTAAAGAAGAATGGAGGAATCTCTGGAATAAGATACATGATGTATGACAACCAAGATGAAGAAGATAGAACCAAAATAGAATAGGCAGTTGTTTTTACTTTGAATAAGCTTAAACTTGCACCAATTGAAGTTGTCGACCATCTACCTACTAAATTAAATAGCAAAATTGATGCTAGATGGAAGTATGTACTGAACATTGAAAAGAAAATGAAGGAAAGATCCCTAATTCTAGCACAACCTACTATGTCTATAACTGAGATTGATGAGAAGATGAAAACCTACTCTAACCATTTTCTTATCAAAAGTAGATCTTTAAGGATCACGAATGGAGAGTTAGAGAAAGTACAAGAAGAGATCGATGTACAATGGAGAAAAATTATTTCTATGTACATGGAGGATAAGACAGGAAAAGGTCAAGATACTGAAGAGAAAAGTAAGGAAGATGCTATTGACCTTATATTAGATAAAGAAGAAATCTTGATTGAAGATATTACAAAGGAGGACCCTGCAACCAAAATTGTAGAGGATGAAGATGTAATGACTAAAAAAGACACATAAACTAAAAAAAATAGATACAATTGATGTTGCTGATGCAAAACTATTAGAAGAAGTTCTAGAAAAAGTCAACGAGTATTTAGATATTGATATTGAAATGTCTAAAATGACAACCGATACAGAAGATAGAGGCACTGAACCGCCTACTTAAAAAGAACAAGGAGAAACTAAGGAGCTAGAGGCCATCGAGCCTAACATAGAATAGAACATCGAGGCACCTTCTATTGAGGACACCACGTGACATAAGTAACAAGCGAAGGAACAAGAAAAGGAAAAAGAAATAGATAATACATAGAACAAGCAGGAAGAACATAAGGAAGGAGATAAGATAGAATACCAGACAAAGGAAAAGACAAAAGAGAAAATTGAAGAGAAAAAGAGGAAAAGAAAGAAGAGTCACTAACATACAAAGGTACTGAAAAGCAAGAAGAAATTAAAGTAGAAAGTGTATCAGATGCATTAAAGGCATCTCCATCCACCGTATTGTCTACTGATGATAGTATTACAAATAAAAAGAAGAAATCAAAGAAGAGGAAACATATAGACATGAGCCAACCGATCATACTACCTAAGGTAGATCTAGCAAATGTGGACCCTGATGAGATGAAAGAATATGTCAAGTAAGTAAGACTCAAGACCATACCAAATAAATCACTTCAGAAGAAGAAAGAAAATATTGTATTAGAAGATGTCAAAGAGGTGTTACAAGAGATTGTGAATGATGCTACTACAAATGAAGAAGCAAATCTACTTGATCAAGCGACAGAGCTGATTAAACAAGTGTGTGAATCGAGTCAAGAAATAATCAATGGGATGATAAAAATTCATCAAAAGAGCATGATAAAAAATTATTAGAAGCAATTTTGAAGAAAATTACACTTGACAAGGTATCTCTTTCTGAAGCATGCACTGACATGGAGATCAAATTATTTGATATTCTTTTAGTATTTTAGCAATTTTGTTCTATTTCCCAATTCCTTAAAGAGATCAAGGAGAAAGAGGCAACTCTTGAACAAGAGATGACCTAGCAGCTAAAGAGAATTTCAATCGAGTCTGGATCCCTATAGGCTTATTACTCAAAGATCAAACTTCTAATTGGAAAGAAAAAATATCTTAGAAAGGCATAGCACAAACTCAGGTTAGAACTCCTGGAGCTGCAAGCTTCACTCATTCTCCACATAGAGTCTATGCAGAATCACTTAAAGAAAGCCAAAGATTTAATTGTTAGTCCCGATGGAAGTTCATTAGACACTATTAGTGGTATGGCAAGAGATGTTTCTACTCAAATAGTTTTTATAAACACATTTTTGCCAAGATACCTCTGGAAGACAAGACTAAGTAAGTAATATTTTGGCATGTTTATCAAAAAAGGGGGGATATATATAGTAAAGGGAGATATACATAAGGGAGATATAAGTAGTAGAATTTTGAGAAGCATAATCAAAGGGGGAGTCATAACTTTTTGAAGTTTTGAAAATTTTGATGACTTTGAAGTTTTTTTTCAAAATGCCAAACTAATGTCAAAGGGGGAGATTGTTACTCCTAAAGATAGTTTGATGTCATTAGTTTTCTGCAAAGTCATAAATTGGTGAAACAAACTGAAGGAAAGAAGTCATACAATGAAGAAGACATAGTCAGTAAAGGCAACTGAGATAGCCACCGAGCACTAAGAAGGTATCAAGTACCGAGTGAGCTACAGATACTGAGTCATGCAAGGACAGTTATTAAGCACTCACAAATATCGATAAGAGATTAGAAAATTACCGAGTAAGAACAAACATGTTTAACGAACACTCCAAAGCTGACATTTCATTTGAAATTAGATACATTGGATTTGGACACCGAGCAGGAAGTGTTGCACAAAATTTGAGGTAAAAGTCAGTTGAGTCATTGAGACTCCAAACACATGATTGGAAAGGATCATGAGGTATCTACATCATTGAAGTTTCAGAAGGCATACAACATTGGAGATGTAACCTAAGTTTAACCACTTAATCTTCATCGTTGATTCTTGATGCCCAAGATCTAGTTAACCACATGAATATTGTATAAGATATCAGCTTTGAATGTTGAGCAGTGTAAGAGAGAGATTTGACATTGCAAAGAGTTGACATAACAAAGGGTTGACATTTTTGTTCAGATTGTTGACAGAGTTGAAAGAGTTGATGAATATGTTGAAAGGTGAAGCAAATGAGAGATATGAAGAATGAAGAAGAGCTTATGATACTAAGCTATCAAGTGCAGAATAAGGTAATAGAGTTATATAACACACTAAGTCTAGACAACATTAGATTGATGCACTTTTATCAAATATTTTATAGTGAATTTGTTGTAATTAGTGAAGTACAAATCTCTCTTGTGGGTAGGCCCTAACAAGTCTTATATTTTGTAAATCCTTTAACCAGGTAAATCTCTTAGATTAGAGATTGTGAAATCCTCTAGAAAGGTAGAATTAATAAGTTTATTATACTCTTAACTGAGTATAATACTCCTAACAGGGTAAGCTATCAGAAGTAGCTAAATTTGTAGCTCTAACCGAGCAACCTTTTTACTGTAGTAGTGAAGGATTGTGGGTGTCATCTCCACTGTAATTTTTTCCTCTAACAAATGATTTCTATGTGACCAAAATCTATGTGTTATGTGTTTCATATTTTATGGTTTGGAATATTTACTTTATGTTCATTATATGCCCTATATTTAACTCAGTAATAGATCAGAAAGAAGGGTTAAAAATTTTAAGGGTACTGATTCACCCCTCCCCTCTCAGTACATAACTTTCCTAAGTTATTTCAACTATACAAATATTTTTTTTTATTTTTGGCAAGTTAGTAAGTGGTTCATGTGAGCACAAATTGTTCAAATTAATTCCTTAGAGATTTATTTTGGATATATAAGCTTCTCGGTAAATTTTCATTAAAAGATCAAGTCTGGTTTTGAAGATATTTCATTTTCTATTTTGGAGGGGTGGTACAAAAATTTTGAGCTTAGTTTAGAAGGTCTTAGAGGCTCTGAAAAGGGATAAAACTTTGATCATCTAGTGCTTCATGAGCCTATGGCATAGAGTGCTTCATGGCATTTACAACAGTAGCTAATCGACTCAATGGTTCACAAGTTATGGTTTTCGGAAGGTGGGCCTTCAAGGCTCAAGTTTCAATACAAAATGATTAGCGAGGAAAATCACTTAAGGTAGGGAATTGAACTGTTGGGTGCCAAAATGGGTAAATTTCACTTCTACAATATTCTAAGGTAGTTAATTGTGCTACTTATATAGGGTTGAAGGGGGATTTTATGGTTTAGTTCTAGTAGTGTAGATTGTGGCTTTGTCTTGCATATTATTGTAATGAAAATTCCCATGTGGCTATAGCATGTTACTTTTTTTAATATTGTAATATCCTTTCATTGAAAATAATAGAAAGAAAGTGTTTCTATTCTTTCCATTGTTCTATTCTTGCAATAATCTATTTATTTCCTTGTTGTGTTGTGTGTGTTTAGTTGAATAAGGGGTGTACCCTTCATCACTTATATCAAGAACAGGTTGACAAAGACCTAATTTCAATTTCCATCTCACCGCACCAAAACCAATGACCCTAATAAAAACATGTCAACCAAACATAGCTTAGATCCTTCATAATTACCTCAAGATCATAACACTCCCAAAAAATATTTTACTGATCACCCATAAACCATTTTAGTGATCAAGTCAGCCAAGAACATAAGAAAACTTATCACCAACTTGAAATTCCCTCTAAATATCATTATCTTGATCAATGTAGATTTCCAAATCATTAGGAACATAATCCAAGAGAATCCTTAGGAATCATGAAGCTCAAAAAAACAATCAAATCCATACTAGCTAACAGAATTGTCAACATTCTATGCTCACCCCAAGAAGATTGCCACCTTCCACTATAACACTTAAAAATTCCTTGAGGACCTTCAAAATCATGAACTCTTTGAACTAAATATGCATCACAATGTCCTTAAAACATTACCATCTGTGCTACCAAAGATCTTAACTCATTTATGTGGATGAAGCCAATCTCTAAAGCTTTGATACTCTAGTAGACAATAGAGTAGCCAGTCACTAACTATGATCTCATTGCTTACTCAAATCATCATATCAACACCTGCGACTTGAAATGAACCTAGTAAAAAGCCTCTACATCATCCCATGAGGTGCATAACTACTCATCCTCTGTAACCTTCCTTCACCATACCTCTGAACATATTGTTCCTCTGGAAAAAATGCATAAGAAACATGTTGACTGTTAGGATTAGTCCCAAGAGATAACTGAGAGGGGAGGTGAATCAGTTATCTACTAGTTTCAATTATTTTATCCAATTAAGTACAGAATAACATTAAGCATACATACAACAAGATAACATAGAATAGAACACCACAATTTTGGTTACAGGGAAACCAAAATAGGTAAAAACCTTAGTGGGAATTAGCACCCACAAAGAACTGCACTAGAGTATAATGATCCTTGTTAGAAGATCTTACAACCCTATTAGGAGTTGATCTTTACAATGCAATAAGTATAGTGACCCAGTCAAAGGTTGGACCCTGTTAGGAGTCTTTTACAAATAACCTTGTTAGGGGTGAGGACACACTGTCTAATAACACACTGCTTTAAATGATGAAGGTTGTAACCTTCTATACAACAGATATACACTATATCTGATATTTGAACTATTTAAGTAGACCTGTTGTCTTGATCAGTTCTAGTGACTTGTATAATATTTTTTCTTCTTCACATAGATCTTTAACTGTTGAATGATGTAGTTTTACTATTCTAATACATCAGACATTCTTCTCTATTGACTATCATGACTTGTCTCTTCTTTCTTTCTTCTCCCTACTCTTTTGCAATCACAAATGAACTACTATAAGTATCTTCCTCAAAAGATATGATTACATCAGTTGTAGGAAGCCCTTCAATAACTTACTTGTTGGCTAAACTAAGCACGCAACATAATTAGAACTACGTAACTCAAAATGAATAGACGCATCGCTTCACACAGTCAGCTCCACCAAAAAAACTCAAACATCACATTTCAGATGAAACATGTTAAGCACCTTTGGTTAAACATTCTTAACTCATAACTAAACTTGAATCCGAATACGCATATCCCAAAGATAGGCGCAACAGAAGAAATAATGAAATTACTGTCGGCTCTTAATAACAATCTTCTGAAACTATAGCTGGTAAATAGATCAACATAACTCAACTTTAACTGCACTACTAAATCTGTGTGCATGAACATAGCATAATAAATATGTCTACAACATACAAGTAACTACGCAAGGCTCCAACATATCCATACTAAAAATTGAATACAGAACACTATTGTATACTATATGTTGTCATCAATGACAAACATACAGTCAACTATTTGCACAAACGCAAATCTCCAACAATCTCCCCCTTTGACATTGATGGCAACATATGATATGAAAAACACCATCAATCCAAAAGTATCTTCTTTCTTTTTACAATCTTCTCAATATCCCCATCAAAAGTTCCTCTTAACTGGTGCATCTCTTTTTACTATATTTTTTATTTTCATGACTAAATACTTCCCCAGAGTATATGCTCCCCCTTACTATATACTCCCCCTTTGACATCAATGGAAAAGGATGCCAAATACAAATAAGCACAAGTACTACTCCTAAAGTAGAGTAGTCAACCAATCATCAGTCACCAAGGACTGATGCACTTGCTGCAAATTCTAATCAGACTCAGGAAAAGGAAATACTCCTAGCTTCTTTCTGAGATACTCAAAAGTATATTTTGATAAATTTTTCATAAATATGTCTGCCAACTGGTCTTTGGTGCTCACATAATCCAACTTCACCTCTCTCTCTGCAACTTTTTCTCTTAGAAAATGATATTTTATTTCTATGTGTTTTGTCTTTGTATGCATCAAAGGGTTCTTTGACATATTAATAGTGCTAGTGTTGTCACAGTGAATAACAATAGGATAATTAATCTGAATTCCAAAGTCTTTAATCATCTATTTGATCTGAACCATTGTGGAACAATTTAATGCTACTTCTACATACTCAGCTTCTGTTGTTGACTGAGAAATACAGTTCTGCTTCTTGCTTGTCCAAGTAACCAGCCAGTCTCCAAGAAATACTACTCCTCCTGAGGTACTCTTTCTATCATCAACACAACCTACCCAATATGCATCTATATACACATGAAGTTCTATATTTTCTAAGTTAGGATACCATAAACCATAGTCTATAGTCCCTTTTTAAATATCTGAATATTCTTTTTATTGCCATTAAGTGATTTTGTTTTGGTTTAGCTGCAAATCTTCCAACAATGCCAACTGCATTAGAAATATCTAGTCTAGATTGAGTGAGATATATGAGTTTTCCAATCATAGACTTTTATAGTGTTTTGTCAACTGCTGTAGAGTCATCATTTTTAGAAAGATTGCTTCCTGTTATCATAGGGGTGCTTACTCATTTGGAATCTTCATTCTTGAATATCTTCAATATCTCCTTCACATATTTAGACTGATTTGTGAATATACCTATGTCTTTTTGTTTTACATTTAATCCCAAAAATTATTTTATAGGTCCAATCATGCTCATTTGAAAATCGCTCTACATCTCTTTAGCAAATTCTGCACTAAGCTTGTCATTACCTCCAAAAATAATGTCATCAACAAAAATAGAAACAAGTAATAATCCTTTAGGTGTCTCTCTTATGAATAAGTTACAATTTTCTACTCCCTTCTTGAATCCTATCTTTGCCAAGTAGCCATCAAGTCTCTCATACCATGCTCTTGGGGCCTGTTTGAGTCCATAAAGGGATTTCTTTAGTCTACATACCATGTCTGGTTTGTCTAATAAATTAAATCCTTTAGGCTTTTCTATGTAAACTTCTTCCTTCAAGTCACCATTCAGAAATTTTGACTTGACATCCATCTGATATACTTTAAAGTTCTTGAATTTTGCATAAGCTAAAAACAATTTAATAGCTTCTAGTCTGCTCACATGGGAAAATGTATCAGAGTAGTCAATTCCTTCTCTCTTCGCATATCCTTTACATACCAGTCTTTCTTTGTTTCTTATCAATGTACCATCTTCATTCATTTTGTTTCTAAATATCCACTTAGTTCCAATCACATTTTTGTCACAAGGTTTAGGGACCAACTCCCATGTGGCATTCTTAATTATCTGATCTAATTCTTCTTGCATTGCATTTTTCCAATATGAATCATTACAAGCATCTTCAACACTTAAGGGTTCAATTTGTGAAAGTAAACATACCTCTTCATGAACGGTTAAATCTTTTTCTTTAGATCTTGTCAAAACTTTACTGCTCTGATCTCTAATGATATCTTCTTTTAAATGGTATCTAAATGTGTATTTTGAAATTTTAGGTGTGACACTTTCATCTGTAATCTATGATTCCTCTTCACTTGGTTTAGGTTTATTGCATGATACATCAATACAGTCAAACATTTCTTCGATAACTATTTCTTTACTGATAGGTATAGGTTCATCTTCAATCATAAGTGCATAATCATAGTATCTCTCTTGAATCATGAACTTCTCATCAATCTTCACATGTGCACTTTCAATCATTTTCTTCAACCTCAAATTAAAACATCTGTAATCTTTTATCTTAGTAGAATAACCAAGAAAAATACCTTCATCACTTCTAGCATCAAACTTACCAACACCATCATCTCTCTTGATGTAACACTTTCTTCCAAAGATTTTGAAGTATTTTATTGTAGGCATATTAGCAAACTAAAGCTCATAAGGTGTCTTGTTTGCGCCTGGCCTTAGTTGAATTATGTTGATAGTATAGACTTTTGTATTGACTTCTTCTCTCCAATAGGTGTGCACAACTTTTCCTTCAATAATGATAGTGCACGTTGTGTCAAGTATGATCTTGTTTCTCCTTTCTGCAATTCCATTCTGTTGAGAGGTTCTAGGTGCACTTAGCTATCTTTTGATCCCATGTTCTTCATAGTACTCAAGAAAATTTTTAGAGGTGAATTCTCCTCCTCTATCAGATTTTAGACACTTTATCTTTAATCCAGACTCATTTTCAACTTTAGCTTTGAATATTTTGAACTTCTCAAAAGCTTCAGATTTATCTTTCAAGAATGCAACCCACATCATTCTGGAGAAATAATCAACAAAAAAAATAAAATACCTTTCACCACAGTATGATCTTGTTTGAGTAGGTCCACATAAGTTTGTATGCACTAGATCTAATTTGTTCTCTGCAAAGTTTTGTTTTCTTCTGAATGAGTTCCTCACATGCTTTCCCATCACACATTCCCTACACATAGTATCAACTGGTCTTTCTATACTAGGAAGGTCTCTTACTGCCTTTACATTGCTTATCTTTACTATGTTGTCAAAATTGATATGAAAAAGTCTTTTGTGCCATAACTAACTGTCAACCACTTTTGCAACAAAACAACTTACTTTGGAGTTGAGCTGAAAAACATTACCTTTAGTTTTTCAACCTGATGCAATCATGTCTCCTTCTTTGTTATTTATTATGCACTCTTTTTTTTTAAATTCCAACTGATATCCTTTATCGAGAAACTGTCCAACACTTAGTAAGTTATGATGTAAACCATCAACATACAGAGCATCATATGTTTTGTTCTTTCCATCTAGAGTGATTGATCCTCTGCCTATGATAGGTTTAGGAGTGTTATCTCTGAATCTAAACATGCCACCTTTGTACTTATCCAAATGTACAAATCTATCTTTGTCTCCTATCCTGTGATGTGAACACCCACTATCAATGATCCAGTATTTTCTGATGTCTGTTTGGGAAACTAATGCCAATTCTTGTGCTTTCTTTTCATCTTCAATTTCCATTTCATCAAACATTTTTTCAATATCTTCAATTGCAACGAATCCAATTTCATCCTCTCCTAAATCATCATTAGTCACACCATCTTCAGCATAGTAGCATTCCTTTGTATATTTAGGCTTGTAATCTATTCTGAAGTTCTTGACTCTTGTAGGACACTTGGATGCAAAATGGCCAACTTTGTTACATGAAAAACATTTGAATGGTGACTGTCCTTCATATTTTCGTTTTCCTTTCCTTTCTTTCTTAGCGATCATAGAAATGATCTCTTCTAGTTCTTTAACCACTTCTTCTTTCTCAATATTACTAGAAGTACTCATAGATTTCTTACCATGGACTGAGGCTTTGAAGGTTGTTTCAATTTTAGGTCCTGTCTTCAATCTTGATATCTCAAATGCTGAAATTTTTCTGATCAACGTTTCTCTTTTGAAGTCTTTTGAAAATTGCATAGTCTCATCCAAGATGTTTATATTTCTCTCATAATCCATTGTCAATGTAGTCATCAATTTGTCCATTATGTCTTCCTCTAAAATTTCTCCACCATTGTTTCTGATTCCTGAAACTGCTTCATTAATCCTCTAATTGTAAGATCTGATGTTTTCTTCAAGTAGCATCTCTAAATTGTTGTATCTCTTCTTCCATGTCTTTCTACGTGCATTCTTTTCTTGGATGTCTCCTTCAAACATGTCTTCTAGGTACTTCCATATTGAATAGGCTTTATCTGCCTTCTTAATCTCAGAAAATTCACTGTCAGATAAGGCACTTATTAGGGCTTCTTTGGCAATTGCATTTTGGGTGAATACTTCCTTTTGTTTAATAGTAGAATCTTCTTCTGCAAGATCTTTCAAACTAGGAACATCAATTGCATGAGTAGCATCCTCATAGATCTCAAAACCAACGTACTGTAGGTGTGTTATCATTTTGTTCTTCCAGTCAAGATAATTCTCTCCATCAAACTTAGGACTATCTTTTCTGAAGTACACCATTTGATCTACATTAAGCTGTTAGGCTTTCTCTCCAAGGCACTTGGCTCGAATACCAATTGTTAGGATTAGTCCCAAGAGATAACTGAGAGGGGGGGGGGTTGAATTAGTTATCTACTAGTTTCAATTCTTTTATCCAATTAAGTACAAAATAACATTAAGCATATATACAACAAGATAACACATAATAGAACACCACAATTTTGGTTATGGGGAAACCAAAATAGGTAAAAACCCCAGTCAGAATTAGCACCCACAAAGAACTGCATTAGAGTATAATGATTCCTATTAGAAGATCGTACAACCTTGTTAGGAGTTGATCTTTACAATGCAATAATTATAGTGACCTGGTCAAAGGTCAGACCCTGTTAGGAGTCATTTACAAATAACCCTGTTAGGGGTGAGGACACACTGTCCAATAGCACACTTCTTTGAATGATGAAGCCTACAACCTTCTATAATATAGATATATACTATATTTGATATTTGAACTATTTAAGTAGACCTGCTATCTTGATTAGTTCTAGTACTTGTATAATCTTTCTGCTTCTTCACATAGATCTTTAACTGATGAATGATGTAGTTTTACTATTCTAATACATCAGACATTCTGCTCTGTTGACTGTCACAACTTGTCTCTTCTTTATTTCTTCTCCCTACTCTTTTGCAATCACAAATGAACTACTATAAGTATCTTCCTCAAAATATGTGATTACATCGGTTGTAGGAAGCCCTTCAATAACTTACTTGTCGGCTAAACTAAGCATGCAACATAATTAGAACCGTGCAACTCAAAATGAATAGACGCATCGCTTCACACAGTCGACTCCACAAAAATAACTCAAACATCACACTTCAGATGAAACACGTTAAGTGCCTTTGGTCAAACATTCTTAACTCATAACTAAACATGAATCCGAACACACATATCCCAAAGATAGGCACAATAGAAGAAATAATGAAATTACTGTCAGCTCTTAATAACAATCTTCTGAAACTGTAGCTGGTAAAAAGATCAACATAACTCAACTTTAACTACACTAATGAATCTGCGTGTATGAACATAGCATAATAAATATGTCTACAACATACAAATAACCGCACAAGGCTCCAACATATCCATACTAAAAATTGAATACAGAATACTATTGTATACTATATGTTGTCATCAATGACAAACATACAGTCAACTATTTGCACAAAGGCAAATCTCCAATGTTGACATCAATGAAAACATATCCAAACTTACCAACAATATCCTTCTTTGACATTGATGGAAACAGGTGATGGGAAAAATAAGTAATGCAATAAAAAACCAACAATCTTCATCCTAGAAAGATAATCAACAGCACTGCCAACAATATCTAGAACTATCTTTCAGAGTCTCTCTAACTCATCTTCCATTATGTCTATGCTCCCCCTAGGAACAAGCTTCCCCTTCTCTGATTACTCTCTTTTCCTTAACTAAAACTCTTTCTTATGTGCAAGTATATAACTTATTTTTCACATGCTTCTCTCTTTCCATGACCTCTTCTCTCCTTAACTTGAATGTGTTTTTCACACGCTTCTCTCCCATTTTGACATCAATGAAAATGGTACACTTCTTCTTTGATCTACATGATTAATAACACTCTTCTCTTCCTTATCTTTAACCATATCCTATCATGCTTACTACTCCCCCTGAGTAGTATCCTCCAACACACCAATCCATCTTCAATGATATCTCCATAAAGTATACTGGATTGATGCATCCCTTTGCATCTTGGTTCTGATCAGGAGGGGCAATTTCCCCCAACTTGCCTCCAAGAGTTTCCTTTTTTTCAACATTATCCTTGTTATTCTTCCTTTTTGACTTTTTTTTTTGTGTTTTTATCTTTTATTTGCCTTTATCTTCTCTTTTGTTTTGTCATCTTTCTTTGTTCCTGTATCGTCTTAAAATGGAAGCACTCCATGTTGAGACCTTTTATCCCTCCCTAGTAAGTTGTTATGGTCCTAATTTAAACACCTTCATGCTTCTGTGGATTTTCATGTGCTTATGTGCCTGTTCTACCCCTCTTTTTTGCCTTTTCTCTCTATTTCTGAGACTTTGGCACATTTCCCAAGGATCTAACTCTCTGGGTCAAGGTCAACCTTGACCCTGACCTAGGTTAGGGTCGACCTCAACCTTAACCCCAGGGTCCAGGGTCCTTGGGGTTGAGTCCCAGTTTCAGGGTTTCATCAAAATTTTATATTTTCCCTCTTCGGGGCCATTATTCCTTGAGTTAAGTGTTGAACTCTTAAATTAATATTTGAGGT
>MU225692.1:5714787-5736019 GCA_018584345.1 Thuja plicata
CTCAAGCATTCAAGACATCTACATTCTCAATTCAAGCACTTGAGCACATTTACTTCCATGGAGCCATGAATTGGCATGGTAGATCAACTTCATACTCTTCTACAAAGTTCAAACAACTTCAAGCATTTATCCTTGTGGATCTAAGGATTTGAATCCTCCACAAGGGTCTCCATACAAGCAAGGTGAATTTGTTTATTTCTACAATTTCAATTACATATATTTGAGGTTAATTCCAAAATCGGGGTTTGACTGAGGCAAACCCCTCACCCCCCCAACAAACAAATCTCTTTTTCTTGTAGATATAGGTTTGGGACTGCAGATTTGGACTCAGATCTAGATACCCTTTTTGGAAAAATTTCAGGATCTGCAAACAGAGTCACTTTTAGATATGTGCAGGTCAAGGTAAACATTATTGGGTCAGGGTCGACATTTTGGGGTTAGGGTTGACATTTGTGGGTCAAGGTCAACCTTTTTCATAAGACGACATCAGAATGGAAAATTATTTCTGGGTTTTGTTCATCTCTACGTTTTGGTTCTAGATCATACTTCAGTTTTTCTAGAAACAGCCTATAGACCTTAGAAAACAACATTCTTTGATCTGCACTATTTTAAGGTTGGTACTTCATCTCATCCATTTCAATTCCTAGAACTATCATATAAATTCCTTTCTAAAATGGGAATTTAAGATCTTTCCTCTTTTCTCTCATTTCCGAATGGATGATTCATTTGAGCGTTGATCCTTCTTTTGGATTAATCAATTTGGATCTTTCATTTGTGCATTTGAGGTTAAAAGGAACATCTTATCTTCCCCACACATCACACAAACATCCACTTATTTCAAATGTGACATATATTTCATATGTTACATTTTAGTAACATTTTTTTTTATATGTTATAGTTCCTTTCTCAATTTAATGCTTCCTTTACAATTTTTGCTTCTTAGTCTTACCATCCTTCTGTAAATTTTTGTCCATTCCTACAATATCACATGTCTCCTTTTTTTCTCTGCAGCATTTGTCAATCTATGTAGATAAGTTGCATCTGAAATATATAACAAATTTTTTTTTCTATTGTCTTTATCCTTCATAATATCACATTGACATCTACCTTTCTCCCTTTTGATAGTATCATTTATCCTTTTCATACCATTCCATATGCTTGAGTTATGGCTATGGCATTTGCATCTAGGGACATGATCTTTCTTTCTGTAACTCAGAACGTTATGACCAAAATTTCCATAAACAAAACACTTACCACTAAATTTATGAGGTTTAGGTAGTCTATCTAAAGTCTTCTTAGTCTTGTTATTCTTCCTTTTAGTCTTAGGCTTGTCTTGATCAAATTTAGAACTTTCTCCTTTCTCAAGTCTAACACTATTGTTCTCTCTCTCAAGCAATGCCTCAAGTTTGGTTTCTCTAATTATGAGCTTCTCCACATGGTCATTTTTAGTCACAATCTCTTTCTTAATAGCTTTATTCCAATCATCATCAATTGGTCCAACCTCTGATATTAAGAAAATATGATCTTGAACAAAAAAATGCTCATGGTTTGAACACTCTCATTCTTCTCACCAATGATCTGATCTTTGGAATGATTTATCCTTACATACCTTGGTATTTTATTGTTTATCAAAAACCTTTGTCCCTCCTCTTCTTCACTTGTGTAGGCTTCATCATCTACATTCACTATCATACTAGGAGCTTGATTCTGAACTTGTTATTGTTGAATTTGATTACATTGGAGTTCATATAATTAGAATCATATCCGGAGGGCCTAGATGGATTATCAATACTTTCATCCACCTTTAAATTTGCACTCTCTACTCGCTTCGTCAAACTCTTGTTGTAACACCTATATGTTTTCCTTTTGGTAGAGTAACCAAGGAATATACCTTCATCACTCCTTGCATCAAAATTTCCTATGTCCTCATCTCTCTTGATGTAGAATTTACTACAAAAATTTCTAAAGTACTTCACAGTAGGCACACCTTCACACCAAAGTTCATAAGGTGTCTTACCTATTCCTCCTCTTACTTGCACTTGATTAAGTATCTATAATCTAGTGTTGGTTGTTTCTCTCCAAAACATATACAAAACATTCCTTTCAAGAATCATATTCCTGTTAGTGTCTAGAACTAGTCTATTATTTATCTCCACCACTCCATTTTTTTTTGGGGTTCACAGAGAAGAAAACTATCTCCTTATCCCATGCATCTCACAAGAAGTATTGAACTCACATAATGTGAATTCTCCTCCTCTATCATATCTCAGGCACTTCATCTTCTTTCCTATCTCATTCTCAACCATGAACTTGAAGATCTTAAACTTGTTAAAGGATTCACACTCTTCTCTCAAGAAAGTCACCCATACCATCCTTGAGTAATCATAAATAAGAAACATAATGTATATATCACCTTGCAAGCTTCTTGTCTTATCAGGACCACATAATTTAGTATGAGAAAGATCTAATAATCCATTATAGTTTTCAGATTTAGAATGAAAAGTAACTCTTGTTTGCATGCCTAGCTGGAATTCCTTACAAATAGCATTGGTGGGCTTCTTCATTCTAGGAAAATATCTAGTTCTAATTTTTGCATGTCCTTCCTAGGTGCACTAGCTTTGAATGTAGTCTCAACCTTAGGTAGTGCATCACCAAATTTACTCAACTCAAAGGCAATAAGATTACCAACTAGTTTTTCCCTTTTTACATTTGTTACTGTCCTAGTCTCCTCAATGGCTACAACTTTGTGAATATAGGCAGGGGGTAGTGATCTCATCACTTTTGCAACAATTTCATCTTCTTCTAAAGTTCCACCAACACATATGATAGCAGTCACAAGCTCATTTACCCTAAGCATATATGAAACATTGTTTTCATCTTCACTCATCTTTAGACTCTCATACTTTCCCTTCAAGCTCTACAACTTAGCAACCTTTACTTCCATGTCTCCATGCAAAGTTCTCAAGTTTTCCCAAATCTCATTGGTTGTCTCCAATTCCATGACATTGGCCATTTCATCATCAGTAAATGTGATCAACAAGGATTCCTTTTCCCTAATATTTTCTTTAGCATCAGTGATCTCTTGTGGGGTAGTAATGTTTTTTGGAGGAATATATAAGCTTTCTTAGTAACCTTCCAATAGTATTCATCAATACATATGAGATGTACAATTATGTGGTTCTTCCACAAGTTGTAGTGGGTTCCATCAAACATGGGACTATCCTTCTTGTATTTTGTCATCTTTGAATCTCCCTCAAGCTGTTAAAATTCCTCCAAGGGACTTAGCTCTAATACCAATTGTATAAAATAAGGTAGAAAACAACTAAGAGGGGGGGGGGGGGGGGGGGGGAAANGGGGTGGTGAATCAGTTGCACCCAAAACTTAAACACTTTATAACCCTTAAACCTTAAAACCCTTATGCATGCAAACCTTATATCTGATTTATAATGATATCAACAATTAAACACAAATTAGAAAATAACCACAACACATAACACCATAATTTTTATCGTGGAAACCCAAATTAGGGTGAAAACCATGGTGGGGCTTGAACCCATAATAAGATTAATACCTTATTAGAAGTATAATCTTATTAAAAATTAGGAATGCAAATGCATTCAGATATACTGCCTAGAGCTCACTGCTCAATTATCCTTGGGCTCCAACCCTAAGGAAGACGCATTGTCTTACAAACACAAATTATACTAAAATATAGTGAAATTTTGAGTTGTATAGTAGCCTCTATTTATGCCTTAGTCAGTTCCATAGAAGTGCAATCAACTCTGTTGTTGTAATTCTCCCCGACTCCTTCAGATGAGCAATTCAACCTTCACTAGATCTGCACAACTACTTCACAAGCAATCCTTGGTGTCCGTGATCAACCATTCTCTTGTGCAACCACACACTTTTCCCTAATTCATCAATCCTTATATCAAGAAAAAGTTGACAAAGACCTAACTTTTAATTTCCATCTCACCGCACCAAAACCAACAATCCTAATCAATATCATGTTGTGTGTATCTAAGTTGAGAGTCTAAAAATATGTTTAAGTGCTAAAAATCAACCTTAACAACACAATAAACAAGCAAATATTCAAGATTGGATTTTAAAAAGAGACTAATAGAAGTAATGAGAAATAAATTGTCCTTCAATTTGATTCTTGTTATGTGTGCTCACTTTATTGCCAAGGGTGCTCAATAGTACTCCATGATTATGCAAATGGATAGTGAAATGGGTGCAAAATATGAAGCTAATGAGGATAAAAAATGAATTGATATAGCTAAAATGCAAGGATTATGGATACTAGAAGAAAAAATGTCATTATGTCTTTTCTATGAATTATTGTGGATACATTGTGAGATGAGGCTCATGAGAATGCACCGCTTGTCCTCTTTGAAGGCAAGTGAGATGAAAAGTATCGGGGAGGAGAGACACGTGTCAATACAAATGGTGACATGTGGAATGGATGTTGAAAAGGGTGAGTGTCCATCTGGGAGAGATGCCACCCAAATTTAGAAATTATTTTCCCTATTTAATGAAATTGGGAATGTTCACAAATTTAGAGAGGTTGACATAGAATTGGTTGGAAAAGAGGCTGGGTGGATAAGATTGGTTAAATGGGAGGTTGAGTGAATAAGGTGAGGTGGAAGAAGGGTTAGTTATATGGGGGTTGGGTTAGGATGAGACCAACACATATTTTGATTATTCAAGTCTACTAGTAGAGAAATTGCAGTTAGCATTGGTCCTCTTGAAGGTAAGCCATTCAACTCATTTTAGGTACTATTCAATTCTTATGCATATCCTATTGTATAATGATCTCAAGGTTTAGCATGAAGGCCTTGAGGTTAAAACAATGGTTGAATTAAAATATATCCCTATCCAAGAGTGGACATACTTATGAAATATGCATGGAAAGGAGTCCAATTACATCATATTTGAAAACCATTTTGTTAGGCATTCTCAATCAACAACTAGAACTATAATTATCAAGCATCAATCATTCATACTATCATGATGATATCAAAGTTATGATACAAAATACAAGCCCAAATCTACATCAAGTATTCGAGAAAATCATAAGCAATAATGGAAGTTCCTAACGTCTTTGTGATGGTATTATTGTTTATGATTTTATTTTATGCATGGATATTAGATTATATTTCATGCTTTTATGGATTGTGAGTTTAGTTCATGTATTTCATTACTTCCATTATTTTGATTCACTTCTTCAATCACACACAACATCCATTCCAATCACACACAACATCCATCCATCTGGCCCCTATATTTAAGGATCTCAAACTAACAGGTTAAGTTTGGTTGGTTCTCATCTAAGCATGACCATAAACCTTAAGATTGAAGCAATATGATTATCTTGGATTTCCAACAATTATATTTATGGGGTGCAAGTTTCTTAATGGAGAGGTTCACCATAGGAATTATTTTTCAAATTAGGGAAGGGCTAGTGTAGTATGAAGATCTAAAAGATGAATATTCTACCTCCCCATAGAAAGAAAAAACTAATAATTTTACAACTTTTATAGGTAAGAAATGACAAAAGAAAGAAATGAATGAAACTGAGGTTTTTAAGTATATAGTAAATATTATAGAAAAATAGATGGCAAATCTAGGTAGAGCATAGAACTATCTTTCCAATGCCTACCCATTTATGAAAAATGAAGTCTGGATGTGGAAGATATGACCTTAGAAGTGCGTAAAAGAAGATCTAACTTAAAGGGTCTGTTGAAAAATGAGATCAAAATCTAAAAAATTGAATAACACTATTGAACTGGACTTGGAACCAATTTTCTGACGATGTCTTATTTGTGTAATTTTTGACCTCATGTACAAGTTTGTGGAAAAAAGAAAAACAGGCTAAATTTAGCCAGCCAATGACCAACAAGCATAGCCCTTCTGCTTTTATTTCTAAAAAAATCACTTATTTCATGCAAAATATGATAGATACCTAGATGGTTTTTCAAGCCAGTGAACAAAACCTAGAAATATTTTTTCTCAAAAAAGTCCATAAAAAAGTTATCACTATATCTTGTTTTCTTCTGCTCTTTTTTTTCCTTCTTTGATTTTTTTTTATTTTTCATGAAATTTGATGAATCTTGGAAAACTAAAAGCAACCAACTAGTTTTTTGTGGCTATGAAGAAAACTTAGAAATACTTTTTTCTCCAAGATGAAGCAATTTTTCTCAAGGTTGGATCTCAAAATTTGAACAAAGATTTTGCAGATCTAGAGCTCTAATACCATGCTTGAGTTATTTTTCTAACCCCACAAGCCCATTAACGACCTGCAAGGATAACACCTGTCACAAATGAAGATCAAGAAAGATAGTTTTTCTCAACAACTTGATTGTATTGATGCACAAAAGATTAATGATTACAAATGAATAAAGAATTTCTTTATAGAAAATTAGGAAACTTAAATTAGCTCAGCTAAGTGAACTTAAGCTAAAAAAGTATGTCTCCTAAATATAAAATGCATTAACAAAGCATTCACATGAATGAAATGGCTTAGATTGTATTTATTATCCACATGGTATTGTCATAGAGAGATTTAAGTCTTCAATTTGGCATAATTTTTTTTGGCAAAAGATGTAGAATCTAGGCTTAATATATACTTTGACATGAAAATTCTATCTATATGTTTGCAATTTCTTGAGGAAAACAAGTTTTTGGAAGGGATGAATTTTCATGTCCCCTTTTTCAATAATATTACTTACTAAAAACTCTAAGTCCCTTGTCATAGACAAATAAGTCATGGTCTCAAGACAGCTTTGGGAAAATAATGTCAATCAATATTTTATTTGTTTTAATGCAATTTATAAATAAATATTAAATTAAATGATTTATCAATTATTAAATTCCTCCATTTTTGTGTTGGGTTTGTTGGGAATCTTTTGGGAAAGTTGGGGAAATAGAATCTTGGGATTTGTTGCCATTTGAAATTGATGGAATTGATTGGCGATTACAATTGTTTGGAGCTAGTTCAAGAAAACTTATGGTGAAGTTTTTAGATGCATGGAATAGAGGTTTGTATTCCCATATTGGACCATTTTCTTATTTAAATAGAAGAAAATGTCATTTGGAGGGCATTGCCAATTTATCTTTATCTCTCACAAAGCTTATGCTTATGGATACTTTAGTGGATAATAAACTATAGTAATGAGAGGATTGTGGAAATGATTTTTAGGGTTTCTAAGCAATCTAAGGATGGGAGGCCTTGTATTTCAAAATTCAATCTCATTCATAGGTTACACGTGTTGAAAGAGTTTGCAGTATTGACAATTTTTAGTATTTGGTTTACAAGTGTGGTTTTGAGTAGATTGCAATGCTTTTGTCTCTATTTTGATTTGATTTTTTTTTTGAGTGTGGATTTTATCTTACCATTTTTTGGCTATTCATATCATATCTCAAGTTTTAGGTCATACTATGCAAGTTTAATTGGGTTTTAGAGAGTTTCTTTGTAGTTTTGGGTGATTTGCACACTCTTTGTTCATCTTGTTTGGTGTGGATTTGCAATAGGAGTTTAGGAATTGTCACAAAAGTTTCTATCCATGGAAATATATTTAAAAACTCTGTATTTTTATAAAAAAGTTAAAATAGAAACAATAATAAATTTCAGTATATGGTGTTTTGGAAAAATTTGGGTTTTAATTCTTGAGGAAAATAAGTTTTTGGAAGGGATGAATTGTCATGTCCCCTTTTTCAATAATATTACTTACTAAAAATTCTAAGCCCCTTGTCATAGACAAATAAGTCAGGGTCTCGAGATAGCTTTGGGAAAATAATGTCAATCAATATTTTATTTTTTTTAATGCAATTTATAAATAAATATTAAATTAAATAATTTATCAATTATTAAATTCCTCCATTTTTGTGTTGGGTTTGTTGGGAATCTTTTGGGAAAGTTGGGGAAATAGAATCTTGGGATTTGTTGCCTTTGAAATTGATGGAGTTGATTAGCGATTACAATTGTTTGGAGCTAGTTAAAGAAAATGTATGGTGAAGTTTTTAGATGCATGGAATAGAGGTTTGTATTCCCATAATAGAGATTTGTATTCCCATATTGGACCATTTTCTTATTTAAATAGAAGAAAATGTCATTTGGAGGGCGTTGCCAATTTGTCTTTATCTCTCACAAAGCTTATGCTTATGGATACTTTAGTGGATAATAAACTATTGTAATGAGAGGATTGTGGAAATAATTTTTAGGGTTTCTAAGCAATCCAAGGATGGGAGGCCTTGCATTTCAAAATTCAATCTCATTCATAGGTTACACATGTTGAAAGAGGTTGCAATATTGACATTTTTTAGTATTTGGTTTACAAGTGTGGTTTTGAGTAGATTGCAATGCTTTTGTCTCTATTTTGATTTGATTTTTTTTTTGAGTGTGGATTTTACCTTACCATTTTGTGACTATTCATACCATATCTCAAGTTTTAGGTCATACTATGCAAGTTTAATTGGGTTTTAGAGAGTTTCTTTGTAGTTTTGGGTGATTTGCACACTCTTTGTTCATCTTGTTTGGTGTGGATTTGCAATAGGAGTTTAGGAATTGTCACAAAATTTTCTATCCATGGAAATATATTTAAAAACTCTGTATTTTTATAAAAAAAAAAAAAGATAAAATAGAAATAATAATAAATTTCAGTATATGGTGTTTTGGAAAAATTTGGGTTTTAATTTTGTTATTCTATATATTGTCTTAATGAATTTGTGATGAAAAGAGAAATTACTTTCAAATCTAATTCTTTTACATTAAGAGGCATTACATGGCCAGATATGGAAAACTTCAAAATTATTAGAAAGCACAATAAACATCAAGGGGTTATTTCATTTTGTTGGTACTTTTTAGAAGTACTCATTTCCTTCAAATAACTTTAGCATAAAGACTACCACCAAACCATTGTCACTGTTGGGTGGTAGATCTCTTTAAATCTAATGCATTCAAGTGAATTATTACAATAATAAAGAGAGGCTTGTGTGTAACTACTTTTATCTTGCAAAGAGAAAGCTATTGATAGAGGAATTGCAAGTAGTGTCGTTGATGAGAATGCCAAAATTGAGGCTTTGTTCACTTTGAGAGATTTCATCATTGATTATACCAATAATAATTTCCTTCTTATCATTGTTAAGGACAATCATCTTCCATATGCCCATGATTCTATTGATAAGAGACCTATAAGTCAATTTTCTAATGGGTACATATTAGAAAAGAAGATTCACAAGTTAAGGTTTTCCCACCCTCATCAAATCCTAGATCTAATTAGGAATAGCTTGTGCTTCATTCAAATCATCATTCATGTTTAAGAGGCCTTGAAATCCAATGAGGAGCCCACTTTTACCTATATGCTCTTGTTGCATTTGATTTGAACATCACCTTACCTTCAACATTCATATAAAATTTTAACCTCTAAGTTATCAATCTATAGTAGGAATGTTATTTGTAAGATGGTTTGATATGATTGGTAACTCCAACATAGCAAGCCAATTTTGTTAATCCAACTTATTTAAGCTATGCATGTTTTATCGGTATGCTAACTTATGCATGAATTCAACGGATCATGTTTAATATTAAATTTTTTCTCCATTGTGTTAAGATCAAAGATATTGATTACTCAATAACCACTCTCTTATTGACACACAACATAAATCGTGGAAGTCCCTTCCAGTATATAATATTTATATATCTTTCACAAATTGGTTTAGTCATGTATCCTTTGAGTAATAATTTTACATTTTTCAATTGGCATAAAATTCTTTCCTATGAGGGTTAATCCCATATGTGATAGTTAAGTGTGGCATTTTTGTTGTTGCCACCAAGGTTCAAATCTTTGTTGGGCTATTATGATTGTGGGCTTTATTTTCTTGCTAATCCAATATGCTCATAGGTCTGAACCTTTGTATTGATGTTGTTGGTGTTGATTGTGATTCAACTCTCACATGGACTAATTATTTATTATTAAGATATGTATCTTTTAAGGTCAATATCATATATCCTAATGAGCACATGACATTTTATGAATATAATTTTTTTTCAAATTATGAATTTCTTCTTTGATGAAATCATTGTCCTTAGTCACTTTCTTTAATTTGTAGAAAAATTCTCCTTACAAACAAACTCTTTGTGAATTTATAATAACTTGACAAAAGCTTTCATTTATAACAGCTTCATAAAATCTTTTAATCTAGTGCAAATAAATTTATAAAAAATAAAAATAAAAATAAAAATTGTAATTACCCCTAGTTTTCTCCTACATTTATCCCACATGCTAGATAGTACAAAGTTTCCTCCGGTATGACTTATGCTTACATGAGCATTGTGGGGGGTCAATATTTTTCAGGCTAGAATTTTATATATTCTTAAAAGTAAAGTAGGGGCAAAGGAACTTCATCTTTCTTATTCATAACTCTATTACAAAGTCAAGAGATGAGAATTTTTCGCATATATAGACAGATTAAAAGAACTGCATTGAAGAAAGACGAGAGCATTTTATTTTAGCATCATCACCATAAACATCTACATATTTGGTTGCTGCCGCGACTCGTTAAAGAAAAACTATAAAACATTTGTCTGTAAAACGCCATTAGCTTTCTGATATTTTTTTCCCTATTATTCTATTCTTTGTATCCTGTGACCCATCTTTCTGTAAACGATCTAAAATAATAAAAAACATTTAAGTTTTGAACCCGACGTGAATCGAACACGCAACCTTCTGATCTGGAGTCAGACGCGCTACCATTGCGCCACGGATCCACTACATTTCGTTGGCAATATGTTTAATCTTAGCAAAGTAAAAGTAATAAACCAAGAACAATTTATCCCAAAAATATTTATCAAAATCGGAAACTTTGAATTTTTTTTATTTCGGAAGGAAGTAAAACAAGTGAATTCGCAGAGCGGGGGAAAAACAAAATTGTTAAACGCTAGAAGGAGGGTTTGAACCTCCGACCTTGTGGTTAACAGCCACACGCTCTAACCAACTGAGCTATTCCAGCAGACGGAAGATTCTTTGCCTGAAATATTATTTAATATAGTTTGTCTAGCACAAAGTTTCTTTCAATATATTTGAGAAAACAAGATCATGAAAATATTAAAAAGCTTCCGTTGCCGGGATTTGAACCCGGGTCGTCTGGGTGAAAGCCAGATATCCTAACCGGACTAGACGACAACGGAACTGTTGAACTTTACCCTTAAAAGTTATAATAATTATTAAACTATCATGATTGTAAATCAGCAATTGCATCTTAGCATGTACGTCGAAGAGGTGTAAAAAGTCATTTAGAAAAAAAAATAGTTCATTTTTTTTTAATATATTTGTTTACTACATAAAATCAATTGGGAAAGAAAATTTGGTTCAATATTTAATATATTTGTTTAGTACATGAGATCAATTAGTAGAACATTTAGAAAATAATGGTGTTATGCAACAAAGGTTTCAATGAGAAGTGATAGCTTCACATCAACTATGCATCCAATTATAAGGATCCAAAGCTTAATTGAAACAAAACCTTTGAATAATGAAGATAACAAATGATGCAATAAGGAGCATGAGATAAATAAAGAGAGAGAGAGAGAGAGAACGAAAAAGGGGAAGAGTGTGAGAGAGATGAATAAGGATATAGAAATGGAGATAAACGATATATATATGGGGAGAGATATGGCGATAAGAGGAGAGAGTTATAAACAAAGAGAGAAGAAGGATATACATATATATGTATGTATGTATGTATACACACACACACAAAATTCAATTATAAATTTACTTTATTATAAATATTATAATCTATTATATTCTTATACACAATAAAATTTGAAATAAATTGTATTTTAGTAATGAAATAAAAGATTAGTTGACTAGTAGAGCAGACAGATGGCAAAGAAGACACGAATATCAAAACGCTACGAACGACAAAATTATATTAGCCCTAAGGTGAAGCAGTTATGGCCGAGCAGTGTTGCGAATGATTTTCGACGGTATTGTGGTTCTCCTCTCCATAATTTGAATGACTCTCTTCGGCAGACTCAAGGTCCTCTTGGCTGTAATGCTAGGTTTTCTTAGGTGAAGCATGCTTTGAATCCACACAGGCATATTACAAAAAGTTGTCATACAAACTGCCCAACTAAAATCAATACAGTAAAATCCTTAGATACTCAGATTTTTGTCTTTGCTAGAACTAGGTATGCTTTCTTGGCAAAGTTTTATCATTATACATCCTTGGCTCGGTCTACCCTAAACCTTAATACCATAATCATTCATTTAAATCACCAACACTTTAGGCATGCCTCCCCTAGAATTGTTTCTAGGGCACTACCATAGAAGATGCCTTTCGTTGGTCAGAGTGTAGAGGAGGGTTGTTTCCCTGCCCACAAACAAAATGCTTGCAGAGCGAAGCATTCCAAGAATGGTACTACCTATCGACCAAAAAACCCTCAATATGCAACCTTTGAGTTGCACATCTATAATCGATTTGAGCATCTCTAGATAGAGAATAGTAAAGGAAAGGCTAAAAGTGTGTCCTACTCTCCCCCACATAGACGTAACCTCACAGGTCCAATAGAGCCCAAAATCCCATATTGAATGGTGGATTTACCTTCTTAAAATATGAAACAAATACCTACGGAGGGGTTATATACTTCGTTGCATCGCAAACTCACAAAGTTACTTAACCCTAACATTCATACTTCGGACTTAATCATCGAGGGTAATCTCACTTTCACAGAGGGCTTGATGAATCATTGTGCGTCTTTAGGGTTATTCGAAAAGTGGTTCGGCTCTAGACTGAAAATTAACAACATTAAATTATGGTTTAAAGATATCCTCAGGGAACAGGTAAGTATGACTTCTCTTACCGATAATTGTTTCTTTATGGAATGCAGAGATGAATTTATTAAAAATAGATTACTGTCTAGTGATCACATTTACTATTTAGGGCATGCGATAAAATTTATGAAGTGGAAGCCCAATTTTAAATCGAGTATGTTTGATAGTTTTTCTACGCCTAGATGGATTAAAATCCTGGATATTCTCGTGGAACTTATACATAGCAAAATTATTACACAAATTGGTGAAAGACTAGGAAGAATGATAGGTTTAGAACTGAACCTTCTTAACTCATCTGATGTTAAAATTTTGATTCAATCGAATGGTAAAAATTAAAATTTATGCCATATCAAATTCAAGACTAAATAAATAACATACCAGTTTAAACCAGGATACTTCTGCGGAAATATTAATCATAAAATATGGCTTACTTCCCACAAAGAAATTTCTAACTAGGAATGAAGCTCTTGTTCCATCACCAAATCCCACCCTTATCGAAGAAGGGGAAATATGTAATTACTCTATATTTCCACAATCTAAGGATATCATTCCTGGTGTGACCTTTTTGGACTGTGGTAGTTTTTCTATCACTAATTTATCACATCGAGATAGGAGAATTAAGAATAATTTGATTTTGCAGGGGTTTGGGTTTGGTAATTCACATAATTTGAAAGAAAGTTGTGGTATGAAAGAAGTTAATAATTTAGGAAAACAAATGAAGTATAAATCAGACAATAACAAAATCTTGGTAGAACCCTTCGAAAATGTTGGGGTCTTTGTCGATAATGAATTTATCAGCATAAAGAACTGGAATTCTGGAAATACTATTCAGGGCCCAAAGAAGAGGCCTAAAACATATAGACCTAAGAAATGAGTCTATTCAGATCTTTGAATTATTACGCCTTGTAAGGATATGGTGTCTAGGGTTGAGAATCTATTGGACCTATCTGAAGAGGAAACTAGTGATATAGAGGAAAGTAATAGACAAAAAATTAAATGGATAAAAAAAATAATGGCACTAGACAAAAACATAACATTAGCAGATATTTTTTAATATCAAAATGACAAGATAGTGGAATCATCGAACATGAGTGAATTGGGTAAGATCTCTCTTATGACTAACTTAGATGACAAATATGAAAAGAAATATCATTGTAACCAAGAGGTGAATTTAAATCCTAAGCCTTTACAGATTATTCCTAAACAAACAAAGGCAATATTTGGGAGGGGCATTCAAGATAATCAGATTAATCTAAATTTTTTTAATGTAAACAACAATTTTAATGAAGAATTAGATGAGAATGAGATAGAAGAAATTAATGAATTCTTAAGATTAAATCATGATTCTGAGGATATGCTCATTCTCAGAGTTATTGAATCAATGAGCGGCGAAGGTCTTAACCTAGATCCCAATATGGTTCATGAATCTGAAACTAGTAATGAGAGTAAATTAGGCCTAGCCCTTTCATATGATAGGAAAAAATGGTCGGATTATCCAAAACATTCACTCAAAAGGGGTAGGAAATCCCTTAAAGAATTAAGACAAAAAGACGGATCAACTTTAGCATAGGTTAAAATCACATCAATTCTGAATGTAGGGAAGGGGAAGCACCTTCCCAAGGCGCCATGAAAATAATTTCATGGAATGTTAGAGGTTTAAATGCCCCTAACAAATAACACCTTCTTAAGAGGAGTTTATCTTCTTTAGAGGCACCCCTTTTTTTAATACAAGAGTCTAAATTAGGGCAGAAAGTTTATACTAATCTTAGCAAAAAGTTAGGAATATGGGAAGTTAAAGGTGTAGATTCGGAAGGAGCATAAGGGGGATTAGCCTTTATATGGAATCCAAGGTTCATTTATCCAACTTTCTTAGCCTCCAATTGTCATTGGATGGCTGCTAAGATAAAAAAAATTAGGAGTAGCTTAGAATTTATAATTATTAACATATATGGACCTAAATTCCTACATGAAAAGAGAATATTATGGAAGGAAATTGAAACCTTCATCCAAAGCTATCCATTTATGAATATTTTTTTAGGTGGGGATTTTAACTCTATCTTAGATATTAAAGAAAAATCGGGTGGTTCTAAGAGTATAACTCAAACAATGATAGAATTTAAGGAATGGGTGCAATTGATTAGCGGGATGGATATTCCCTTAGATAATGACACATATAATTGATCAAATATGAGAATTAACTCTGAATTAATCACTGAGAAATTAGACTAGTTTTTCTATATTGGGGATCTAACTAAATTAAGTGTGTGCCTTAAATCCAATATTGGAGCACATTCAGGATCATATCATTACCCAATAAATTTAACCTTAGAGGAAGATCAAGTGCCCAAAAATAACCCATTTAAATTTGAAAAGAAATGTGGCTTAAAGATGAGGAATGTATGCTTAAGATCGAAGAATGGTGGAAAGAAAAAAGTTTTAAGGGATCTAAAACCTTTATTCTAAATGCAAAACTTAAATACTTAAAACATAGATTAATTGAATGGAACAAGAACCATTTCAGAAATATATTTGATAATAAGGAAACAATAGAGAAAAACATATAACAGTTAAACAAGGTTATCCTTAGAGATGGGATGAATATAGAAACCTATAATGAGGAAAAAAAACTGTTAAGCAACTATGAAGATATATTGACAAAAGATGAATGATATTGGAAACAGAGATCCAGAGAAGTACGGTTAGCTAAAGGAGACAAAAATACCAAATTTTTCCATAATAGCTCTAAGGCCAAACAAAATTTCAACAAGATCACAAGTATTAAAAAAGGAGATGGTACTTTACTTGAGAATCCAGAGAGCATTGCGGAAGAAGCAGTTAATCACTTTGAGGGAATTTTAAATAATATGGAAGGATCAAACAGAGTGGCCCAAATTGAGATTTTAAAAAACATCCCTAGTTTTATTACTAAGGAACATAACAAAATATTAAATTTAAAATTCACTAAAGATGAAGTTGAGGATGCATTGAAAGATCTTCACCCAGATAAATCCCCTGGTCCTGATGGTTTTCCAACCTTTTTCTATCAACAATGCTGGAGTTTTATTGGGGATGAGGTTGTCTCGACATTAGAGGGCATGAGAAACTTAGGAAGGATACTCCAAGAAATAAATAATAATTTTATAGAATTAATACCAAAAAAAGTGAACCCGGGTAGTTTTGATGACTACAGACCCATATCTCTATGCAATACAAGTTATATAAACTATTAACTAAAAATTTGGCTAATGGGTTAAAAAAGTTCTTGCCTATGATAATCTTTGAAGAAAAATCTGGATTTATTCATGAAAGATCCATATTAGATGGGCTAATCATTGCACAAGAAGCCATACATACCATCCAACATAACCATAACCCTAGTATGCTTATAAAGCTTGATATCAAAAAATATTATGATAAAGTTGACTGGAGATTTCTCTGTAAATGTCTAGAATCCTTTGGTTTCTCTAGATAATGGATTAACTTAGTCTTTGAAAGCATCTCTGGGACAAAAATGTCAGTAATGATCAATGGTAACCCTACTGGTTTTTTTAATATTACACGGGCTATTCGACAAGGAGATCCTCTATCTCCTTTTCTCTTTGTTATTATGGAAGAATCCCTAGGAAGAACCCTAACTAGAGAAAAGAATGATAATATGATATATGGTATTAAGGTAACTGATGAATTGGAGGCATGTACACATCAACAATTTTTTGATGATAACCTCCTCTTTGGTAGGGCTAATATAATGGAAGCTAGAGAAATTAGAATTATCTTAGATTTGTATTCTACGACCTCTGGACAACAAATAAAGAAAGGGAAATCTGAAATCTATTTTTTAAACATACATATTGGTGACCAACAGAGAATATGCAGGATTCTAGAATATAATATAGGGGAATTCCCATGCAAATACTTGGGGATCCCCTTGGATAAGGGTAACAGATCAACAAACTTATGGAGTAATGCGGTAGAGAATATTGATAAAAAAGGTTGAATCATGGAAAGGGAAATGGCTAACGAGTGCTGGAAAAACAACTATGCTCAAATATGTTCTTTCTTCTATTCCTATTTATCAGATGATGTGTTTTGGCATGCCTAGAGGTATAGAAAAGGAAATCAATAAAAAATTAAAGAAATTTTTCTGGCAAGGATCTAATGACAAAAAGAGATTAGCCTTAATTGCATGGGATAAGATATGTAAACCACTGGAGGAAGGGGGTTTGAATGTTAAGAATATCAAACAACAAAACATAGCTTTAGGAGCTAAACTAGTATGGAAAATGTACAGAGACCCAGAGGCTAAGTGGGCTAAAATTCTTAGATTTAAATACTTAGATGGCAGAGATCCTTTAAGAATTTTCAGACATTACTTCCCCCCTAAAGGATCAAGGATTTGGAATTTCATATTGGAATGTAGGAATGTTATTTCAGATAATATAACTTGGGATATTGGTAATGGAAGTAAGGTTCTATTCTGGGAAGACTCTTGGAATGCATTTCCACCTCTTTGTACCATTCTTAATAATAATCCAGAAATAGGTTTAATTAAGCATAAAAGGGGTATATATTTGAAGGACTATATAGAGGTAGAAGATAATAATCCTGCTTTGGGATGGAAATGGAAAACCTTCAATGACCTTGGGATGCCAGAGTATTTTAGGAGTAAAGTAGAAAAAATCATAAAGAGTAGGAAATTAAACCCATCAAAGGATCCAGACAGAATAATTTGGGCCAATTTCAAGAGTGGAGAATATAACACTAAATGTGGGTATAACTCTTTATATAAATCACAACAAACCCAAACAACACTACCTATAGACCTATGCTAGAGTAAAAATTGTCTGCCTAAGGCTGGTATGTTTGCATGGGCTATAGTTCAACATAGGATTCTGACGGTGGAATGGTTCCAAAAAATAGGGTATAATGGACCATCGAGGTGTGTTTTCTATGAGAAAGAGTGTGAATATACTGATCACCTTTTTATTAATTGTGATTATTCATACAAGTTTTAGTCATGGTTGGCCAATAAGTTAAGGTGGAAAACTGCATTCCCCAACAATATAGTGGATATCCTTATATCCTGGCTAAGGAAGATAGACTCTGGATTGTATGGGAAAATATGGAATGTAGCGCCTTCCATAATAATATGGGAATTATGGAAGGAGAGGAATAGAAGGATATTCAAAGATAAAAAAATAGATTTGGATCGATTGTTAAATAAAATCAAAGCAAGTATAGTAGAGGTAGTGAATAATCGCAATATGACAGGAAGGAGAGATATGGTTTTCTCCCATAACGATGAGAAAATAAGGAAATTATGGTATGGATTAAAAATTACTCCTTATGTTGGCCAACACGATGTTGATAAGGGGGCTTTGAGATGTAATTGTATATGGAAACCCCCTATGGAAGGATGATTCAAATTAAACTTTGACAGGGCATCTAAAGGAAACCCAGGTAGAGTTGGAACAAGATGCTGCATTCATGATGAATCCAAAAAATTGATAGCATCCAAATCATCCTTCTTAGGAATTGCAACCAATAATGAGGCTGAAGGTAATGACCTGATAGATGGGTTATTGTTATGCAAAAGAGTAAATATATCTATAATATAGAAAATGAAGGGGACTCATCCCTGATTATTAATGCCATTAGATCGAGGAGTACACAAAACTGGAAACTTAATGGGCTAATCAAGAGAGGTATGAACTTATTAGCTTTATTCAAACAATATACTGTAAATCATACCTATAGGGAAGGTAGCCAAATCGCAGACCTTCTAGCCAATAATGATGCGTAAGGTAGGAATGAAGAGGTAATAGTGGGAAAAAATTAAGGAGTACATAAAGGAAATATTAAGGTAACAAAGAATAGGAAATTATAGTTCAAATTAGAGGGGATAAACCTTCACTAAAAAGAATATTAGAACTTACTATCAATACTATTTATATTTTTATTGAGGCAATGGAGGATCAAAAGTTTGTTTTGTCTCTTCTTAAATATTAGGTGTAATATAAAACAAATTATAAAACAATATAAAAAATACTGAAGGAAAGGAATCGACAGAAATGAGGAAGACCAACCATTTCATTTCTCTCTTTATCAATAATGAAGACTTATCTTAGAATGGCTATATAAGGAGAAAAGTGCTAAAACAAAATAAGGCTATCTTATAAGAAGATTGATGGCTACAAAAATAAAATTGAGATACACTAAAACTCAGATAGCCTTCGATGGTAAGATCACTACCAAAAGGATTAAAAAGATGATGCTAGCTACTTATGATGTAACTGTAAGGGTTGTTTACAACATTCTGGGGAGTGAATTTATTGAAAATGATAATAGTCACAGGGTAAACTCGAACATCCCAACGATGTTTATTGCTTCAACTCTATATGCCGATCCTGATATACGAGACATTGGGAGGTTATGTAGGAAAGTTTTTAAAAGGAAATATCTTGTCGACCTTGGTAAGGTTATAGCAAGTATTAAATATGATTTGAAAATTCCTAAACCAAGATATTATCAACATTATAAAGGATTAGATAGAAATATTTCATGCTCTCCTATAATGATGGTTGAGGACATAAACATATATATTGCAGAGTTGCTAGCTATTAGGAGGAATTTAGATTTTCTATTTACTTTTATGCATATCAGACCCACCAGAGAACCGAATTGGTTTGACAAATTTGTAATAGAGGATGAAGTGGGACTTATTATTTATTGCGATGAAATGTATGAAGAAGAATGAATAATAAAATTTGTGTATATTTCTGCTTCAATAAAATTCTCAAAGTAAAAAAGAATTGCATTCTTAATGAGAAAATAAACATTCATTTATGATTTAACGAATAGATAGGATATATGTATATGTTAATGTGGCATTTATCCATATATTTATATATAGATATGTTTTAATATAGGCGAAAAGCTATAAATGGGTTTTTGTTTTCCCCTTATGAATGCCAATATTAATCAACCAAATAAAAAGTAGGGGATCTTAGAATGAACGAAGCAAGAAATAGTAGTATGATAATAAATAAATATCAATCATGAATATAAAGGAATAATTATTAGGTAAGTAATTGCGACACTCTTGATAAATGTAGTATCTACCTTTAAGAGTATAGTGGAATTAAATAATGCAGAGATAATATGTGAGAGAATAATTAAACAATAGGCAATAAATCCCCACCATATCTTTAATCATTAAGAGATTGCAATTATTATTACAGCTAACTCAAATGGTAATCATTACACAATTAATATAGTTAATGGGTTTATTGAGTTGTGGAAGAATAAAACAAAGCATAATCCCTTTTGAAATCACACTCTGGCTATAAATCTAAATAGATAGGTCTTCATCTGCACCGTAAATAACCAGAAGCTCCCAGGTAAGGTGTGTAGTATTAAGTTAGTTCTTTGGGTTATAATATTTTATAGATATAGACTAATCTGGGTGTCTGTAATACAGAAATGTATACCAATGTGTGGACCTTCCATGTCAAAAAGACCAGAGATATGGCTTTCCTAGGTAAGATTACACCAGAGCGGTGGAATAAAATCCTAAAACCCATGGATGATATGGCCAGAAGGGCTATGGAATGGGCGATAGGTGATGCAAATTTTGACTATGGTTTTACATTACGAACTAATGGAGACAATGTAGGGGTCTTTATATCATATTTACTAAGAGCTGGGTATGGTAAGGCATAAACCATATAATTGTGTAGGAAGCTCTTCATAGACAAGATTTTAGGTGGTTTGGAGGCTGTGATTAGTAGTATCAATTTTAGGCAGATGGTTCCATATCCTGATGACTATATGAAGGAGGCCATAAGGAGTCTTGAAAATGACTGTAAGGTTCCTCGTAGGCCGTTCTTGGTTTTTAAAGACCCAAAAACCTTTGACAATCACTGGGAAGAGATCAAGAGAAATATTCATTTTTAATAGTATGGAAGCATGTCAGAAGCTCATTGGAGGCCAACTGGCTTCTTCACTATTTTGAAGCGGAGGGCTTTAGTGTTCCACCATCGGTCAATCAAATTAATATGGAGCAACTACAGAGCGATCCATCAATCTTTATCAAAAAAGGTTGGATGAGCAGAAGCCCAAGTATCAAAGCTGGAAAATGACATGAGGTGGAATCAGATGATGAAGTCCTGATTCTCAAAAAAATGAAGGAGGAGAATGAAACATCATAGTCTGCAAATATGGTTTGTTAAGGAAATGGATAGAAAAGGCTATTAGATTGGTAGTAGTTTTTAAATAAGCACTTTGCAAGTTATAAAACCCTAGCTATATATAGAATAGACGTGAGATGCATATCCTAAATAGTTGTTTATTAAATATGAACATATGACAATGTTACTATGAAGTGTTTCTTTATA
>MU225692.1:5751631-5789039 GCA_018584345.1 Thuja plicata
CATTTAGAATTTTGCAAATTGCCACTCCAAAGAAATTGGCGAGAAAGAGCATCAAATTCCTTAAGAAAATACGTCGGGGCAGCCTGAACCATGCTTTTGTATATAGGAAGGGCCTGAATCACAGATTACAGGAGAGTCACCCTGCCAGTAGTAGAGAGCCACCTATGAGTCCAATGATTGACTTTTTGTCAAAGCTTGTCGAGCAAGCTCTGCCAGAAAATCTTGGGCTGTCTTCCCACCATAATATGGAAACCCAAGTAAGTCAGAGGGAGAGACTCAATCTGAAATCTCAAGATATTAGCAATCCATTGCTGAATAGGCTCAGGAGTGTTGAAGAAAAAAATAGAGGACTTAAGGTCGTTGATTTTCTGATCTGAGGCAGCCAAATAAGTATCCAAAGTGAGCTGAAAGGCTTCAGCTTCCCGAATCCAAGCTCTCCCAGCAAGGGTCATATCATCAACAAACTGGAGGTGGGAAAGAGTGGGCAGACCATTTCCCCATTGCCAGCCTTGAATCAGATTTTGGGATACATGAGAATTGATAAGTCTACCAAGTCCCTCAGCCATAATGATAAACAAATAAGGAGAAAGATGATCTCCCTGGCGAAGACCCCTAGAGGCCCCAAATAAATTAGATGGTTCACCATTAAGAAGGACTGAGAAGGAGGGAGTAGTAACCCAGCTAACCCATTCCTGACTGAAGCCAAAAGCCAGAAGAACTTTCCGCAAGAAACCCCAATTGACGCTGTCATAAGCGTTAGCCATATCGAGCTTGATGAACATGGTGCACTCTCTAGAAGTACACATAGAGTGAATGGCTTCAAAAGCAATAACCACCCCATCCAAAATTTGTTTTCCAGCCACAAAACCCCCTTGTTCCTCAGAGATAACCATGGGAAGCCAAACTTTAAGCCTCTCTGCTAGGAGCTTAGTAATGATTTTATAGACCACATTACATAGAGCAATAGGCTGAAAGAAGTTCAACTGATTAGCCTCTTCCTTCTTTAGAATAAGGACTAGGAAAGTAGTATTCAAAGCTCAGAGCATAGCTTTGTTGGAATAGGACTCCTAAACCACATCCAAAAGGTCTTGATTGATAATATCCAAAAATTCCTGGAATAATTCAATAGGGAAGCCATCAGGCCCCGAAGCTTTGCCCTTACACAAGCTGAAGACCACCTCCTCCAAGTCAGACATACAAATCGAGAGGATAAGAGAGTCATTCATCTCCCCGATCACAACAGAGGGAATACAAGACAAGATCATATTCTCCTCAATCCCCACTGGAGGCAAGTCATCTAAAAAGAGAGCAGAGTAAAACTAAATAGCTTCCCTGGACACAGCTTGAGAGGAGGTTAGATGCGTCCCATCAGAAGTGACAAGAGAAGAAATGTAACTCCTGTTACATCGAGCATGCACAGATTTATGGAAAATTGTGGTGTTCTTGTCCCCTTCTTGAAGCCAGTCAACTCGAGCCTTATGTTTCCAATAAATTTCTTCTCTAAGATCCCACTCTGCTAAATCACTAGAAGCTCGGGATTCCGCTATGCCAAGAGCTTCAGAAAAACCCAAATCCCGAATCTTCCTAGTAATAACATCTAGACGATCCTAAGCCCTCTTCTTCATGATGTGGAGATTACCAAAACAAGTCCTATTCCAATTCTTCAACTTCCTTTTGACATACTGTAATTTTTTAGAGAAGGAGAACATAGCAGTGCCATAGGCAGGGTCACCCTGTCTCCACTAGTGAGCCATTAAATCATGGAGAGAAGAGTCTTGAAGCCACATCAGCTGGAACCTAAAGGGAGGCTTCTTGGTGGTGGCAACATAACTAGCCATGAGCTTAATAGGCCAGTGGTCAGAGCCTCTCCAATCAAGAATTTTAGAAGAGAGAGAAAGAGAGCTCCACAATTCCAAAAGCAGGAAACCAGGAACTTGTCTAAGTGTTTCAAGATGGCATCATCTCCAACCCTTCTATTGTTCCATGTAAAGAGCCCATTAAGAAGTCTGACATCAGAGAGATGTAAAAGATTCATATTTTCCTGAAGAAGCTCAGAAGAAGGACCCAAGCGAGCTAGCCCACCCCACTTCTCCTCTAGACTAATGACAAAGTTGAAATCCCCAACAACAATCCAAGGAAAGAATGGGTGATAGCTTCTAACATGCCTAATATGTGCCCAGAGCTTAATCTTGCCAGGGAGATCTATAGGAGCATACACATTAGTAACAAGAATCATCTCTCTAGTTTCCAGAGAAGAGGCCACCATTGAGAGAGTCGAGTGACAAGAGATTCAGTAGAGAGGCATAACTTTCCTAGGATCCCAACAAATGGAAAGACCACCAGAGCTCCCCAAAGCACCAACACACTGAAATTTCCCCAGAAACCAAATATTAGGAGCACATCTAAACATGGAATCCACTAAAATCTTGGTCTCGTGGATACAAAGGATATCTGGAGAATGATCAGTCACCAGCTCATGAATAGATTTTTGTCTGGGGATGCTATTCAACCCCCTCACATTCCATGAGAGAATAATCATTGAGTAGACTGGGGGAAATGTTCATCCATGGTCTTTACAGCCCCAGACTCTACCAGTAAATCTCTTGTAAGTTTAATTTTTTCTTGATCCTGGTTTCACCCAACTCTTGAGGGAGTAGCAAAAGAGACTTTCTTAAACGGTCTTTGCAACAGGCCCAAAGCAAGAGAAGCTCCCTTTCCTTTACCAGAGGCAAACACATCCTTGACCAAATCTTCCAGAAGAATATCCTTTTCCTGTGGAGCAGGAAAAACCACAAAGGCACCAGACTCAGGGCCAATAGGGGTCTCTGGCTGCTGCTGAACTACAACATTCTGGTTGCCACTAAGAATAGAACTCCTCCCATCTGAGCCAGTAACCCCACATTGAGCATCTACAGGAATGCCTTCTTCTATGACCATGTTGTCTAGCACCTCAAATCGATTGAACCCTGAGTCCACTTGTCGATCTAGATGAGGTCACTTCTGATCCCTTCCCTTAGCATGGTTGTGAGAAAGGATAAAACCATCCTTATCAGGACCGGTAGTGTTTGTTGGCCCTTGCCCCTGACTTGAAGTGTTCATCTGAGCTTTCCCTTTACTAGTACTATCAGTCTAAACTTTCCCTTTTCCATTACTAAAATTTTGACCATTCCCCTTACCATCATTATCCATCCTTGGGCCTGAGAACTCGCCAGGAGTACTATTGCCTTTAGAGGCTTGAGGGCATTGGTGTTGTAAATGACCATACTCATGAAAAATGCGGCATCGTAAGGGAAGGGATTCATAGTCTAGCTGTTGAATCCAAGAAGAAGAGCCTAGGCAAATTTCCAAAGAATCTAGCAAAGGATTATTTAAATCAATTTCAACACAAATATGGGCATAAGAAATAACCTTTTTATCCAGTGATTGATGTGCTATAGTAGTCGGCTTCCCAAGAAAAGTAGTAATCTGTCGAAGGATATCCTCACGCCAGAACTCCAAAGGAAGCCGTGGCAGGCGGACCCAAACAGGAACCCTCGAAGGGAGATCCTCAGCAGAATTGAACCCCGTATGCCAAGGTTTGAGGAAAAGTCCCACACAGTCATAAAAATATGGGCCTCCCTCAAAAACCCGGTCCCGATCTGACATGCAAGAGAAAGCCACCAAAAAGTAGCTATTACCAGCCAGCATAATATCCATATCACCTTCCACCTGCCATGAACGATGAATCCAGGCTTCCAGAGCCGACAGGGAAATCCGGATGCCAAGAAACTTGCATATCAATGCATGTTTGGCCAAATAGTCCACATCTTCCATTATTGCATCTGGAGGGATAATTAACACAGGCCGATCCTGGCTACGCAGAAGGTAGCCATTAACTTTATTCAACTTCAAGCTCTCTCCAACATAAAATGTCTCCTTCGCCCGTGAACTCACCCTGGGAGAAGATCCACGACCAGCTGAGGCTCCAGCAAGAGTGAGACTCTTGGAAACCCCATTCGCGACCATCAGAGCCTAGCAAAAAGACTCCCTCACAGCCATACAACTGCTCCCCTGTATGTGTCGCGCGAGCAAAACCCTCCTCCGATCTCCTCTTTCAATTTCGTCAAAAAACCTTGATTCTTGATTTCTTTAAGGAAATTCATAAACCACATAGATGTATCCGAGTGTTTGTTTCTTACAGGTAGAGAAATGAGTTAATTTTTTCTATTTTCTAAGACCTTCTACCTGGAAGCCTTTTTGACCTTTTAAGTTTTTTTTTTTTTTGGGCCTTTTTGATTGGGGGCGACTGGAAGTCCCCAGGACGGGCACGGGACGTCTACGACGTCCCTAGCCGTCCTCGGGACTTCTAGCCATCCCCAGATTTTTGGGTAGCCATCCCCAAGTCCCAGGGACGTTTCCAGTTTTTTTTTGAAATTTGGGGATGGCGTGGGACGTCCCCAAGCCGTCCCCAAGTCCCGGGGATGTCCCTGTTCTAGAAACTTGGGGATTTAGGCCGGGGACGCGTCCCTGGGTAACCCTGGAAAAAGTCTTATGTATTTGATAATATTTTTAAATGTTGTTTCTAAGTAAAAAATTATTTTGAAGATATTAAAATTCATTAATATTGATTAGGTTATTATTAATATGCCAAATAATTGTAAGAATTTGGAAAAATTCAAAAGTAAATTTTTAATAATAACATGATTTTTTCATGATACTTTATGGAATAAGTATAAAAAATGCATTGTTCTTTAGAATTTAAAGAAATCACATACTTTCTATTTCTTGTGCTTGTTAGTATCTTACCACTATATTAAATGTACTTCCACGTTTTATGCTTGCTTAGTATCACAATCTATAGTTAAAACTAAACAAATATAAAACTAAGAAGTTCAAAAGTATAGTACCTAAATATTAAAGTGCAATTCAATCTACAACCATTAACATATGAAACTTTAGAAGGTAATACCTGATTATTGAATTCCACAACCATACACAACTCTAGCAATCAAGTACCTTCGCACACAAATTACACACCAATATTGCACATTGACCAAAACATAATAGAATCACTCTATCCAAATGATCAACATCAAGACCATGTCATCATGTATGGAAAACATATATGTACACATTATATAAAACTAGCATGACAAGTGACTTTTACACTGTGTTATTGTGGAGCGTGAGCATAATGTCTCTAGCATATAAATGCATAGATAAATTAAGTATTACATGTACACCTCAACAATTAGAGAAAAAAATATTAGACCATGAGGATATTTTTAGTCATCATTATTGCAACCAAATTCCTAATATTTGTTAACATCTCTTGAAAGTTGACTTGTGATGAAAAACTATGTCCATTGTCACAAGTATCTTAAATGTAATCCATAATATTTTTATTATAAGTGCACATTTCATCAATGAGAATATATTAAATATATGTAATATTTTCTTGTAGTACAACTAGTGAGTGATCACTCAAATATTGCATATTCTTAATATAAAATTTTAAGAATGTGAGAATTGTGAGGCATGGAAGTTGAAAGTTGGAACTCATGTTGGTGCATGTAGCAACAAGGAAATTTTTTCATTAACTAATATACTATCAAGTGAACCCACAATAATGAGTCCCACTTGTGGGACATCAAAAAATTAGATGGACGGGGATGAAAAAAATAGACACATTACATCAAGTTCCTACCTATAAGTGTTTCATATAATAGTTATTTTTAGGTAGAGAAGTTGATGATTGTAGTTAGATTATTGAAAATATAGAGCATTCATGTACATCATTAGTCCTCTAGTTGATTTCTCTTTGTGATGCTTTATATTAGTCACATGGATTATTGGTGGCTAGTTAATGATATAGTAAATGACTTTCTCTACACATTCTAGCTCTTTTTTTTGGTGATGTCTAGGAGCCTACAAATGTTTGTAACCGAGAACTTGAGCATCGAATTTCCATCCATCTTACTTTTAAAATCAATTTGGTCTAATTGAATATTTGTTTTTATCTACAAGTGTATTTGAATAGGTTCTAAATTGGGTTCAAGCAATCATATTTGAATAATGAGAAACCAAGATTATTTGTATTATCTTGCACCTATTCACAACCATGGATTTCAATAAATAGCTCGTTCATTTCATATATGAAACATCTTCGATGTAAAAACAATTTTAAAAGTAAATTAAGTATTATTAGTAAAAAGTTGTTATCATTTAGAGTTATCATACAAAGATTTTAAATATTTGTATTTATTTATTTTATAGAATAATAATATATTGTCTAATATACAAATAATAGAAACAAAAATTGTACATTTTTTTTTTCTTGGTAATTGCACTTTTGATTAATATATCAAAAGTTAAGCACATTACATTGTCATTTAAGTTCTCATCTAATCAACCAAAAGTTGCTACTATTACTATCCACTTAACAACTAGCCCCTACCCACAGGGGCTTCACTTAGTGAACCTGGGTTATAGCACGTGCGTTCATGGCATACTAAAGAAGCCCCCTATTTTGAAAAAAATATTTCCCTATACACCTTTCTTGTCACCCCCTCCCAATACACAACCTGAATTACCAAACCCCATGTATTTTTGGCCAGATATTATATGTATCATTTTTTTCTTTAGCATTTTTCATACCTCTTTATATTTCTATCTATATTCAAATCATTGTTATCCATATATAACTACAAATAGAGGGTTTTTATATAATGAAATATCGAGCTATTTCACAAGTGGGTTTTATTGATATTTTAGAAACATAAAAATATCATCAAAATGACATATACTATCAAGAGGACCTTGGCTTGTGTATTCTTCGTTCTTTCGCAAGGACCAAAAATGAAGGTTGTAAAATAGCAAAAAATGTCACCATTTTGCAAGGACAAAAAATAAAGGCTGTGAAATAGCGAACCTATTATTGTTTGGTAGGATAAAAAATGAATGTTGCAAAATAACGAAAATGTCGCCATTTTGCAAAGGCAAAAAGTGAAGGTTGTGAAATAGAAAACCCAATGCTATTTCATGAGGTACATTAACTACCACTTGTGAATTGGTGAAAAGGTCACCAGTTCACGAAGATGAATAAAGTATATCTCTGAAATAGTGTCAATATTATTAAAGTGAAAAGACAATCACCTCACTAAGCTGACAGTGCATGCATGCAGAGGTGTAGGGAGAATTAAATGCATATGAGATTGAATTAAAAGAGATGGTACACAATTTTAATCATAATTTTTTTTCCAATTGAGCTATAAGGATGTGCGGAAGTGAATGCAGAGCTAGTGTAGAAGGAGTCACAAGCAGTTGTAGGGAGACGAGCATTACATAGCATAATTAAACAAGTAATCTCATCATCTGCTCAAATTTTATTTCAAAATGCCTAGTCCAAGAAGAAGGATGATGTAGGGAAAGATCAACCACCCAAGATCGCTTTGCAAAATGCATTACCAGGGTCTGTAGATACTGGAAGTAAGGTCATATTTTAGGATGCCTGGGGGTAATGGAAAGACATTAACATCCCTCACGCTAGTAGGTCCCTTTTTTGGTATTTTTATGTAATAGAGATGAGAAGGTGCCTCGGTCCAACCCTTGGAGGCCTGACTTAGCAAATGTTATAGTGTCAAATGTGTTTGTAGATGTAGAGATTATTAATGTCTTGGCCCACAATTATAAAAGAGAAACTAGAATAGTTAGAGGGATAGATGGGAACCTAATTTTGGTTATCTCAAAATCATGTATTGGCATTAATAAGAAATCACTTACCAAGATTGATAGGGGACAATATCCAGTGGATTAAGAGAGGATGGTAAGAAATTTTGGGTTGTGAGAGGTAGCCTATTTTAGAAAAAGAGGCAAGGATAAAAGACCAATGGTGGTAAATGATAAGGCTCCATTTCCTACACTAGAATTTATGGATTTCTTTTAGAAAACGTATCACGGTTGGTGCCAATTCTATGGTGATGATCATAGAAGTAGAATCAATGTATATGTCCATGAGGATCCAAAGCCCCAAAATTAACCTAGAATTTGATATTTCCAATGAGATTGAGATAATTCCACACAACCAATTGGTGTACTGAAATGATGGTAAAATTTTTAAAAATTATTCTCATTTGTGCCATCTAATATTGTTCCAAAATAATAATGTGTTTAGACATACTATGAAGTTAACCATAATGGATATTCAAGGAAGTAGACTCCCAGTTTAGTTATGGTGTCCGCTATGGGACAAGAGAAACAAAGATTGTGATTACAAGACTTTTCATGATTCCTTTATTGTGTGAATATTCAGGGCACTTGGGGTTTAGATTGAAAGACTTCATATTAAGATAAGAGAAGTCTTAAGACCTTTGGAATTTAACCTAGAGAAGGGTCACACCCATACTTTTTCTGATTGGATTTTCAATAATGATCACACTCTTATTAGGGTTTATGGATGCAAGCAAGCCTCCCATAAATTACTAGTCTTTGTTTCTGAGAGAGTTGATTTTTAAGAATTCATCTGGCAATTAATGTGGTTTGAAAAGGAGGTAAATGAACCAAGAAATAAGGGGAATTTTAATAGTCAGATATGTAGGATTGTCTATTGGTCCTAGTTCTCTTGATTAGGTTCAAAGTAATTTAAAAGGAACATACCATTTGAAGGATGGAAATGAAAGGGTCTATGACCCTGAAGGATATATTAATTCTTTCATAAAAGAGATTAAACATCAAACTGACATGATTGAAGATATTGCCTGAAATTGCATGAACCCTCAATATGTTATGCAAAAATAGAAAAAGTGGAATATATTGAAGAAATTGGAAGAGGAAAGACATAAGAGGGGAAAACCATGATTTCATCATGATAAAACCAATTAAATAATAAGGATGGAGTTGTGCTTGAGATATTTTGAGTAGATATATGGAAAATCTACAAGTAATGTTCCACAAGAGGTTGAGCCTGATCCTCCTAAAAGGCATAGAAAATTGATTATTCATGACTCAGATTTAGAGACTGCATCAAGCTCTCCTCCTCCTAAGAAATAGAAACAAGATGAAGTTGTACCCATTGTACCTTATGATGATTCAAAGGGGGAGGGAGACACTAAAGAGGCCGCTAGTGCACTCAAAACACTTGGTAATGATGAAGAAGTGGATAGTGTAACACCCCAAAATTGGCATCTTGCAACCAGAACCAATTTTGTTGCATTTGTCAACCTTATGAATCATCAAAGTCCTATTGTACTAGGAAATTCTGAGTTTCGACTAACTCTACTTGACTTAAGTGTCAAATGCAGAAAATCCTAAATCTGTATTAATCGTATACTATATTTAATTTCTAAATATCAATTACAATTGGCTAAATAAACCCTAGGAATGAATTAATTTAATTACAAAGTCATAGCACTTTAATTAAATTAAATTCACCCTTTTAGCTAAAATACATAAAAAGGAATTAAACAATTTTTAATTATTAAATAAATATCCTCATAATTTCAATAATTGAATTTAATTATTCAAATAATTGATAAAGTGCATTTATGAGGTCATATTTCATTTATTTAATCAAATGGGCTCTCCAAAATCTTCACTTTAGTTCATAAATGGAAAATTTGAGTTAACTATTATTCAAAAGTGCAACAAATCAGTTAACTATTTCATTCACTCAAAAAGACAACAATTTACTGTTTCTAGATCAAAGAAACTTGCTATTCTGAACTGGATTTCAACATGTTAACTGTTTCTCTGAAAGGAAACTTGCCATTATGAATTAAACTCTCATTCTATAAAAGAACCCTTTTGTCTCTCATTCAAAAAAGGGTGAATGCATTGTTGAAGTATCAAATCGATGTTCGATTGTTAGCTCATATTTGTGCATTCAAGATTTCATTATTGCAATAGATTAATACTCATTTCTAGATTAATCATGCATAGCTTAGTTTCTTTTAAGTGTTCTTAGATTAATCTCATGCTCATTTCTAGATTAATTTTGCATACTCATTTCTAGATTAATCATGCATAGCTTAGTTTCTTTTAAGTGTTCTTAGATTAATCTCATGCTCATTTCTAGATTAATTTTCCATACTCATTTGTAGATTAAATATTGCATCTGCATTATAGATTAAATCCTCCATTCTTAGATTATTCTCGGTTGTTGGACTCTTAGATTTTGAGAGCTACTCAAAACCCCATCTAGATAGGAGGCAACAGGTCGACTCATCTAGGCATGCAGGATGAATAACTTCATATTCATTTCTGTATGTGATTGCTGAATAATGACTATGTTGAAGTGTATGGCTAAGTTAGAGGCCCAAATTTAGCATATACATTTCTGGTGCCTACTGTGGGGCCAAAGATTCAATTTCTGGCCTCATCTTTCTTTTTTGCTTTCAATTCTTCTTTCTGCCTGTACGTCTCTATTGGGAAATCTCGCGCAAAATTTCACAGCGACTGGCGTGAACTTTATAGTTCTTTGCGGGATTACTAGTATTTCTTTGCGTAGACTGTTCTAGTTCATTGCATGAACTTTGACACCAGAGAATTTTTTATTTGTTGTTTTCATATCTCTATTTTCTGACCACTGCTTTTTTTTGTTTACTGTTGTTTTCTAGTTTTATTTCTGATACAACTTAACTAGTGGTCTGTAGGACGAGATGTTGAAGAATCCTTCAAACACAACTATGCAAACTTACTGACTATTTGATTTTAGGACACATGTCAGAGCACGCTTGTCAAAGAACTTCAAACTCATATAAACATTGTGTTTGTTTTCACACTTTCTCTACATAGTCTAATTAGGGAATTGTTAAAATTTCTGAAGGGTCTTGATAGTAGAATAGGGTATTAGTCTCTTTATTACATGGAAGTGATGCCTATGAATGAATTTGAGACCTAGACACTGCTAAAGGTTTGATACTTGGGGGAGAAAGGAAAGGTAACAAATCAATTGGCATATCCATTAGTGAGGGGAGTATGCTCTTCTCTCTTTTAGAGAATTAGAAACCTAGAAGCTCTTGGATTTGTTGAAAGAGGAGTTAGCTCAGTGATGAATATGTCTGGCATGTTTGGGTGAGGTGTAGAGGTAGAGGATTATGCTCTTTTCCCCTTTGGGGAAAATCAGAAACTTAGACCCTTGAAACCAAACCAAATTTGAGTCACCTTTAGCGGGCATGCCAGAAGTTGAACCTCCGGGAATGACCCAAGTGGGTACACACCTTTCACCGGTGATTCCAACCCACTATAATAAAGTTTCTTTTTTAAGTGAAAGACTCCAAATCCATTTTAATTTCTTCCTCTTGATTATTGATGTTGAATATCTTGAGGAAGCCTTGTCTGTTGTACTAAGCGGCACCGCTCCCAGCCCTGCTTGTTAGGGGTGTACACTTTCAGGTGTCGGTGTGGCTATATTTCTCAACCTCTCTTGCGAGGCCATTGGAGGTTAATGTGAACAATTGCCTACTAAACACCATTTTAGCTAATTTCCTTACCCGGTTCATCTCCAAAAGGAGGCATAATCTTTGCGCAAGGAGGGGGAAAATTCTCTCCCATAGATTCTCACCATAGGCATGCACCTAGACATTTGAAGGTGGTATATGACACTAGCCCTTGCTTCAAGGGTGTCTTTTGAACATATATTATTGAGTCCTTGGAAACACCAAAAATACAGGCACCCTCTTGGGGGTGACATTGTTGTGTGAGGTGCACGCATGCACATAAGTTGTGAGGCAAAGGTTTTGTCTTCTCTACCAATTTATTTTTAGGGATAAGTGAGTGTCTTTTTCGAGTCCTGAAATGTTCAAAAGTGTCAAGACTCCCTTATTTTTCTGAGTTTCTTCATCCTCAGTTGAATGTTTTTTGAGTACTGCTTGTGTCACAATTTCTTAAATGCCCAAACTCACATTTATCAATCTGAAAATGGCCCAAAACAATATGCAAATTGAACACCTTGTCAGAGAATAGTCCAATCTATGTCTCACAAATGTAAGTTTGTCACTCTAAATAGTCTCAACTGTCTGTTTCTATAAAAATTTGCCTAGTTTTATGAACAATTTTGTGCGACAGTCTAGATCTTTGCACTACGTAGTGAGAATCTTCGCGCGCAGTGCTGTCAATCCTTGCACGATATTTAGCAACTCTATTCTCATCTTCTTACTAGTAAATCACACCAGTTCTACATTTTTTTGCACCAGGATGCAAAGTCTCACGTGGACCAGTAGGAACCTTCGCATGAGAAAGTATTTATTCACATGACACTGACTCATTTTTCCATAACAATGAGCTATTTGTCGCCTATCATCTGTCCCTTTGCTCAATCTGGTTTCTGATTGGGGTCTGTTTGCATGTTTCCTATCTGTACAGAGTCTGCAACTGGATGTCTTGGGTTGAGAACTACATGATTATCGCTTGAACTTGTCTTGTCTCTTATCTATCTACTTGTTTTACTGTGTTGTCATACCTTGCGACGTGATAGTCATCTCTCAGCTATTGTAGCCTTATCTTTGATGACTCATGCTGGGTATACTTCACCTATTGACACTCTTGTGCATTTATCTTGAGACAATTCCAAGTGTGGTCCTAGTTGATGCTCCTTGCATAATCTTTGTCTATGACGGCTGTGACTCAAAGTAGCAATGTAGTCCCCTTACGTGTCATTAGATGAGGTAGAGGTACACCTCAAAACCAAGGAAGAGGTTATTCCAAAATTTTCACATAATCTGAGTGTAGTGGGGGATCATCACATTCCTCTTCACCAACTACATCTACAAAGGGATCATCTCGATCTACCTCTCCTGTCATTCAACCTTGCGTTAGATGATCATTCCTAGTTGACTTTAGTCGGGTCTAAAACCCATTGTTTGAAGAGCGTTAGGACCCTGAAGAGTTGTTACCTGAATCTAACTCTATTGACACAACAAGGATTCCCATAGGTACAACATCTCATCCTACTCAACCTCCTCATAGTGAGTCTTTGCACACTGAACACTTGCATACTAGAAAGATAGAAGACCAAAATAAAAAAGGTGAACACAATAAAGATAATGATTTGTCTAAAACCACCAAGGGTAAATTCCATTATCAAGACCCCCCTAATGATGAGGAGACAAAAATAACTTAGGAAGATATCGCGGATGCTTGTGCCAATAAAAAATTCCATAAAATGATGGAGATCATCCTTAAGGAAGAGAAAGAGAAATATATTCTTGAACTAGCCAATCAAGGGGCCAAGTTACCCTCAAACTACAATGTAGAGACTCTTGTCACGAAGGAGCAATAAACTAAAAAAATCCTGGTTATAAAAACAAGTTCAAAGAATGCAAGAACAACTCCTTCAAATAATGAAGTATAAAGACAAACCTACCACACAAATCACGCTAGAAAGCATTTGTCTGTTCCCATTCAACAAAAGTCTGTACATGCCTCCTTTTCCTAAAGGAGTTGAACTTCCCAAGTATGACAAATAATTGGGTACCTCTGATCCTCAAGATCATCTGAGAGAGTTTGGTTCTCTCTCTATGGAGTTTATACATGACCAAAATTACCTCACGCATCTCTCCCCGTGTAGTTTGGGGGGGTCGGCCATGGAGTGGATCTCTAGGCTACCTACTGGCATCAAAACTTTTGGATGAGATTGCCAACTTGTTTCTGCAACACTACTCGCACAACATCCAACATCTAGTTAATATCTGTGATCTTTCAAACTTAAAACAAAACCATGGGGAACCTTTCTTGACATTTCTCTAGGGATGGAGACAACTTTATTCAAAACATTCTTGTAAAATATCCGAGTCTGAAAAGCTTGACATCTTTTAGACAATCTTTTATTCAATTTTGGGTACCAAGTATAGCTACAAGGTCCTTTGACCTTCAATGACATGATCAAACAAGCTAGAAGAATTGAAACATTCATGGTCAAGAAAGGAGAACTGACCCTACACAAGGATAATAAATAAGGGTCCTCCTCCTCGGGAGAAGACAAACCCAAATTTTCCAACAAGAACCAGGATGTTGTGAATGATGGAGTGGTTGAAAACGTGAAACTTAAGCCTCCAAAGGATGCATTCAATCTTACTACCACTATGCAGGCAGCCAAAGCCACTGAACAGGTTGCGACACAAACTAAACCGCTTTCAAAATTTTCTAGGTCTAAACCTTGGGCTCCTTAACCCAAGAATGAGTTCACTCCTCTAGGAGAACCCCTTAATGTGGTTTACAAGACTCTCTTAGAAAAACAATTACTCACTCCTCAAGATAATTCGTGTCCTTTTGATCTGCAACCATGAAATTCTTGGTGGAATGAATCTGCGTACTGTGATTACCACCAGAACAAGGGTCACAAAATAGCTACCTGCATTCAACTGCGGCATAAGGTCCAAGCCCTTATCAACAGTGAGGTTATTATTGTGGGGGGTCTGTGCTAAAAATGTGTCACACTTCTATGAATCATTGTATCCAAGATTGCTCAAGAATGAGATCTCAAATGGTGACTCATAGCTCTCTATTCATGGAGTACAAGGGTTTGTAATGGAGGCCCTCAGATTGTCCTAATTTGTGCACATGCAAGTACACCATAAAATGAGAGATTTAAAGAGGAAAAACAAGAATGCTAGTCTCCATGATCATTGAGTATGCATGCAAATGAAAGCTATTCTATATGATAACAATGCAAGAAAGGAAATTAATCTATATGATGACAATGCATGATTATTCTATGAAAGGAAATACAAATGCAAGATTAATCTATGAAAGGAAACATGAATCTAATTTAACATGCAAGTGCAAAATTAGTCTAAATGGATTGCCATGGGGCATGAAAGTAGAAGACAAGAAGAGAGAAGTTGCAATATCCAAGCTCAAGTGCTCAAAATCTCATCCAAAGTTGCTCTCCAAACTTGCAGCATAACAATAGCCTAAAATCTTCACCCTCAAATGAGAAGGAGAGGTTTCCTTATAAAGAGCAATTGACGGTAGAGATTAAGAGGCAAAAATAAATAAGCAATGGTGGAGTTTAAATCTTGGTTGATCCATGTGCTCATATCTTCAAAAGGCAAAATCAAAGGCTATGATTAAGAGGCAAAAAAGCCCACCACTTAGGAAGATGTGTAGAAAAAGGAGCTTTATTTATTTTTATTTAATTTATTTCCTTTTTCAACAAAGAGGGATTTAAGTGCGGGTTTTATTTAATTAAAAGAGGGATTTTCTTTTAATTAAATAAGATTATTTAATTTAATTAAAAGGGATATTTTAATTAAATGAGATAATATTATTTAATTAAGAGAGATTTTAATTAAATAAGATAAGATTATTTAATTAAAAAGGAATTTTAATTAAATAAGATTATTTTATTTAATAAAGAGGAATTGTTTTCTTTTAATTAAATAAGATAATTGATGAAATGATCAAACATTAGGAAATATTGAAATAATTGAATTAATTATGAGTTGATCAAGGAAATTGATTTGAAAAAATGTTGCAAAGCATAGATTCAGGAATTTGATAAATTGATTCTAGTCATTTGATAAATTGAAGAATGGGGGCCCATAGTCTAGGCGACCATTTTAGGGTGCATACATTTGCCCCTCTTTGACTAATGTGTGATCTTTATGGGAACACATGTAGTCAAAGAATGCAATTGAAGTGTAAGATTGATTTGGGATCACAAAACAACCCAGACATGTGATATTTATGGGAACACATCAGGACAAAGATAAGCTAATTGAAAAAGACAAGGTCAACACCCCTGTAAATAGGTAATTGACATGTCCAAGATAAGAATCTCAAGCAAGGTTGCCGCAAGCGGAGCAAATGATAAGATTGATAAAGTTGAATCAAGGATTAAAGTTTGATAGGTACTGTCCCCTTGTGATTGAAATTGAAATGAGATAGAGGAGAAACAACAAATTGATAAATTTGATCGAATTGAACTAAAGATAAGGTTCTTGATGTAAGATGAAAGATATAAGGATCAAAAAACCAAGGTAGATCATCAAGCACGAAAGATTATGCCCCAAGGTTGGATTAGAAGAAAAGAAGTGGGGTGAAAGCGAATGGAAGATAGAAGTTTGGAAGAGGTGGAAAGAAATGTAGAGAAGAAAGATAATTTTTCTTAAGAAAGAGAAGCCCCAAAATCAATCAACTGTTTAAGATAGAAAATTTTGATTGATATCACGAAAGAAGATAAGGAAATGAAGATCATAACATGATCACATTTGATTAAAATTCCACAAGAAAGATGAAGGAAACCCTCTCAAACTCATAATGCAGCCTAAAAATGCAAACTAACGTGAGGTCTAACAATGCAAGCTACATGAAAATGCAAAGGTGTACTTGTAATAGAGAAACTGTAACATAGGACTTTGTGTTCATCATTCATTAGAGAATGTGTACTTGTAATAGAGAAACTGTAACATAGGTACTGCCCCCTCATGATCAAAATCAAAATGAGATAGAGGAGAAACAAAAAATTGATAAATTTGATCAAATCAAACTAAATATAAGGTTCTTGATGTAAGATGAAAGATATAAGGATCACAGAACCAAGGTAGATCATCAAGCACGAAAGATTATGCCCCAAGGTTGAATTAGAGGAAAAGAAGTGGGGTGAAAGAAAATGGAAGATAGAAGTTTGGAAGAGGTGGAAATAAATGGAGAGAAGAAATAGAATTTTCCTTAAGAAAGAGAATGCCCCAAAATCAATCAACTATTTAAGATAGAAAATTTTGATTGAGATCATGAAAGAAGATAAGGAAATGAAGATCAGAACGTGATTGTATTTGATTAAAATTTTGCAAGAAAGATGAAGGAAACCCTCTCAAACTCATAATGCAGCCTAAAAATGCAAACTAACATGAGGTCTAACAATGCAAGCTACACGAAAATGCAAAGGTGTACTTGTAATAGAGAAACTATAACATAGGACTTTGTGTTCATCATTCATTAGAGAATGTTAAGGAACTTAATTTCATCATTGGGCCATTATTAACGGACATCGAAAAATCACACAATCATCACTAGTCACAACTGCAACTATGAAGATATGAATGTGATTTATATCAGATTGGAATGTGGAAAGATTCTAACATAAGCATCAAAGACATAAAGGTCAAGATGACTGTGATGTTAGCTTACCCAATTTAATATAGAAAAACCATGCTTGCATCAAGGCATAGAGGCCAGGATGACCAGTAGAATAGTTGTGCAAAAATAGTGAAGCATAAAGCAAGAAGAAAATTAAAAACATGTCCCATGCCCCAACTCCTCTAGCTATGCATCCAGAGAGACTTATTAGAGAAGGACACTAAAAAAAAATCAATAACAGTCAACACACAAAGAAAAGATCATGACATAGCTCAAGCATTAAGTCTTGTGTTTAAAAATTTAAGTGTGTTAATTGATACTAAGTTCCAATGATAAGAATCGAATGCTCACAAGCAGGTAAGACCACATGACAAAATGGGGTAAGACCAAATTGATAAGTGTTGAAAAAAAATCAATGTCAAGGGTTGTATTGAAAAATACAGTTGGGGTGGTGTTGAAAAACACCATTTGTGAGATGTCCTAAAGACTAATGCATCTAAGAGACCAAAGCTAACACAGTTATGCCCCCTAAACAAAGACAAAGACCAATTCCAAACCAAGGAAACTGTTGGTTGTTTTCCTGGTTTTGTTGGTTTGCCCTAAAATTTTGTTGTCATCATGCCAAATTCTATCCAAAATCAAAAAGTCTTTCCTATTTTGATTTATCCTTGTGGAAATTTTGTGTTCTTAGGTCAAAATCCACATGAATAGTGAAGAAACCCAAAACACTGAGATTTTTTCTAAGTAAAAATGCAAAAAAAGCCCTAAAATGTCAATCGAGTTTCTATTTTTGCATTACCTTTTTGAGAAACTTAAGTTATAAAGGTCATGTGCCTTTTTCAATGGTTTCCTAGTCACTTAATACTCAAAGAATATTCCATTTGTCATGAGACTTGGCAATTAACTGTTGTCAGGATGTCTCAAGAGGGAAAGGAATATTCTTTGTAAGTTATGAGACTTAGCGAAGTCCTTCAGTCGCGAAGTCTCCCAATGAAGAAAAACATCATCTGGTAATAGGGAAACAAGTGGTTAAGTCATGGTGTTGTGCAATGTATCTTGTAGTTGTCAAATTATCATGAGACTTAGCGATTGCTTCAGTCATAGGGTCTCCAGTTCAGAACACAGTTAGTGACAAGTTAAATGCTTCTATCGCCAGGTCTCCAGTTAAAAAGTCAGTTAAGTAAAAGGTTCTGAGACTTGGTGACAAACAACAAGTTGATTAACATATATGGTGGTCGGGTAGTCACTGGTTAAAATGGTAAGTCAATATTTCTTTAGCGATTTGGAGACAAACAGTTAGGATGAGCCATGTGTCCACAGTGAATAGAACAAAGTGTATCAGTCACGTGGTCTCCTAAAAGGAAAATATCATTTGGAAATTAAGAGACTAAAGGGTGTAAGGCTATGTATTTTATATTTCCACATTGTCTCCAAATGATTTAGGGTTTTAAAAATATACTCATTGACTTAGTGGAGCCATCATATGCAGAATGAGATAAGATCAACGGTAGTCGCTGAGTCTCTATCAAATTTGTATAAGAGTAAAATGTTCTCGCGAAAATGAGATTAGATTTAGTCACATAGTCTCCGAAGGAAATATTAAAGAGTAGTTTTAACTAGTGATTGGGCGACTAAGGTTAGTTGCGGGGTCTCGTAAAGTGAAATAAACATTTAGAGACTTAGCGATAAGAGCTTAAAAGATGAAAAGTAACCGTGGTTGCGGGATCTCTGAATAAACTCTAAGTTTGGAATTTGATCTAGGGACTTGGATTCATTTGGTCGCGTGATCGCCAGAAGTTAATCATGGTTAAGATAAGTGAAGAGAATCATTTAGTTGCTAGTTCTCTAGAAGAATTGAGAGTTAAGAGATTTGATCAGCGACAAAGAGATAATGCATAGTCACGTGGTCGCCAAATATGAAAAGTGATAAAAGGTGGCAGTTGCTGACATGAAAACATAGAGATTCATCATCCAATGAGAATCCAAGAGATTAATTACTATGTGAAAAAGGTAGCTGAGATGTCTGGTGAAGGACCAATCATATGAAGACATGTCATTTTGTTCAAATTTTATAAGGGTTTTTCTGAAAATGCACTCATATGAATTTGATTTCCTGTCACATTCATGAGCTACAGCTAGGATTTCAATTAATACCACAGCATGTAAAATTGAAGGCAAAATTGATTATCTCTTCAATGATGAGCTGAGTACTTTGAAAAGTTACCATAAAGAGATGATCGCAAGTTCATTTTCATTCATCATACATCTAGAATTTCAGAGTGAAGAAGTTGCTAGGTTTTCTATGTCCATAAAGCAAGAATTGATCAATCTCAAGGTAATTTTCTATTTTTCAAGGTTCTTGAATTGTCTTCAGTGCATAGAGAAGAGTTAGGAGTCACGAGAGAAGATTTGTCTCAATATCGATGAAAGAGAAGTGGAAACAGAACAGGATGAGAAAAGTAGTTAGTGTGGCTTCTACCAGTGGGAAGAGTGATGAAGTAGATGATGATGCCAAGGGAAAAATTAATTTCTCTGACGAATTTTTAAAGCTATTATCGGGGTCTACACAGAAAAAGAGGGAAAATGCCAACTTATTGGCAGATGAATACTGTGAAATCAAAGATGCCCATACACCAGGTTCCACAGGTTTTTCTCTATATAACTATTTTTATAATAATTCTGATAAGGCCATCCCAATATCAAACCCTTGCACTAGTGGTTTGGCTAGGTTAATTGTCCTTGATGTCTATGTAGATGTAGACTTGTTTCTAGGTCTTGCAAGCCATTACGACTCTTTGTCTAGAAAAATTAAAAAGAATGATGGTACTACACTATTGATTCTGAATAGGAATTCATTCATGCAAGCTTTTGGTTTATATAGTACCATTTCAAGCAAGATAAATATTACCAAGCAAGAAGAAAGGTATAGGTTACAGCCTAGGGTTGCTAGAAACCAATTGCAAAAACATATTCTTAAGGAAGTTAGAAACCATATTACCCCCATACCAGGAACTGCACCCTACTATTTCAAAGATTTACATTTATATATCAAGTACATTGCTTATGCATTGTGTAGAGTGTTGGGTATAGATGGAGGAGTTGAGAAGATAAATTCTGGAATTTTAATGATGGTGTTAGATTTGCAAGATGTGCATTCTAGTACTAGTTATGACTATATACAGTATATCATTGATAAAATGCATGAGGGGTTTGTAGCTATGCAGAAGAAGGGTAAAGATCCCAAGGATAAAGATCCTAAGTTTTTTCATTATTCTATCTTGATGCATTTGTTATTGCATTTCAATTATGGTATCATGAATGTAAATAATTTGAACCCTCGGAGGATCTTTCAAGACCAGCCCAATCCTATTCAATTTTGGATTAGGATATGGAATTATACCTCTAGGGATTGTGGCTTCTATGGATTTGAGAATTGGATTGTATATCCCTTGATGCAGAGTATGGGTATTAGCAAGACTAGACTCCCAGTGAAGGTGTTGTAGTTGTTAATACGCTGTGAGTATGTTGATAAATGGGAGGGTGACCACAATTGGGGAGAATTATTTTTAGAAGATAATTTTACTATGATCAAGGTATATGGATGCACACATCCTCCTCATGTCCTACCATATCAAGTGCCATCAAGAGTTGTAGCTATGGAGTTCATTTGGTAGATTTTATTAATAGATAATGAGCACTTTGCACCACATAGGAAGGGGACATTGACCCCTAGGAAATTCAAGATTTTTTAGTTTACAATTGGAAATGGTGCTATTGATCAAGTGAGCAGATGGTTGGAAAGCTGCAAAATGGGAGCAACATTATATTGATACATTGATCTAGAAGGATTTATTGTAGGAGCTAAGAAACTCCTAACTCCTACCATACCAAACACATATGTACATGGTCTTTGTGTGGAGGAGGATGCTTCTAGGAATATCCTTCATGAAGATGAAGTAAGAACTAGGAGAGAAAGAACTCATGAGTTATTGAATTTGGAGAAACAAATAAAAAGAAATGGATTAGCATTTGGAGGTTTTTATCTTGACCTGCCATATTTTATAAAATCAAAGCTATGATTGATAACTTTTACACACTCTGTGAGCAATTAGACAGAGTTCTAGATGTGAAGAAAGGGAGAAAAGAATCTGAATATTCAGAATCTGAGTATGAGAATGAGAGTGATGGAGAATATGCCCATCCACCTCAAATAGATCAACCCCAACAAAATGTTGTAGAGGCAGCTCCAATACAGTGAGAACAGGGGCATATTATAGACTTGATAGTTGTTTCCCAACTGGATGATATAGAGGAGCCTGCCACCAAGAAGCAAAAGGTTGACCCTGGTCAAACCTCTTATACAAGAAAGGAGAAAAAGGAAGATAGAATAAGTGCTCTTATTCATGGCAATAGATTGTATCATCACAATTTGAGAAAAGAAATTAGAAAAGGAAAGATACAACAACAAGAAGTAGAGGAGAACATAGAATTGCCTGTTAGGGCATGTATTGATGAAAGGCTACTTCACCAACAACAATTTTTGCGTGATGAAAACTTTATAAAAAATGATGAGTTTAAAGATTTCTTAAGGTGACACAAAACGGAGAAAATCAGAGAACAACCGAAATCAGATGGTGAAGAGGTAGTGACAAATGAGGCTCTTCTAGCTCTACAAACCTATGATCCTAACAGTGAAGATGTTTCTCCTGATGAGGCTAGAAAGATGGTTTTGAATAGTGGAATTTTGCTTGCTGAGGGCTGGGATTTAGCCTCAACATTCATAATAGATCAAATTAGGAAAAAACTAGATCTTAAGATGGCTAGTGAGATCCAGATGGGTGACATGATCAAAGGGTTTGGACACAGTCCAAAATCACAAGCATTTGCCATGTGGAATTTATGTCCAAAAGACCAGAAGCCTCAACTTGTAAATATTCAGGAGAGCATGGTTGGAAATCAAATGTTGTGGATAGTACAGAATACTGGAGATCTTGAGATTTCCCAGATCATGACACATTGGGCACACTTAAATGAGGATAAGACAAAGCATTTGTCTGAAAAGTGTGGTATTTTATTTGAGGAGGCTAGTGCCTTAGCAAAGGATAGGGAATTATGTCATATTAAGATACATCAACAAGATAAGGTAATTGCTGAGATGACAAGGAAATTACAAGAGAAACCCGAAGTGGTATATGTGCCCTTAGTGCAACCTTTATAGATAGAGGAGAAAGTTGAAGCAAAGGAAGTGGTTGAAATAGAGGATGTGGCCAAAAAGAATAATGAGGTGGCCTTAAATGCATTAAGGAGCATTCTTCAGCATAGGATAGATATACTAAAAGATAAAATAGATATCATCCTGAATGCTTATAACAAATTACCCATTTTACATTCCGAAGTAACAGGGTATATTTCTATTTTGAACCCTTATTTTGTCACATGGTCTCCTAGGGTAAAGTTATTTGAGAAACTTGCCTCTTTGGAACAACATAGGCTAGATTTACCAGAGATTGTGACAAAGGTAGAAGATGAAATAAAAAGGGTAAATGTATCTTTATCTTTCTTTAAGGGTAAGCTAAATCAGATAGAGGCTAAGATAAGCCTATTTTCACCGAAGTTAATTAGGTTTGTTCCTCCTTTGAAAGGAGAAGATGATCAGGTTAAGGCCTTGGAGGCCTGGAGAAATGAGTTTGACAGTAGAATGCCTAGTAATGACGCATTTATTTCAGGATCTGATTTAGACTTAGATGGTTTTAACAAAATTTTGGATGAAGCATTCAGGGCAGAGACTGACATAAAATTTTTTTTAGTGGATGTCAAAGGCATCACTAATGTCAGATGGGAAAGGAAAAAGGGACAATTGCAGAGTATTCAAAGTTTTAAATGGCCTACAGAGGATGAGGTGACAGCTTGGGACTTAATGAAAGAACTAAAGAAGAAGAAGCCTGTGGTAATAGAGGAGGAGATCCTGGATGAGGAGTAGATAGGAACACTTGGCACTTGACCATTGAGCACAGGGAGGTTAGTTATTATCAAATACAAGTGTAGGTTAGCCTGAAATGGTGGTCACTTGATCTCAGTATGAATATTAGATGCTATCCTGAATATTGCCAGACAAAGGTGCTAGAGTTCACATGAAGACAAAGAAGATCAGATTTCATCCGTTGGTTTTGTCTTCCCACCACTTATACATTCTCATTTCTTGTCTTTTCTATACTTTTAGTGTTAGGTTCCTTAAACCATTCGAAGCTTGTTGCATCCTAACTTTAAAGGATTCCAAGATGGTTAAGGACCTATAAATAGATCAAAATTGTAATAGTTTTAAGAGATGAAATATATTGGCAAACCAGACTTTCTAAATTTCAGTCTGTGTCTTTAAGCTTTTTGAGCTTTTTATGTACTAAAGCAGAAATATATGAATAAAATATAGTGCAACTTTACTCTATATTATTGTTTTCTCTTTACTTATTGTGTATGCTCTTTTATGTTTAATCTGTAAAGCATTTTAAGCATATTGGTTACAAGGTAGCTATCTAATTGCTTGCAAGTTTCTTTCAAGGGAAGAACTAAGTTTTGTAAGTAGTTTCAGGGAGCATAACAATATCTAAGGATTTGATATAGTGTTATAGAAATGATAGGATAGTTTGTAAGACATCTTATCTGAGTTGCATGTAGGTTGCAAGGCATCTTATAGTATTCTATTTTATATATCTCTATGGATTTTTATTTACTGATTCTATAAGCCCAAGGATAGGGACTGGTCTAGGAACTTGTTTGGTAATCCATCATCATCCAAATATTCAATGCTATTCAAAATCAATTACTTTCAGAATATATGTGTAAAATCAATTGTATTCATAGTGATTACAGTTGAAATTTGTTGATTTCTTAAAGAGTAAATCATTAGGTTGCCCCTCCTAAAGTAAAAGGAAGAAGGATGAAAGTCTTTGTCTCATTGGTTTATGTTATTAAGACCATAGCCTGACTTGTAGTACTCTATTTCAAACTAATTATTGCAATCTCCAAGGTACTTTATAAGTTATTACAGTGAGGTCTGAAGTAAGTAACCAGTGAATGAATTAGTCCACCAAATACATAGGCTAAAGAATCAACAATCTTTTAATAGGTAATACCTACCTGTGTCTGTGGAACTCAAAAATGAAGGAGGTGATGATAGGTATCCCTAGTGTTATCAAATACCTCAACAATTAGGCTTTGTCTTGTCAAAAGGGAGTTTGCATTCAAGTATAATGAGTATACTATCATTTTAAGGTTGTGGTGCAAGAAAAAGAGCTAAAAAATTGGCGAGTCCACTGGGGATAGAGATTATAAAGTCTTGTTAAGAATTTCATAATATCTCTGGTGATGTTTTACAAGTTTGAATCAAGTTACAGTTGAGTTTTTCCCACCTGAGTCACCTAACAAATTGGTGGCTCTACTGGGGACTTCAAGAAATTACAAAACATACCAGTTGTAGTGGTCAAAATTGTCTTTTGATAAGTATTCATTCACTTCTAATTATTATTGGGTGGCAACTCTAAAGAAAATCTCTGAGATTAGTGCAAATTTAGTTGATATCTCTCAGAATGAATACTAGGTCAAGAATGAGAAATGATCCTGAGAAGGTTTTATATGGTGGAATCCCATCTTCCTCAAGGATGGAAATGTCTTGGAGGAAGAAGAGAAACCAAGTTAGCATGGATGAAACCCCTCCAAGAGGTAAAGAGGGTAATGGTAGAAGAGACATGAATAGCAATCAGCCTTCTCATGATGGAAATACTTCAGAATATGAAGAAGCTGCAGAAAGGGTATTAGAAACACCTACAATCACTTCTACTTCTAATGAAAGAGAAGAAACAAGTACATCTAGTTCATATTCTGAAGAAGCTCCCTCTGATGAGCTAGCAAATGATGAAAAATTCATCATGAAACAACTTGCCCTTGTTCAACAAATGAAAAGGGAGAGAGAAATGAGAAAGAAAAAACATGAGCATAAGGATGTTGATAAGAGTAAAATAAGATCTTCAAGACATCAGAATATGAAAGATACAGAGAGGTCTCAAAAGGACCAAGAAATACCACTCACTTATAAGGCTTCTAGTTCACAGAAGGATAAAGGTAAGCAAAAGATGAATGAATACATAAATCAAGAACCTAAGTTTCAAAAGCCTTTAAAATAGCAAATGTCCAAATTGGATGTTGATTTGGAGAAATTGAGAATTGAAAAAGAAACCATGGAGAAAATGTTAGAAAAGGCAAAAATGGAAGCTGCAATAGTTGAAATGAAGAAGAAAATAGATTTTTTGCAGTCTTCAAAGTATTTTCATGCTGGGCCAGAGAATAATACTGCTGCTAAAGAAAAAGCCACTACTTTTAAAGAGAATGATAATTTTCAAAGGAAACCATTGAATACTAAAAGGTATAAAAAATTTAACTTTATTGGTATCCCTGGATATCCTAATTCTTTCCCTAAAGATGTGGGTGATATAGGAGGAAAGCTCCCAAACTTTGTAGGTAACAATGTTATTTCTTGTGAAACACATTTAAGAAAGTTCATTGATTTGTTGATTATTTAAATATCACTCATGAGGATGTGTTGATGAAATAATTTGTTCAGTCTTTAGTGGAAGATGCAAGAGAATGGTTTAGGAGCCTTTCTAATGGATCTATTGTTTCTATGGATGAGTTAATTGAATTATTTAAGGATCAGTATGGAGATAAAACAAATAAAGGATTTTTGTTGAATGAGTTCAACAATATCAAAAATAATTACAATGAAGAGGTCACAGAGTTTAATACAAGGTTTCAAAGAGCTATGCACAAGCTATTTCAAAAGATAAGGCTGGATGAAGAGGTATGTCTAGCAACTTATTTGAATGCCTTTGATTCTAAAATGGGATATGCTCTTAGAGATAAAACCCTAGAACTATTACTGATGCTTATAAGATAGCGATGAATATTGAAATGAACAGAAGAGTATCTAGTAAGTTGAATAGGAGAGATGACTCAAGGTTTAGTAGGAGAAACTTAAAAGAACCAGAGTATAAGGAATATAGGGCTCCATAGAACAATAGGCCTTCTTATAATACTACATATAATCCTCAAAATAGAATGCAAAACCATCCTTATGGAACCCAGTTCAAGGATGGGAAGCCTGTTATTTTACCTAGAAAGGAAAAGAGAGATAACAGAACCCTGGACCCTCTACATAAAAATGCTGTCCATTTTTGTAATGATGATCCTTGGTGTGAGGCTTGTGAAGCCCCTCATAACCCTAATTTTTGTATTGTTTCCTTAGACTTAAGAGTAAGTGAGGAATATGGAAATGATGAAGGTGAACAATGTGATCATAGTATGAAAAATACTTATTCATATCATGATATAGATTCGGACTGTGAAAATGAAAATCATGATTCTTGTAGTTCACAAAGAAGAGTAGAAAATCATCATCAACAGATTTTGTCTGATAGTGAAGCTAAGGAAACTGATGACCATATAAGATGTTATGCTCAAGACAATCAGGATGTTCCACTTATTAGAAAATATTTAGATGAAGAGAAAGCTAGGATTACTGCAGATTTAGTGAACAAGGCTAGAAGCAACTACCATTTGAGAAACAGGGTAGTGGGTGGTACTGGTAGTCAGCCATCAGGTGTCTTTATAAAATAAAATAAGATAGACACTAATTATTTGCAAAAAAGGGAAGGACTTGGTGAAAATATAAATAAACATAAGGTCAAAATCATTACAAAAGCCCTTGAACCAAATGTTGTACAAGAAGGAGAATTGAAAAGGCAAGAAACAAGTACTCTTGTTTAGAGGATAGAGAGTAAAAAGTTAAAAGAACTAGCTTTGAATGAACATACTGAGGAAAGTGATATCACTATTGATAAATCAAAGTCTTCAGATGTGAAATATACTCCAGTGGACATGGGTCATTTTTTGTCCCAAATGACAGTTAAGGTGCCATTTCTAGAGATGATGAGAATAAAAGAACATAAGGAAAAGGTGTTGTATTTATTAAATAGTGTGCCCATAATAAAGGTCCAAAGTCCAGAGAATGTTGGCAAGAAAACAATTAAAAAAGGGAGGGAAGTTGAGGTGTTAACATGTGAGATTCCTCAAATTTTCTTGAATACAACTTCTTCCCCAAAAGTTGTTGACCCATTTTTTCTTTCACTAATAATCAATGGAAAGATGCTAAAAAATTGTATGATTGATTCAGGAGCATCTAATACTGTTATGCCAGTGGAAATCATGAGGTCAATGGGATTACAGGTTGATACTCCTCATGGGAGATGTCAATCCATGGACTCTAGAGAGGTCCCTGTGATTGGTACCATTGAGGCTATGGCTTATAAATTAGCAGTTTGCCCTGATGTTGTAATGACTATGAATGTTCTTGTGGTTGACATACCACCACATTATGGCATGTTGCTGTCAAGAAAGTGGAGTGCTTCCATGGGAGGTAGTATACAAAGTGATTTATCATATGGCACTTTTAACATTGCTGGAGAAAATTTTAAGGTCTTAAGGGAGAGTAGAACTCCTCACATGATAGAAAGATTTGAAGACACTAACATTAATTGTTGCATTGATATGGATACAGAGAATTTTAGGATGCAAAAAAATGAACTTTATTATCAGCATGAGGGGATTGAACCTCTGAATAGAGAGTTGATTATGCAAGGAGATGGTTTGTGGAAAATGTACTTTGATGGGGCCTATTCAAAAGAAGGATCAGGGGCAGGGGTATTGTTGGTATCTCCATCAGGTACAACTTTTAAGTATTCATTTCTATTAACCTTCCAATGTACAAATAATACTATAGAGTATGAGGCTTTGTTTTTAGGACTTGAAATTGCTATCAAACATTGGATAAAATGTTTAAAGGTTTATGGTGATTCTGAGTTGGTAGTAGCTCAAGTTAGATCCAAATATGCAGTAAAGAATGATAGATTGAAAATGTACAAGTATGCTATTTGGGATCAAATTGGAATGTTTGATGCCTTTGATATAAGTTGGTTAGAAAGGTCAAAGAATATGATGGCTGATTTTTTAGCAAATGTTGCTTTAAAAACTAATGATTTGACCTTACATGGGGTGTCAATATTGGAAGTCAAAACAAGACCAGTTGTTCCAAACAACATATACAACTAGCAGGTTTTTCAGGATGATCAAGATATTCTGAGGTTTATGCAATGTCTAGACCATTATGAGAACCAAAGTATAAATTGTAGTACTTTACTAGAAAGCAATGATGGAAAATACTACATTCTGGGAAATGAGGTTGTTTAGTTAAGTTCTAACCAGATTCCTAGGGGTTTGGTTGAACTTGAAGCATTGTTTAGTAGTCAACAAAATGATTCATCAAAATTAAGCAATGCCAAGGTCGAGGATTTAGAAGAAATAAATTTAGGATCTGAAAATAGTCCTCAAATAGTTTATATTGGAAAGGGTTTAGAATCTCATATAAGGATAAATTTGATCAAATTTTTAAGAAGATATAAACATGTCTTTGCTTGGTCATATGAAGATTTGAAATCCTATAGAGAGGACCATTTTCAACATGAAATCCCATTAAAGTCAGATGTGAAACCATTTAGGAAAAAATAGAGGCCTATTAACCCCTTGTTGGCCCCTAAGATGCAACAAGAATTGATGAAACTAAAGGATGCTGGGATAATCCAGCCAATCAGACATTCAACTTGGGTATCAAATTTAGTGCCAGTCAGAAAGAAGAATGGTGACATCTGACTATGTGTGGATTTCAGAAATTTAAATATTGCTTCATTAAAAGATAATTATTCCTTGCCTAATATGGAAGCAATGTTGCACAAGGTGACTAGTTTTGAGTTGCTGTCTATGATGAATGGTTTCTCAGGTTATAACCAGGTCCTAGTTAAAGAATCAGAATAATACAAAACTGCATTTACCACTCCATGGGGAACCTATGTTTATATCAGAATGCCATTTGGACTAATAAATGCAGGGGAAATTTTTCAAAGGGCCATGGATGTTTCTTTTAAAGAATTCATTGATTTATCCATGGTCATTTATTAGGATGATTTGACTGCATATTCTATGAGAGCTGTTGATCACTGTGATCACTTGGGTAAGATTTTTAATAAAGCATTGGAATATGGTGTCTCACTGAATCCCAAGAAATGTCATTTTGCAGTACAAGAGGGAAAATTGCTTGGACATATAGTGTTTAAGGAAGGGGTAAGAATAGACCCTAAGAGAGTGGAAGCAATTCAGAAGGTTATTTCTCCAAAGAACCTAAAAGGAGTGCAATCTTTGTTAGGAAAGATCAATTTTGTCAGAAGGTTCATAGAAACTTTTGCAGAGATTGTTAAACCTATTGTAAAGTTGTTAAAGAAAGATGCCAAATTTGTTTGGAATGAAGAAGCCCAATAGGCATTTGAGAAAATAAAGAAAGCAGTACAAGAGGCTCCAGTTTTGAAATCTCCAGATTATACTAAGCCTTTTTCTTTGTTTTCATTTGCATCTTTTCATACAATTGCTGCTATTTTACTACAAAAGGATGAACAAGGATTTGAAAATCCAATAGCTTTTTACAGAAAATCCCTACAATATGAAAAACTCAATTATGAAATAATGGAGAAGAAGGCTTATGCTTTGGTAAAAGCTGTGAAGTCTTTCAGGCCATACTTGGTTTGTGCTAAAATACAAGCATATGTTTCTCATTCTGCAGTGAAAGATATTCTTACACAATCAGAGGTAACTGGTAAAAGGTGTAAATGGATCACCAGAATTCAAGAATTTAACCTTGAGATCCATATTACAAAGTTAATAAGAGGACAGGGTTTGAAAAAAATCATGACAGAAGAAAACTTGGATCTAGTACAAATAAATCAGACAGAGATACATGATCAAAATACTAAAAGCATAGAGAGGCAACCATTCTATACTAATATTGTTTTTTTCTCAAAAATGCCAAATGTCCTGATCATATGTTAGAAAATAAAAAAAGAAGTTTGAGATTGCAAACTCAGAAATACACTTTGATTCAAGGAGACTTGTATTAGAAGGATAAGAATGGTGTACTGTTGTTATGTCTTGATAAATACCAAGCTGAAAGAGTTTTATGTGAAATGCATGAAGGAGAATGTGGAGGTCATTTTTCTGCTAAGACTACTGCGCATAAGATTTTAAGAGCTAGGTACTATTGGCCCACTTTATTCAAAAATACTTATGAATATGTCAAAAAGTGTGAACCTTGTCAAAGGTTCTCAAACAAGCTGAAATTTTCAGGTGCTCTGTTGCTAAATCCAGTAAGTACTGAAGCTCCTTTTACTATGTGGGGAATTGATTTTATTGGTGAATTCCAGGAGAAATCTAGTGGGGGACATAGTTGGATAATAGTTGCCATAGATTATTTTACCAAGTGGATTTAAGCCATCCCTACAAAGAAAGAAACAAGCAGGGTAGTCACTGAATTTCTAATGGAGAATATTATAACTAGATTTGGTGTACCTGCTAAATTAGTAATGGATAATTCCATGAGTTTTAGATCAGAAGAAATGAAAGATTTTTGTTAAAAATATGGGATTACAATATCATATTCATCCCCATATCATGCACAGGCTAATGGATAAGCTGAGTCTAGTAATAAGAGTATATTGAAAATACTAAAAGGAACTCTTGAAAAAAAATAAAAGAGCATAGCATGCTAAGCTGAAACTAGCACTTTGGGCTGACAGAATAATAGTTAAAAAAGCAACTGGTAAGTCTCATTTGAGCTGGTGTATGGTCTACAGGCAAGATTTCCTATCAACAATTTATTACTAGTATATCAGTTTATACAAGAGGAACATTTAGATGTTTTTTATAATATGTAGAATAGAATGACTCAGTTGATAGAATTGGATGAAGTAAGAAGAAATAGCCAAAAGGAAAACCTAAAGTTGCAACAGAAGATGAAGTAGCTTTTTGAAAAAAGGGCTACTGAGAGAAAATTCCATTCTGGTGACCTAGTTCTCCAGTGGAATGCAAGAGTAGAAGATAAAGGAAAACATAAGAAATTTGAGTCTTTATGGTTAGGGCCATTTATTGTCTCACAGAACTTTGGAAAAGACTCTTACTTATTGAAGAACATGGATGGAGAAGATTTTGAGTTTCCTATGCATGGGCAATTCTTGAAGCCCTTTTTCAACTGAGAATCAAGGTTCATGCACAAGTAAGTATGTATCATACTGTGAATAATTTCCTACATTTATGTAAATAATGTAAATACTTTCCCTTCTGTTTTAGGTTAGTTGGTGTCCCCTTCATTTTTTTAAAGTTCTGCAACCAGAGATTCTATGGTTCTTTGCCATAAACTATGTTTAGTCAATCCTCAGGTAGAGCCACTATTGGTTGTATTCCTGGTTTTGTTGGTTTGCCCTAAAATTTTGTTGTCATGATGCCAAATTCAATCCAAAATTAGAAATTCTTTCCCATTTTGGTTTATCCTTGTGGAAATTTTGTGTTCTTAGGTCAAAATCCACATGAATAGTGAAGAAACCCAAAACCCTGAGATGTTTTCTAAGTAAAAATGCAAAAAATCCCTAAAATGTCAATCGAGTTTCTATTTTTGCATTACCTTATTGAGAAACTTAAGTTATAAAGGTCATGTGCCTTTTTCAATGGTTTCCTAGTCGCTTAATCCTCAAAGTATATTCCGTTTTTCATGAGAATTGGCGATTAACTATTGTTGGGATGTCTCAAGAGGAAAAGGAATATTCTTTGTAAGTTATGAGACTTAGCAAAGTCCTTCAGTCGTGAAGTCTCCCAGTGAAGAAAAACATCATTTGGTGATAGGGAAACATGTAGTTAAGTTGCGGTGTCACAAAATGTATCTTGCAGTTGTCAAATTATCATGAGACTTAGCGATTGCTTTAGTCACGGGGTCTCTACATCAGAACACAGTTAGTGACAAGTTAAATGCTTCTGTCGCCAGGTCTCCAGTTAAAAAGTCAGTTAAGTAAAAGGTTATGAGACTTGGAGACAAACCACAAGTTGATTAACATATATGGTGGTTGGGTAGTCGCTGGTTAAAATGGTAAGTCATCATTTCTCCAGTGATTTGGAGACAAACAGTTAGGATGAGACACCTGTCCATAGTGAATAGAACAAAGTGTATTAGTCACGTGGTCTCCTAAAAGGAAAATATCATTTGGTGATTAAGAGACTAAAGGGTGTAAGGCTATGTATTTTAATATTGTCGCATTCTCTCCAAATGATTTAGGGTTTTCAAAATATACTCAGTGACTTAGCAGAGCTGTCAGATGCAGAATGAGATAAGATCAACGGTAGTTGCTGAGTCTCTACCAAATTTGTATAAGAGTAAAATGTTCTCACGACAATGAGATTATCTTTAGTCGCATAGTCTCTAAAGGAAATATTAAAGAGCAGTTTTAATTAGCCATTGGGTGAATAAGGTTAGTTGCGGGGTCTCGTAAAGTGAAATAAACATTCAGAGACTTAGCGATAAGAGTTTAAAAGATGAATTGTAACCGTGGTCGCGGGATCTCCAAATAAAATCTGAGTTTGGCATTTGATCTAGTGACTTGGATTCATTTGGTCACGTGATCGCCATAAGTTAATCATGATTAAGATAAGTGAAGAGAATCATTTAGTCGCTAGATCTCCAGAAGAATTGAGAGTTAAGCGATTTGATCAGCGACAAAGAAATAGTGCATAGTCATGTGGTCGCCAAATATCAAAAGTGATAAAAGGCGGCAGTTTCTGACATGAAAACATAGAGATTCATCATCCAATGAGAATCCAAGAGATTAATTATTGTGTGAAAAAGGTAGCTGAGATGTCTAGTGAAGGACCAATCATACGAAGACATGTCATTTTGTTCAAATTTTATAAGGGTTTTTCTAAAAATGCACTGATATGAATTTGATTTCCTATCACATTCATGAGCTATGGCTAGGATTTCAATTAATACTGTAGCATGCAAACTTGAAGGTGAAATTGATTGTCTCTTCAATGATGAGCTGAGTACTTTGAAAAGTTACCATAAAGAGATGATCGCTGGTTCATTTTCATTCATCATACATCCATAATTTTAGAGGGAATAAATTGCTAGGTTTTCTGTGTCCATAAAGCAAGAATTAATCAATTTTAGGGTGATTTTCCAGTTTTCAAGGTTCTTGAATTATCTTCACTGCACAGAGAAGAGTAAGGAGTCTTGAGAGAAGATTTGTCTCAATATCGGTGAAAGAGAAGTGGAAACAAAACAAGATGAGTAAAGTAGTCAGTGTGGCTTCTACCAGTGGGAAGAGTGATGAAGTAGATGATGATGCCAAGGGAAAAAGGAATTTCTCTGATGAATTTTTAAAGCTGTTGCCGGGGTCTACACAGAACAAGAGGGCAAATATCAACTTATTGGCAGATGAATACTGTGAAATCAGAGATGCCCATACACTAGGTTCCACAGGTTTTTCTCTATATAACTATTTTTAAAATAATTCTGATAATGCCATCCCAATATCAAACCCTTGGACTATTGGTTTGGCTAGGTTGATTGTCCCTGATGTCTATGTAGATGTAGACTTGTTTCTAGGTCTTGCAAGCCAATACGACTCTTTGTCTAGGACAATTAAAAAGAATGATGGTACTGCACTATTGATTCTGAATAGGAATTCATTCATGCAAGATTTTGGTTTATATAGTACCATGTCCACAAAGATAAATATTACCAAGTAAGAAGAAAGGTATAGGTTACAGCCTGGGGTTGCTAGAAACCAATTGCAAAAACATATTCTTAAGGAAGTTAGAAATCATATTACCCCCATACCAGGAATTGCACCCTACTCTTTCAAAGATTTACATTTCTATATCACGTACATTTCTTATGCATTGTGTAGAGTGTTGGGCATAGATGGAGGAGCTAAGAAGATAAATTCTAGAATTTTAATGATGGTGTTAGATTTGCAAGACGTGCATTCTAGTACTAGTTATGACTATATACAGTATATCATTGATAAAATGCATGAGGGGTTTGTAGCTGTGTACAAGAAGGGTAAAGATCCCAAGGATAAAGATCCTGAGTTTTTTCATTATTCTATCTTAATGCATTTGTTATTGCATTTCAATTATGGTATCATGAATATAAAAAATTTGAACCCTCAGAGGATCTTTCAGGACCGGCCCAATTCTATTCAATTTTGGATTAGGATATGGAATTATACCTCCAGGGATTATGACTTCTATGGATTTGAGAACTGGGTTGTATATCCCTTGATGCAGAGTATGGGTATTAGCAAGACTAGACTCCCAGTGAAGGTGCTACAGTTGTTGAGACCCTGTGAGTATGTTCATAAATGGGAGGGTGACCACAATTGGGGAGACTTCTTTTTAGAAGAGAATTTTACTATGATTAGGGTATATGGATGAACACATCCTCCTCATGTCCTACCATATCATGTGCCATCAAGAGTTGCAGCTATGGAGTTCATTACGAAGCTTTTATTAACAGATAATGAGCACTTTGCACCACATAGGAAGGGGACATTGACCCCTAGGCAATTCAAGATTTTTCAATTTACAATTGGAAAAGGTGCTATTGATCAAGTGAGCAGATGGTTGGAAAGCTACAAAATGGGAGCAACATTATATAGATACATTGATCCAGAAGGATTTATTGTAGGAGCTAAGAAACTCCTAACTCCTACCATACCGAACACATATGTACATGGTCTTTGTGTGGAGGAGGATGCTTCTAGGAATATCCTTGATGAAGATGAAGTAAGAACTAGGAGAGAAAGAATTCAAGAGTTATTGAATTTAGAGAAACAAATAAAAAGAAATGGATTAGCATTTGGAGGTTTTTACCTTGACCTGCCATATTTTGATAAAATCAAAGCTATGATTGATAAATTTTACACACTCTGTGAGCAATTAGACAGAGTTCTAGATGTGAAAAAAGGGGGAAAAGAATCTAAATATTCAAAATCTGAGTATGAGAGTGATGGAGAATATGACCATCTACCTCAAATAGATCAACCCCAACAAAGTGTTGTAGAGGTAGCTTAAATACAAGGAGAACAGGGGCATATCATAGACTTGATAGAGGTTTCCCAACCAAATGATATAGAGGAGCCTGCCACCAAGACGCAAAAGGTTGACCCTGGTCAAACCTCTTATACAAGAAAGTAGAAAAAGGGAGATAGGATAAGTGCTCTTATTCTTGGGAACAGATTGTATGATCACAATTTGAGAAAAGAAATTAGAAAAGGAAAGAGACAACAACAAGAAGTAGAGGAGAACATAGAATTTCCTGTTAGGGCATGTATTGATGAAAGGCTACTTCACCAACAATAATTTTTGAGTGATGACAACTATATAAAAACTGATGAGTTTAAATATTTCTTAAGGTGGCACAAGAAGGAGCAAATCAGAGAAGAACTAAAATCAGATGGTGAAGAGGCAGTGACAAGTGAGGCTCTTCTAGCTCTGTAAACCTATGATCCTAAAAGTGAAGATGTTTCTCCTGATGAGGATAGAAAGATGGTTTTGAATAGTGGATTTTTGCTTGCTGAGGGCTGGGATTTAGCCTCAGCATTCATAATAGATCAAATTAGGAAAAAACCAGATCTTAAGATGGCAAGTGAGATCTAGATGGGTGACATGATCAAAGGGTTTCGATACAGTCCAAAATCACAAGCAGTTTCCATGTGGAATTTATTTCTAAAAGACTAGAAGCCTCAACTTGTAAATATTCAGGAGAGCATGGTTGGAAATCAAATGGTGTGGACAGTACAAAATACTGGAGATCTTGAGATTTCCCATATCATGACACATTGGGCACACTTAATTGAGGATAAGACAAAGTAGTTGTCTGAAAAGTGTGGTATTTTAAATTAGCAGGCTAGTGCCTTAGCAAATGATAGGGAATTATGTCATATTAAGATACATCAAAAAGATAAGGTAATTGCAGAGATGACAAGGCAATTACAAGAGAAACCTGAAGTGGTATATGTGCCCTTAGTGCAGCCTTTGTAAATAGAGGAGAAAGCTGAAGCAAAGGAAGTGGTTGAAATAGAGGATGTGGCCAAAAAGAATAATGAGGTGGCCTTAAATGAATTAAGGAGCATTCTTCAGCATAGGATAGATATACTAAAAGATAAAATAGATATCATCCTGAATGATTATAACAAATTACCCATTTTACTTGCTGAAGTAACAGGGTATATTTGTATTTTGAACCCTTATTTTGTCACATGGTCTCCTAGGGTACAGTTATTTGAGAAATTTGCCTCTTTGCAATAGCATAGGCCAGATATACCAGAGATTGTGACAGAGGTAGAAGATGAAATAAAAAGGGTAAATGTATCTTTATCTTTCTTTAAGGGTAAGATAAATTAGATAGAGGCTAAGATAAGCCTATTTTCAATAGATTTTAATAGGTTTGTTCCTCCTTTGAAAGGAGAAGATGATCAGGTTAAGGCCTTGGAGGCCTGGAGAAATGAGTTTGATAGCATAATGCCTAGTAATGAGGCATTTATTTCAAGATCTGATTTAGATTTAGATGGTTTTAACAAAATTTTGGATGAAGCATTCAGGGTAGAGATTGACATAAACAAACTTTTAGTGGATGTCAAAGGCATCACTGATGTCAGATGGGAAAGGAAAAAGGGACAACTATAGAGTATTCAAAGTTTTAAATGGCTTGCAGAGGATGAGGTGAAAACTTGGGACTTAATGACACAACCAAAGAAGAATAAGCCTGTGGTAATAGAGGAGGAGATCCTGGATGAGGAGTAGATAGGAACACTTGGCGCCTGACCATTGAGCACAAGGAGGTTAGTTATTATCAAAGACAAGTGTAGGTTAGCCTTAAATGGCGGTCACTTGATCTCAGTATGAATATTAGATGCTATCCTAAATATTGTCAGACAAAGGCACCAGAGTTCACATGAAGACAAAGAAGATCAGATTTCATCCCCTGTTTTTGTCTTCCCACCGCTTATACATTCTCATTTCTTTTCTTTTCTGTACTTTTAGGGTTAGGTTCCTTAAACCATCCGAAGCTTGTTGCATCCTAACTTTAAAGGATTCCAAGATGGTTAATGACCTATAAATAGATCAAAATTGTAATAGTTTTAAGAGATGAAATATATTGGCAAACCAGACTTTCTAAATTTTAGTCTGTGAGCTTTTTTAGCTTTTTATGTACTAAAGAAGAAATATATGAATAAAATACAATGTAACTTTACTCTATATTATTGTTGTCTCTTTACTTATTGTGTATGCTCTTTTATGTTTAATCTGTAAAGCATTTTAAGCATATTGGTTACAAGGTAGCTATCTAATTGCTTGCAAGTTTCTTTCAAGG
>MU225692.1:5789089-5806294 GCA_018584345.1 Thuja plicata
TCTTTCAAGGGAAGAACTAAGTTTTGTAAGTAGTTTCAGGGAGCATAACAATATCTAAGGATTTGATATAGTGTTATAGAAATGACAGGATAGTTTGCAAGGCATCTTATCTGAGTTGCATGTAGGTTGAAAGGCATCTTACAGTAATCTGTTTTATATATCTCTGTGGATTTTTATTTATTGATTCTATAAGCCCAAGGATAGGCACTAGTCTAGGAACTTGTTTGGTAATCCATCATCATCCAAATATTCAATACTATTTAAAATCAATTAATTTTAGAATATATGTGTAAAATCAATTGTACTCATAGTGATTACAGTTGAAATTTGTTGATTTCTTAAAGAGTAAATCATTAGGTTGCCCCTCCTAAAGTAAAAGGAAGAAGGATGAAATTCTTTGTCTCATTGGTTTATGTTATTAAGACCATAGCCTGGCTTGTAGTACTCTATTTCAAACTAATTATTGCAATCTCCAAGGTACCTTATAAGTTATTAGAGTGAGGTTTGAAGTAAGTAACCAGTGAATGAATTAGTCCACCAAATACATAGGCTAAAGAATCAGTAATCTTTTAATAGGTAATACCTACCTGAGTCTGTGGAACTCAAAAATGAAGGAGGTGATAATAGGTATCCCCAGTGTTATCAAATACCTCAGCAATTAGCCTTTGTCTTGTCAAAAGGGAGTTTGCATTCAAGTATAATGAGTATACTGTCATTTTAAGGTTGTGGTGCAAGAAAAAGAGCTAACAAAAACAAGGACAACGCATGATGGAGAAAGGCTAAGTGTCGAGGACACACGCTAAGAAATAGGGGTGCAAAGGCCTCAAGTAGCACCCGTTTCCAGGGTTTCACCACTTGAATTTTTATTAAAAAAAATTTTCTTTCATTTTTTTCATTTTTTTTCTTCTTTTTTTTTCAGGACTTTTTATAATTTTTTTTTGAATTTTTGCTACCAAGGCGTCTGCTTCCAGGTTTTCACCAACGCACTTTTTCTATTTTTTTTTGAATTTTTGAATTTTTTGGTATTTTTGGAATATATAATTTTTTGGAGATACATCAAAGCACCTATTGTTAGGTTTTCACTAAGATGATCATTTTTTCAGGACATTTTCCAATTTTTTAGAATTTTTGACAATATATCCTTTTTTGGATTTTTCAAGATCAATAAGTATGTACAAAGGATACCCCCAAACAGAATGGGAATCATGGATAGAACTTCTTCAGGTAAAAGACATTGATAGGATTTGGTAGTTGCTCTCCCTCTGCTGTAGACAGTAAATAAGCACCTGACCCAAAAGTCATCATAATGATGTAAGGTCCAAGCCAATTAGGTTCAAATTTGCCCTTTTGATCTCTATGTTGTTGATTCTTTGGATTTTCATGTAGGAAAAGATCTCGTACTTGGAATTATCTAGGGCGAACCTTTTTGTTGAAGGCTTTGGACATGCGCTTTTGATAAAACCTCATATGATCAAATGATTCTTGATGTTTCTCATCTAGAAGTCCTAACTCTTGAAGTCTCATGGCGTGGTAGTCTTGATCTATAACTAGACCTTTGAGGGAAAATCTAAGTGAAGGAATCTCAAACTCCAAAGGTAACACTGCTTTAGCGCCATATGCAAGGGAAAAAGGAGTAGTCCTAGTAGGAGTATGAATACTCTTTCTATAGGCCCACAAAGCTGAATTTATTTGTAAGTGCCAATCTCTACCATTCTTACAGACTATTCTATGCAAGATTTTAAGAATGGTTTTGTTTGATGCCTTTGCTTGACCATTTACTTGCGGGAAGTAAATGGGGGACCAATGTTGTTTAATCTTGAATTTCTTGCAGAGTTGTTTAAGGTCCTTATTTTTGAACTGGCCTCCTTTGTCAGTGATAATCTTAGAAGGCACTCCATATCGACAGATGATATGGTTCAAAATGAATAGAGAGACTGTCTTGCCCAAGGCAACAAAAAGTGGGACAACTTCTACCCATTTAGTGAAGTAATCAGTAGCAGTGGTAATTGTAGACGTCCAAAAATATTAATATTAATTTACCTTTCTCTTCTAATTATTTAAATTAATTAATTAGTTTCATAGCTAGTATTTATCAATGATCAAATACTATTTCAATGTATTTTATTTAAATACATTTACCTCACAAAATCCCTTCTTTAATAAATCTATATTTACTAAAATCCCTCCATATTCCTAATTCTTCTAAACTATGGTTTATTAAAATCTAATTTGAATTATAATCTAAAACCTTGCTAGGAACCTGTTAATCCAACCTAGAGACCTACCCTAAGCCTACCCTATTCCTACTCTACTCCCATCACCTCACTTCCTAAGCATGCTTCCCTACCTAACTATCCTTTATTTATACTTAAAGGGTGATTCCTAACCTTTTTAAGGCTAATGGAATTCTCACGCGCATGGGGATATTCTCTCCAAAAAGGTCACCCATTCCTCTTAAATTCCTCTTACAAGTTTGTCTCCCACTTGGAATTCTTGAGCCACTAAATATTAAATGCTATATTTGACTCAAAATTGGCCATCCCCTCAAGACTATGTGTCCCTTATGTGGCTCTTATGTGGATTCCACATAGATTCCACATCATCCAAGCCCTCTTCTTCTCCTCCAAAATTCTATAAATAGAGGCCTTCTCCTCTTCATTTTTCATCTCTCATATTTGCATTGTTATTATGCTAACATAACTCTAGATTTCATGTTTTTATATGCTCTTAGTTTCATGTTTGAATCATATAGATATTACATGATAGGCTTCAATTTGCTTAAATGAATCATAGTTTCTTGCACATGCATATCATTTTATAGATAGATCTATCATCTTGAAGAATATTTGAGACTAGTTCTTCATACTAGCTCTTGAATCTCTCTTGTTGCTTATCAAATCTTGCATTACATTGTGGCATTGATCCATTTGTGTTTTGAGAGAGCACACCCATAATCCATCAAAAAGAGAAAATTAAATAAGTAGAATAGGGTGCATTTTACTTGTTTTTAGCTCAATTTGATGTTATATTGAAGTCTTGTTTGGTTCTTTCTTATTTCATGAATTTTATGTGCTAACCCACTAACTTGTCATATTTGAGCTTTCTCCCAACAGATAGAAGATTTCCTCATACTACAATAATAAACTTGTGTCCGCCTAATGAGTTGGGATGAATATTCCCAACAAGATCAAAGGTCCAACACTAAAATGGCCAATGAGATATAGAAGAAATGAGTTCCCTTCCTGGAGCATGTATCAAGTTACCATGTTTTTGACACTTTTCACATGACTTTCCAAAAGCTACTGCATCAATCTGCATCGTACGCCAATAGTACCCTACCCTAAGCAACCTTTGGGCCATACAAAAACCATTGGAGTATCCCCCACAGATTCCCTCATGGATTTTAACTAACACTTGGTCAGATTCTTCCTTTTCTAAGAATCTAAGAAGTGTTCCATCTAGACCCCTCCTATACAAATCACCAGAGATAAGGGAATGGCAAGAGGCATTTCGGGTAAGGTTTCTATGTTCAGATCAGTTAAAGGTTTTAGGTATAATTCCATCATGAAGGTGATTAAATGGCACCATAACGGGATGACTCATGACCAACAAGGGTACAAATGACATGGATTTCTTGGGAGTCATAGATAGGGTGATGTAGTTCTTCCACTAGGAATTCAAATCTGGATTCATGTTTCTCTAACTAAAGGAGTGAAGCAAGTGTAGCCATAGCGTCAGTTGCTTTATTTTATGCTCTCAAGATTTTCTGAAACATAACAAATGTGAAGTAGCATTTCAAGGAATCAACCATTTTCTTGTAAGGTACAATTTTCTCATGTTTTTTTTGATATTCATCATTAACTTGGTTGATTATTAGCTGTGAATCCCCATAGATGTGTAGCTCTGTGATTCTCCATTCTATGGTCATCTTAAGTCCATTTGTTAAAGCTTCATACACAACAATGTTGTTTGTACATGGGAACAATAGCTTTTAAGATTTAGGAATCGTGTACCCATGAGGAGAAAAAAAAAATACACCAACTTCTGAACCATTTTGCATAAAGGATCCATCAAAGAACATCTTCCATGTTCTTTTAGTCATATACATGAGGTGCTCATCTAGGAAGTCAACTTGAATAGGTGCATTATCTTGTATTGGGAAATCAACCAATTGATCTGCTATGGCTTGTCCTTTGATTGCTTTATGCTCAATGTACTCTATGTCAAAATCTGAAAGTATCATCATCCATTTAGCAAGTCTACCCATGAGAGAAGCCTTACCTAGCAAATACTTGAGTGGATCTATTTTTTCTATGAGGTGTATAGTGTGTGCAAGCATGTAATGTCACAAATTTTGGTAAGCAAACAAAACTTTGAGGCAAGCTTTCTCAATACTGGTGTAGTTAACCTCATATGAAACAAGAGTACGACTAATGTAGTATATTGCTCTTTCCTTCCCATTTTCATGAAGTTGAGCTAGTAATGCCCCAAAGGAAGATTCTATCACTGAAATGTATAGAATAAGTGGTTTCCCTAGGATAGGAGGCATTACAATAGGAGGATTCACCAAGTACTTCTTGATTTGATCTATGCTCTTTTGAAAATCCTCATTCCAAACACATTTGACTCCCTTGTGTAAGTTCTTGTTGAAAGGTTGAGCTCTATCCGCCAACTCTAAAATGAATCTCCTTATAGATTGAAGACGTCCTTGAAGACTCCTCATTTGAATAATGTTTGTAGGAGGTGGCATATCTATGATTTCTTGGACTTTTTCAGGGTCCACCTCTATTCATTTTGCTGAAATAATGAATCCGAGTAGTTTTCTAGAGGTGACTCCAAATGCACACTTTTTAGGATTTAACCTTAGTTGAAATTGTTCCATGCAATCTAGAATGACTTCTAAATCCACTAAGTCTGTGCCTCTTTGTTTAGACTTGGCCAAGGTGTCATCCACATAATCTTCCATGTTTTTATGCATCATGTCATGAAAAATGGTTGTCATAGCTCATTGATAGGTGGCTCTTGCATTTTTCAATCTAAAAGGCATAACGTTCCAACAATAGGTACCCCATGCACAAGTGAATGCAGTATTTTCTTCATCTTCAGGAGCTATCTTAATCTGATTGCATCCAGAAAAACCATCCATCAAGGAATAAATCTCATAACCCACAGTCATATCCACTATCATGTCTATATTGGGAAGTGGAAAGTCATCCTTTAGGAATGCTCTATTGACATCTCTAAAATCTATGCAAACTTGAATGGATTTATCATGTTTGGAAACTAGTACAATGTTTGATATCCATTCAACATAGGCGATAGCTCTTATGAATTTTGCACCAAGGAGTTTCTCCAATTCTGCTTTGACTAGGAGAGCTATGTGAGGATGCATCTTTCTCAATTTTTGTTTAACTGGTTTGACACTAGGAGCTATGGAAAAGTGATGCATGATAAGGTTAATTTCCAACCCTGGCATATTGGAATAAGTCGATGCAAAATTGAACTTCTTTTTCTATAAGAACTTAGTGTAAGATTCTTTTTCTTGAGGTGATAAGGACTCATTGAAGTGTACTATTTGTGGATCCTCACCTATACCCAAATTTAATGCTTGTGTTGGTTCAATAAGCACTAAAGATCGATCTTGAAAGTAGCAAGGGAGACAATCAAGTACCTCATCCTTAGGTGTCTCAAAGAGGTTTTCACGCTTGGATACGTCATTTCTTTTTTACTTTTTTTCGGTTTTGACACCACCACATAGTGGTTTTTGCCATTAGAACTCCTATTCTTTTGATTTTATTTTCTCTTTATCTTGTGAATAAGGTACTTTATGTCTGGCTCTGTCATATTGGTAGCCGGTTCACTGGTGGAAGAGACTACGGGTTCAATGACATTTAGGTAATAGACTATCTCATAATCATTTTGAAATGTTAAGAGCTCAGGTTCTTGATAGTGTTGGGACCAATCAATGAGGTTGGGATGAACAAGAGGTAGGTCAATGAATGGTTCAAGTTTATAAATGTGAATGATATTATCGCTGGTGACCGAAGAGTCCGAGTCTGTCAAGTATCCTTCTAAGCTACCCAAATCAGGATTCGTCCTAACAAGGTAAGAATTTTCCACTAAGGAAACACGTGGGTTCAAATCCTCTAATCCTACACGTGAATTATTGGCCACCTCAGGTTGAGAACTATAAGTGTGAATAACATCAATATATATCACTTGTGGAAGACTTTGAGAAGGAGTCCCATTCATACTCATATGAACTTGTGTCTGAACTGCGACTAGGATGCTTACACCATGAAGGTTTGGGACATCCTGATGTGAAAGGTCTAGTGTCATCAAGGGTAGCACCTTCTCTTTCCATTAAATGAACATAATTCTTTTGTTGACGCTCTCTGAAAGGATCTTCTACATCTAATTCACCTTGTTCTAAAGTTGCAACTGACGCATGTGTGACCAGAATATCTGAATCTCCCCAAAGGAGATTAGTGGAAGGGACCCAATATTCGCACATGTCTTACTAATTTTTCAAATTAGGTACATATTTTGGTTCATATTCACTATCTGACTTATCAAGGATAGGAGTAGTGTGCTTATTGCGATTTGAAAACCCTAGGCCAACCGGCTTCTTGGACTTGCATCCAAAAAGAGTATGATCAAGAGGTTCAGCTCTAGCATCCAAACTATGATTAAGAGGGCCATGTCTAGGATAGCCTATATATTTTACAAAAGTATACCCTCTTCCATAAGCCTTAGGAGAGGGAGAGAAGTTCTCATTGTGCATGTATTTCTCTTCTCTATAGATCCAATCTCTAACAAATGTCACTTCTTTCTCATCTTGGATAGGCACTAATGATTCTACAAATGTTCCAAATAGAGTCATAGCTGAAGAGGAAGGTTTCTTTTCTTGTGAAGGCTTGTCATAAGACCTAGGAAAAATTGGTAATGTTGTGAGAGATTTGAGTTGATACCCCCCCATGCCAAGGTCTATTGAATTAAACTTGCCTTTACATTCAGCTAAGGTTGCATCAAAATCTTCAGATTCTCTATTGAGGGGAACATGAGTTCCTGCTGAAATAGAATTGATAGATAAAGTGTTATCCCCAGGTATACAAATCTCTATTCCATTGTAGGGGAACTTAACACATTGATGATAGGTAGATGGAACTGCTTGCATATCATGAATCCACACTCTACCAAGTAAGATATTATACGCAAGGGGTCCAGCATCAACTATTTGAAATAAAATGTCTTTTTCCACAGGGCCAATCCTAACAGGAAGGACAACCAACCCCTTGGAACTCCTTCTGCCTCATCATAGGCTTTGATAGTGATCCTTTTCATGGTATCTATGACTTTTTATGAATAAACCAACTCTTTTAAAAGACTAAAAGAACAAACATTAAGCCCAACACCCCCATCTATCAACATGTGCCTAACACGGGTTCTATGGATCATGAACTCAATATGGAGAGAAATATTATTTGGGTGGATCAAATATTTATCATCATCCTCTGAAAAGGTAAGGTAATGAGGGCTAGCAATGTGGTTAACCATGTTCAGGAATTTATCAACATCTAAGTTGTTGGGGATGTTTGCCATGCGCAAAGCATTCTCAACAACTTGCTTGTGTCTTGGAGACAACTCTAAGAGCTCAAAGATTGAAATGTGAGTTGGGGTTCTTTGCAATTGATCAACAAGACTATAACTTGACTTTGGATTAACTGTTGGTTTTGAGGTGACATTATTGGATGCCACTTGCTTAGGTTTACTTGATTGGCTTGAATTGGGTCCTGTAATGACAACAAGACCTTGACTTTGTGTGACAACATTGAGGGCTTGCGATGAAACTCTAGAGTTGGGACCCCTTAGCACCACAATGGGATCTTCATCAAAGATAGGAGGAGAGTCCACATATAGATCATAACCATAGGGATCTTTACCCCTCATCATATTGACATTTTATTCTACAAATTCAAGCCTGTTGATAGTATTCTCTGCATCTGTGTAAGTGTAATTGATCTCATCTTTTCCATTCTTAGCTTTAGAGGTTTCCCCCTTCTCATACTTGGGAAATGGTTCCTTGAATACCTTATGATCAGCGTTGGTGTTCAATCCTTCTATCTTAAGTTGTCAATTCTCAATGAGATCTTGAATAAGATGCTTGAGTTTGTAGCAATTTTCAATGTCATGTCCAATACCATTATGAAATTTGCAATAGGCCTTCTCATCCCACCAATTTGGCTTAACATCTGGTATATAATGCTTCATGGGATCTTAAGGATGTGCAAGGTTGTTGGAAATAAGTGTTTTCAAGACATCCTCATATGAATCACCAAGTTTTGCAAATTGACGTCTTTCTTTCTTAGGCCTATCTTGGTATCTTGCCTTTCTCTCTTGTTGATTATATGTATTGAGCTTCATGTCTTGAAAAACACTAGACAAGTGAAGCACAGTTTGATCTTTAGGTTGGGAGGATTCTTCAACTCCATCGTTGACCACTTGTTTATTCCTATTCCATTGTGAGTTCTTCCCTTTATCCTTGTTAGAGTTGTTTTTATTTTCACCATTGTTGTTGTTGTTGTTTCCATGTTTGGTTAAAATTCCTTATTATTTTAAAACATCCTCAATCCTACATGCATTTTCGACGATGGTGTCAAAAGAATCCAAAACCATCTTCCTAACTTCATACCACATTTTGGGAACCAAGTTTCTAACAAGGATGTCGATCTTTTCATTTTTAGGAATGGTTCTAGAATAGCAAGAGCATTTTCGTCTCCACCTTTGCAAGAAAGTAAAAAAGGATTCCCCTTGGTTTTTATTTAAATTGAATAAGTCCAACATGGTGATAGATCTTGAAGATTGTATGAAAAGTGTTGAAAAAATCTTTGAACAAGCTCTTTGAAAGTCTTAATGGGGGGAGTCATATTGGTGAACCATTCCATCGCTTGACCCTTAAGACTCCTTGGGAACAATCTCATGAGATACGAGTCATCTTGATGGAACTCAAAACTTGTGGTATAAAATTGGTGTACATGATTATGTGGATCTCCATTCCCATCATATTTGTCATATTGAGGGATTTCAACCTTTCTAGGTAATTCTTTCATGTTAACACTCTTGTCAAAAGGATTAGGACAAATGGAGTCCAGTGAGAAAGAATTATTGGGTGCTAACACTGTTTGATCTCCTCTTCTTGATATGGACCTTGCTTCTTGATCCTTTTATCCACATCAAAGTTGTAAGGGACTGTAGCACCCTTGTTGATTAAACTCTCTAGGAACCTATCTTTGTTTTGCTCTAAATATTTCTCCACATACTGTTGGAAAATTGGCTCTTGTTGCATTTTCATAAAGTCTTGGTAGGTGAGCTCAAAACTTGAGATACTACGCCCATACTGTGAACCATGATGAGCACATTGTGAAGGTTGTCTTGAGTTCCTAGGAGTTATTCATCTCCTATAGTGATCATGTCTAGAAGCCCTTCTTCCTCTAGGGATAGGAGATTGTGATGGTGTTATTGAATGTCTTCCACTTCATGGAGTCTTAGGAGGAGTGGATGGAGGAGAGTTGTTTCCACAACTAACACGCATGTTATTAAATTGGTCATTGAGTTGCTGAGCAAAGAGCCTATCTTTCTCCTCTTGGAAGGCTTTCTTTTCTATTTCCACCAAAGTTTGTCTCTCCAATTATAGGAGTCTAAATTTATCTTCCTTTTCATCTTGTTCATCTAGGAAGGCTTTCTTTTCAAGCTCAATCCTCTTGTCTTTCACTCATGTATCTTGAAGATGTTTTGAGTGGTGAACTTGGTCTTGAATTTCTAAACAAGTTTTTGGTATAGGTTGCATTAACATGAGTGTCATAAAGCTCATCTCCTTGGTTCTCATGTTGTGATAACTCATCTTCATAAGCTTTTATTTTACCTCTCTCTCTCTTAGCCCTTTGGTGTACATCTAGATATCTTGTTGAGATAAGGGGTTAAGTTGGCGACTATCACAAGAAGACCCACCAAATGAAATAACATCTCTATGCTTCACAAATATATCATCAAGGCGTTTATCCATGTCTTCTCTCTTGCCGAGTCATGGTGTAACTCATATCCATAGAAGAGTGAGAAGATGCTAAGGGGGTACCCAACTCACTAAGGTGACTCTTGGAATCAAAACACACTTCCAAGTTGTTCCTAGGTGATTGATCAAATATGGGTTCTTTTCCCTTATGTTTTTGGCGAGTTTGAACTAAGGGTAATTGGTTGAAGACCACTTGAGGTAATTTTACTTGATTTACTTGATATCTTGTTCTAACTGGCATGAAAGAAAAAGGTACTAGCCGATAGGATGACCCTAAGAGATGTTGGTACCAAACTAGGATAGTAAAGGCATTAACTTGTCCAAAAAGAGGTGATAAGATAGAATTATGCAAGAGGCGTAAGCCAACACTGCCACGGAGGTGCCCACATTTTGGATAAGTATCCTAGCACATATAGATTAGGGGGATGATCTTACCCAAGTTATATTGATTGAATTTGAATATATGAAAGTGAATGGACAAGAGATTACCAAAACTCTGCAAGTGTGTTATCAAAGAATCTAAAGGTTTATCTTTCCAACAAGGACGGTTTCTAGCTTACCAACTCCAAGCAAGGTCACTTGTGAAATCAAAGATTGCTTAATTCAAGAGGTCAAAACACAAGAATCCAGAGCTAAACAAGCTTCTAAAAATGAGGTAAGTGGCCTAATCTGACCCAGATTGACCAAGGAAACTGGAAAATGCCAGGACAATAGGTTAAGCAAGCTCAAAATTGATAGAAAACAACTTGCTGGCATAGCAATAGAGGACAAATTCGCATGATGAAATGATTGCTTGCACAAAGATTACCATAGGAATGCGCAAAGGTTTGTAGTCTGATGCGAGGAAAAAATAATTGGTATGACAGAATGACCACAAAATGACAACAAACTGGCAGGATATCACGCGATGATTCGCACAGTGCTGCACGAGAAAACACAGCGAGCCACGCAAAGAAACAGTTGTCTTGTGCGAGGGAAGGAAAAAAAACCCAGTCTTTGTTTGTTTTAATTGACCATCTAGATGCACTAACATATTTTATCATGAATCAGGCACACAAAACAACAATCAGGGAGTTCATGCAAACATTTGTCTTCAAAAAATTAGAAAGGGACAAAGCAACCTTGCACATAAACAAGAATAGTGTCGTAGTATTTCTACTCTCTAAAGATTATACTTGTGTATGTTCTCAAAATGTTTTTCAATCATGCACATAGTCCTAGAAAAGAAAAAATTGGTTGCACTATGGTTCGTAGTAATGGTCAACTCTACAAATTTTACAATCTCAAGTGGGTGAAATCCAATCCTAGCGCACCAAGGTTTTGACACAGTCCAAGAATTTAATCATTCAGGAGCTACTGAGGAGATCTGAAAACCCAATAAGAAACCACACCAGTGAAGATTTCTTCCACAAGGACATTTATATAGCGGTTGTTGCTACCATGATGAAAATGACTATTACTGCTTGAGGTTCTGTCCACATGGCTTACCCAATAAAGGGAATGTCCATTATGGTTAACCCTCTCTAACAAGGAAGACTCACAATGTGAAACACATGGGGACTTGGTTTAGATTCAAGGGTTCCAAGTTTTTGATTCTCCCAAAAGGGAAAAGAGCATAATCCTCTAGCCTCTTCACCTGACCCAGACATAGAAAACAAGATTAATTGACCCACTAATTTGAAATCACCTCACCCAAGGTTTGTATATCAACAACAATGACCACCAATCTCAAGAGAGAAAGTACTGTCAAAAGTTGAAGACCAAACCAAGTGAGATAATAAAAAATCCTTCCCTACCTACAAGGGGATCTATTATCAAGAAGAGCTTTGCATGTAAGACCAGCAATGAAGCCCACTCTCTCAAGATCACCACAAATAGTGTTCATAGGGCCTAATTACTATGTGAAACATATATGCAAGAGAGAAAATCTAGGTCCATTTTTAGAGCACCAATTAGAAATGTGATCTATGAAAACAAGAAAACACTCAAGCTAAACACATGAGAGGTTGATTTTTATTTCTAAAATCCAAATGTTATCGAGATGAAACAAAATAGCTCAAGTCCAAAGCAACGCAAAATTTTTTTTGTTTATCCATGCAAGTCCAAAGTATTCAGCAATAGCAAAAGAAAATCAGAAACCACCAGAAATAACAAACATTAGTGGTTAGAAATCAGAGATATATAAAAACAACAATGAAAAACAAATCTCTAGTGTAAAATATTGCACAAAGATTCTCAGTGTGCCGCGTGAAGAAATGCACAATATCATGTGAAAAACTGCACAGACATCAAAAAATACAGAAAACAACAAATAATATCAGATCACTGCCTGGTGTCAAAGTTCGTGCGAAGATTTTCATAGTCCCATGTGATGAAACTCTATGTATCACGCATAATTTTGCACAAACAAGAAAAACCTCACGTGCAAAATGTTGCGTGATTTTTTGTCATAGAATTGTATAGAGGAAAAAATCAGATTTGCAAGGAAAAAAAAAATGAGGCAAGATCTGCCCCATGGTGAGCGCCAAAAATGTGTGCTAAAAATGTGTCACACTTCTATGAATCATTGTATCCAAGATTTCTCAAGAATGAGATCTCGAATGGTGACTCATAGCTCTCTATTCAAGGAGTACAAGGGTTTGTAATGAAGGCCCTCAGATTGTCCTTATTTTTGCCCATGCAAGTACACCATAAAATGAGAGATTCAAAGAGGAAAAGCAAGAGTACTAGTCTCCATGATCATCTAGTATGTATGAAAATGAAAGATATTCTATATGATAACAATGGAAGAAAGGAAATTAATCTATATGATAACAATGAATGATTATTCTATGAAAGGAAATACAAATGCAAGATTAATCTATGAAAGGAAACATGAATCTAATCTAACATGAAAGTGCAAAATTAATCTAAATGGATTGCCATGGGGCATGATAGAAGAAGACAAGAAGAGAGAAGTTATAATATCTAAGCTCAAGTTCTCAAAATCTCCCCCAAAGTTGCTCTCCAAACCCACAACATAACAATAGCCTAAAATCTTCACGCTCAAATGAGAAGGAGAGGTTTCCTTATAAAGAGCAATGGACGGTAGAGATTAAGAGGCAAAAATAAATAAGCAATGGTGGAGATTAAATCTTGGTTGATCCATGTGCTCATATCTTCAAAAGGAAAAATCAAAGGCTATGATTAAGAGACAAAAAATCCCACCACTTAGGAAGATGTGTAGAAAAAGGAACTTTATTTATTTTTATTTAATTTATTTCCTTTTTCAACAAAGAGGGATTTAAGTGGGGATTTTATTTAATTAAAAGAGGGATTTTCTTTTAATTAAATAAGATTATTTAATTTAATTAAAAGGGATATTTTAATTAAATGAGATAATATTATTTAATTAAGAGAGATTTTAATTAAATAAGATAAGACTATTTAATTAAAAAGGAATGCTAATTAAATAAGATTATTTTATTTAATAAAGAGGAATTGTTTTCTTTTAATTAAATAAGATAATTGATGAAATGATCAAACCTTAGAAAATATTGAAATAATTGAATTAATTATGATTTGATCAAGGAAATTGATTTGAAAAAATGTTGCAAAGCATTGATTCAGGAATTTGATAAATTGAATCTGGTCATTTGATAAATTGAAGAATGGGGGCCCATAGTCTAGGCGACCATTTTAGGGTGCATACAGGGGGTCACAACAAAAACTCAGATTACCAGGAAGTCAAAGACCCCTTTCCTCCTCATGGGAAAGGTGAATCCTCTAAAGGTAAAAACACTGATGCCAAGGTTAACTATATGTACACTGATAATGATAATGTCATTAAAATGGTTGAACCTATTGATGCCAAATACTGTGATGTTGTTACCATGAATGGAAGGAAAGATGCTCCCAAGAACAAAACTCCCTTCATCCTGCAAGGACCTGAGTCCCATCCCTCTAGGCAAGAATAATCTTAGGTTTGTGCAAACGTCGTTACTCGGTCTCATGTGAAGATCATTCTCAAAGGCCCTGAGCCTTCTACATCTGCACCAACAAAACTTGTAGATAAAGCTGCTATTGGCACTGCCAACAAGAATTTGAAATTGGTCCCCTCACCTAATGCTGATAATTACAACATACTAGACCAATTGCAATGAACAAATGATCAGATCACTATCTTCGAGCTACTAAAAATCTCTCCTGGTCACAGGGAAATTCTTGACAAAGCCCTCATTGAGGCAAATGTTCCAAAATATTTAGATCTAGACCGGTTTCAATCCATGGTAGGTCACTTGACCTCATCTCACTACTTGTATTTATCTAAGGAAGATGATCATTCCTTGAGTCATCGACACAATAACCCCTTGCATATCGAGGTCATGATTGGCCCAAAGCACGTCCGATGTGTCGTTATAGATAATGATGTTGGCCTTAACATTTTCTCTGCTACCTTCCTTTCTCAGTTAGGCTATGGTGAAGAATGCATAGATGCCCACAAAAAGATCACCATTAAGGCATATGATGAAGAAGAGCGCAAATTCAAGGGGCTATTTGTGTTACCAATCTGAGTTGGACCTATTGAAAGGGATGTTATCTATCATGTGCTTGACATTCCTCTAGCATACAACATATTATTGGGAAGAACGTGGATCTATGAAATGCAGGTGGTTCCTTCAATCTATCATCAGTGCATAAATTCCCATTCCAAGGATCCGAAGTGACCATACCTACCAATACAAGCTATGATTGCAACATGCTTACCAAATCTTTCGATAGCTTTGTTCCTACCAATAGAGAGTCTATTGAGTTCCTCAAGGCCAAGCTAAAAGAAATGGAGAAGAATCTGAAACTCAAGGACACTGGCATGAGGGGTATCATATTGAACCCATGTTATCAATAATGTCTCTACCTCTATATCCACATTCTTATGGGAGGCCTTCTGAGGATAGAAAACCTTTTACTACTCATCCTTGAACAAAATATGGTGGCACCTTTGTATAGGCCATGACACCACTTGAGGAAGAAGATGAAAATAGGGCTATTGCAGCTTGGATCTATAAAGGGGAGGACACATCTGAGCAAACCACTCCACCTCCCACAATAACACCTGAACAATATGGAAAAGGTCTATCCATCATGAAGCACTTTGGATATAAAGGGAACAACCCTATAGGAGTGAAAAATAAAGGATTGCTTGAACCACTTGGAGCTATTGGTAGACCAACACAAGACACTGCAGGTCTAGGCTTGAAGAAAATCCTCTTTCACTTGGGGATAAAAAAATTTGTGCCAGAACTAGCTCATCAACTGAAACCTAAAGGTACATCTCTAATAGTAAACTCAGAGGATAGCTTTGATGAGGATTCCTTTCCTTGTCCTATTCCTCTAGATCTTTCTACATTTTTTGCTGAGCCAGATGATTTTATACCACATATGAGTATAGTCAAGGCTGACAATGACTCTAAAGAAACTTCTTCACTCGCTTCATTAACATACAAGTGATTGAGAGTGATGTAAAATGCCAATCCTGGCTATCAGGGTGAACTATACATGCCACCACATTTTCAAGAGCAGTTTGAACAAGAAAAAATCCAACCACTCATCACTACCACATGAGATGAACAAGAGTGAGAAGGTGCCGCAAGTGGTGATGAGGTGCCTATCTCAAACAATACTCATCTAACCATAGCAGAGGTGTTAAACAAAACTTGTCCAAATTGGGGGCAAAGAGTCAATTTCACTCATGTCCTTGATATGAAAACTAATGATGAAACAAACTCCCATGAATACGAGTTTGACAATCTTTTAGAGGACACCTTTGAAAGGGTTGTAGATACTATACATGCCTATGAAAACCCTCTCAAAATAGGTGAAGGGTCTAGTGTTAGGGAAAACAATTTTGATTCTATTGATGTTAAATTTTCTTCTACTATGGATGCTAGTGGTCAAAGGAATTCAACTGCACCTTTGGATGAGATTGCTTTAGGTCTCAACTTTCTAGTCTATGCTTTTGATGACTACACTATGAATGCACTAGAACTTGTCACCTCTCTTCCACTCCACCATTCTAAGCTCATAGAATGGAATTATTCCTCTCCATCGAATGAATTCATTATGTTCCAGAATGACTATGGTCTTGCCTGCTACCTTAACGTTGTCAAACCTATAACTTCCTCCCCTAGCAAAGATAGTGTCAACATGACTGAGGCCGATATCAAGTATCTTAGTTGCAAAATTAAAAGAAGAAAGAATAGCCTCTCTCATGGTGAAAACTAGATTGTGGTAGTGTCAAAGCCTAAAAAGGTTAAAATAAAGGATGTATCCGAGGGTGAAAACCTCTCTGAGGTGCTCAAGGATGGGATAATTGATACACTTGCAAGTCATTTTTAGGAACGGTCACCAGTGTTGATTGAACCAACTCAACCAGTAAACTTGGGTACAAAAGTAGATCATCAGATCATTCATTTGGCATAGCCATTATTTGAGGAAGAAAGAGAGGAATTCATTTCCTTCTTTCAGCGCAAAAAGATCAACTTTGCATGGAAATATTCTGACATGCTAGGATTGGTTCCTAATCTGATCATGCATCACTTGTCCATCACATTAGGCATTAATCCTGTCAAACAAAAGCTTTGGAAGATGCATCCACATGTGGATTTACTAGTCAAAGATGAATTGGAAAGACTTCTCAAGTCTGTATTTATCAGAGCAATTGACCATGCGGAGTGGATTTCCAACATTGTTCCAGTTTCTAAACATGACAAATCTATCTGAGCGTGCACAAACTTTCAAGGCTTGAACAAGGCATGTCTGAAAGATGAATTTACATTTCCCAACATAGATATGATAGTAGGTTATGGAATGTACTCATTGATGGACAGTTTCTCTAGCTACAACCAGATAAAAATCATGCCTGAATACCAAGAGAAAACTTCTTTCACATGTGCATGGGGAACTTTTTGTTGGAACATCATGCCTTTTGGAATCAAGAATGCTGGTACTACATATCAGAGGGCTGTCACTATTAGGGATTTTTCTTGTATGAATCATAATGCTTGAAATGTCTATTTGAATCCTGTGCCTTTACTTCTGATTCAGAGACAAGAAAAGCCTAATTGCTAAGGACTAGATAAGGTCCTTCTTCGTTTTTG
>MU225692.1:5812891-5823449 GCA_018584345.1 Thuja plicata
TTTTCAATAAGCCCCTAGCAACACCAGGCTTATTGGTATATCTTTTCTCTTGCTTCTTCATGTCAATTTTGGTTGACATGGTGCTAAACAAGCCAAATGCTTGCATGAAAGAATTTCTGTTTAACACGAGAAAATTAGTGCCATCTTCCATTTTGATGGTATTTGTTAGGACATCATAGTGATTAGCCAATTCTAGAAATAGGTCAACATCAAGGAAAACATCAGGTACTAATAACCTACCCAGTCCAGATATCCAAGGGTTTGACACAGGGATAGGCTTATCAGAATTCTTGTAAAAATAAGTAAACAGGGAATAACCTGTTGTTCCTAGAGTCACTGCATCCCTGATGTCCTTGAAATCATCTTTGAAGGCACCAGCATCAATCTTTCTATTTTGAGTGGACCTTGGCAGCAGCTGCAGAAATTTGTTGAGAAACTAGGTTTTCCTTTTGGATCATCTCCACTACCTCCACTAGTAGACGCCATGCTCATAGTAGTACTCATCTCTGCTAGCACTTAGAATTTCTGGTTTGCACGATATTGAAACAAATCTAAGCACAACTCTCTGTATCACTTAGAAAATTCAATCACTCGAGAATACTGCTACAACTTTAAATATCACCTTTTGCTCTAAAAATAATAACTTTTCTCTGAGATCACAAACACGGTGAATAGGAATGAATGCAGAATCCTCTGTTTATAGCCACAAGGTTCAGAGTACATGGCTCAAAGTTCAGAAACGTCAGTTCTACAATTAATTTGATATGCCATGAAACGTTCAAAAACCTAGCCGTAGTTACTCGAGGTGACAGGAAATCAAATTTAAATCATGAGAATTTTGGCGCAATCACAAAATGGTTAAGACAGCTGACATGGCACTCTGTGATTTGTTCTCTGTCATCAATCTCAGCTACCTTTTGTACACAATAATCATAAATTCTTTTATCTGATTGGCCTCCTGCTTGATCTCCTCTGTCACGTGATCCACTTAACGTCGCTTTTATAGATCCTATTTATCTGGCGACCTCCCGACTGAGTAAAATCACTTAACATGTAATTGTTAGTCGCTGGGTCGGGACTGTTATCCACTAACCGCCAAATATCACGAGACCACGCGACTGAAGAAAAGCCTTAACTGTTTGAATGTTTTGATCCAGCGACCACGTGACATGAAGGAGGCGCAAGGTTGGGAGACATTTCTTTGACCTGTTGACTCTTCACGCGATCACCCGACTGAAGGTGGGTCCCGTTCATTTTAAAGCTCATAACATGATTTATCAAGTGACAACCCGACCAAAGAAAGATTGCTAAGTCTCGAGATACTTAGAGAATATTTGATTTTTTGACGAGACTACGCAACTTAAAGGAAAAACTAAGTCGGGAGATGTTTTGGCATATTCATTCTGGGTCATGCGATCAAGCGACCTGAGTTAAATTTTTATATAGCACATGTATTTAGTGACTTAAAAAGGTAACGAGGAAATAGATAGACATGGCTAAGGGTTTAAAAATACATCGTTTAACATTTGGCCTTAGGGTTTTTTTAGGGTTTTTGACAATTTGGCAAGGTATTAGCATGAAAACATGAAAATTTTCAGAGAACAAGGCAAGGAACAGGGCAAAACAGCAAAAACACGAAATACAACCAACAGTCACCACTATCTTCCATGACATGATGTATAAAACAATGGAAGGTTATGTTGATGACACTCTAGCTAAGAGCATGTAATGAAAGATGCACCTTGTAGATTTAGGTCCTATACTAGATCGTATGGAACAGTTCAGTCTATAGCTTAATCCAAAGAAATGTGCATTTAGGGTAACATCTAGAAAACTACTTGGTTACATCATCTCTGCAAAAGCCATATAAGTGGATCCTAAGAATATCTAAGCCATCATGAAAATTCTACCGCCAATAAATATCACACAGATGAGAGGGCTCCAAGGCCAATTAAAGTCTATCTAGCACTTCATCTCACAACTGGCGGACAAGTCACAACCCTTCAATAAGTCTTTACACAAGGGCATGACCTACCAATGGAACAAAGACTGTGATGAGGGGTTCACACAAATCAAAAAATATCTTGCAAACCTGCCAATATTGATGCCTCCTGTTCATGGGAATCTGTTCATACTTTACATCTCTGCTATAGATACATCACTAGGTGTATTTTTAGCTCAAGAAGATCATAATAATAAAGAAAGAGCTATCTACTATATCGGTAGGAATATGGTCTCGTACAAAAAAAAACTATTCTATAATAGAGAAGGCTTGCCTGGTGGTTGTATTTGCTTCATAGAAACTGTGACACTACATGCTTTCCCATACTACATGCCTCATTGCAAAGATTGAACCATTGAAATGTTTTCTTAGTAAGGCTACCCTCATAGGTAGACTAGCAAAGTGGGTCATGATTCTCAGTGAATTTGATATCGAGTATGTAGAAAGAAAAGCCATCAAAGGGTGGGAAATTGTAGATCAATTGGCAGAGGCACCTCTCATGGATCATCAACCATTGAGCATTGAGTTTCCAGATGAGTCCATACTACTTCTCACACATCAATCCTAGACTATGTTCTTTGACGGTTCATTTACCCAACAAGGGTCAGGTGCTGGGATACTATTTATCATGCCCCAAAGGTACTCTTTACTCAAAGAATATAAGATGTTATTTCCTTGTACAAACAACATCACCGAGTATGAAGCCCTGATCAATGGAATGAAGATCACCATTGAGTGGCAAGTGGATGAACTCAAAAACTTCGGTGATTCACAACTAGCTATCAATCAAGTAAATGCCAATTATTAGAAAAAAGATGACAAACTAGTGCCCTACAAGTGGATGGTTGACAACCTCGAAAAGTACTTTGATCACATCACATTCCAACAAATTCCAAGGGCATAAAATAAAGTAGATGATACAATGGTTACTCTCACTTCTATGCTAGAGATGCCAGAAAATGACTTCCGACATGAATTCCTAGTGGAGATGTTACTCTACCCAACCTATGAATCCCCTAAATATCGGATGATCTATTCTATCATTGGACACAATTAATCCTGCAACCATCACATATACTTCTACCTCTGTGACTAGATTGTTCTGGATACCTACACCCAAAATGAGAAATGTCACCTAATCTGCAGTGCTTCACGGTATGTTATCATAGCTAATGAATTGTATAGGCGAGGTCTAGATGGTACTCTTCTTAGGTGTTTAGAATCCAATGAGTCTATGCGTGTGTTAGTTGAGGTGCATGAAGGTATCTATGAATCTCACTCAAGCAGCCTGACACTAGCCTGTAAACTTATTAGAGTTGGTTACTATTGGCCAGACATGGAAAAGGAAGCTACACAGTATGCTAAGTCTTGCAAACAATGTCAATTACATGGAAATTTGATTCATGCTCCAACCAAGGAGCTCATTCCATTCATCATTTTCTGGCCATTTCAACAATGGGCCTTCGATTTGGTGGGTCAGATTCATCCCTCATCATCAAATGGACATAAGTTCATCATCATAGCTACAGATTATTTTACCAAGTGGGTAGAGGTAGTACCTCTCACCATAGCAAATGGAAAATCTACGGCAATTTTCATACTCAATTACATCATCTGCAGGTATGGTGTACCCTCTATTATGATCACTAATGATGGGGGGTATTTTAAGAATAAGGATATGAAGGGACTATGTTCTAAGTTCAAAATCACTCAGTACTGGTCTTCCATCTATTATCCTCAGGGTAATGGACAGGCAGAATCATCAAACAAAATAATCCTTAAAATCTTGCATCACACAGTTCACAAATATGGATGAGATTGGCATCTTTGGATCAATCCATCTCTCTAGGCATATAGAACAAGTATAAGAACACCAATAGGGACCAAGCCCTTTTCTTTGGTTTACGGAGTGGATGCTGTGCTACCTATTGAGGTTGAGATTCCTTCTCTAAGAGTCTCTATGAAAGGCCTCATTATTGATGATGACAATAGAATATCTTGGCTACAAGAGCTGGAACTACTATATGAACATCAACAAGTGGCATTCAATCACCTTAGATCATATCATAAACAGATGTCTAAGAGTTATAACAAGAAGGTTCTACCAAGGGACTTCCAAGTGGGTGACCTTGTTCTGAGGGAGAACCCTAAGAATCAATAACATCGGGTCCAAAAGGGAAAATTTGAACTGAATTGGCTTGGTCTGTATGTTGTCACTATAGTATTTGGGTCTGGCGCCTATCAACTCTCTACCACTGAAGGAGAGAAAATCAAGGATCTGATCAATGCCCTTCATCTAAAATGGTTCTACAGCTGAGACATCTTCAGAATGCTCATGTACATAGTAAAGTCCTAAAAAAATCCAAATTTTTTTTTGCAAAATGTCCTGAAAATTTCAAAAAATGGAATTGTACTACCTAGTGGATGAAGTTTCTCATTCAAAAATTCTTTTAGTCTCACAAGAAAGGATAGTCCATGGAATAGCTGTTTTCTTCTTTTCCCCCAAAATCCATCGAGATAAGTTTTTGTATACCTTTTCACGAGGGCACATGGCTTATGTTGGCTCTGGTTTAATCAAATTTCCCAAGGTTCTAAAACTATATCTACCCATTCAAGAAATCTATTCTATATCAGAAAATACAAAAAAAAAAAAAAAAAAAAAATACAAAAAAAAAGTGTCATTGATGAAAACTTGGCAAACAGACGTAATGGTAGCAAAAAAAGAATTTCTGCCAAGAAGGTGAAAACCTTGTAAATAGGTGCCTTTTGTTCCACAATTATATATCTATCATAGCATCACTTGGATCTATACAATTTCTTTCCTTCTTTCATTTTCTCATACACATACTTTCAGTTACCGTCAAGACACCAAATTACATGGATTGAAACTGGTCGTACTCTAGGGGCAACCTTCATGGTCTAGGGGGCATTGTCCTATTACTTTTTGAATCAGTCACCAGTGGTTCTTACTACGTCTGACTGCTGATGCCTAGCTATTACTAAGATATTTCTACCTGGGACTATCTCTTGCATCAGTCACCAATGGTTCTCACTACGTCTACCTACTGTCATCGTACTGATGAGATTTCTCACAAATGACATATATCTACAAATAAACATCAATCTGTTGAAATTGGAGTTGTAATCAATGCTCTATCTATCGATGCTCGGTCTTGGAAATTCTTTTCCTTTGTTTTTATATAGCTTTCAGTCACTTTCATGACACTTTTATTCCTCTGAGAATCCTCTTGACTTGACACCGATTTAGAGTCATAAGCCTGGGGGAACTCAAATCAAGTTTTCCCTCACAGTATGAGTCAAGTGTGTCATCATTGTTTGCTACTAGGGGTAGGAGTCTCCAAGTAGATCATATCTTTGGATTACATTAGAGTAAGTGATCTTGTCACTTCTCAAGGATAACTCTCTACTGACACAAACAGGTGTTTCTCAACACCCCAATCAACAGTATTTTTTAACACTATCTTTGGATACATCTGTGTTTTTCGACACACATTGGATATCACAAACATAACCAAAATCTATCAATAGCAATCAAACACATAACACTCACAAGAACAATGATGTTTTTCAACACCCCTATACATGAACACATCTGAAAAATTTGAAACATGGTGAGCTATGATTGAATTTCTCTTTGTATGTTGCTCATTCTCATTGATTTTGTTTCTCTTTTCTTTGTCTACTGCTTGTTGGTGTGGCTTTGATGATCTGACAACATCAAATAACCAGGGTGTATGTGTTAAGAGCTTCTGCATTAAGGTAGAAAATCCTCACATCCCTCAATTCTGTTTATTTGAATGCTAAGGTGAGGTTAGACCTATCTCCTTGACTATTATTTATCTACTTCTTTACACAAGATCACCATATCAAACTGGAAACAATGTTCAGGTCATCTCAGATTTTGTGCCCTGATGCTTACATTAGTTTCCCATATCTAATCTGATGAAAGTCATATTCATATCCTTATGGTTGCAGTGGCACTAATAAGGATTGTATCGACTCCAGTATTCTAAAAATTGCTCTATGATGAAAACTATTCAATGGGTCCAACAATCATGTCCTAGGGATTACATCTAGCATAGGATTGCACTTTCATTCTAGATAGTGTTTTGATGGTCAATTCATTGTGTTCTCCTAGATTTTTATGATGAGGGGTTCTTATTCACCATTTTGGCTTCATCATGACTGGACAAATGTTCGATCCTCGCTCTTGATCTTCCAAAGTTCTTTTGGTTAGCATCTATCATACATCGTGATATGCTACATGAGATGTTAGTACCATATACATTGCATTTACATATCTCTATTCACAAGTGCATCATCTGCATACATACATATCTACGTCTACATACATACACATAAAATCAAAACATGTGCATCTCATACATACTCGTAAAATCAAAACATGTGCTTACATATTTCTGCATACATTTTCATATATCTAATCATCTAAGAATCTAATCATATAGGATACATCTCATAAAATACAACATGAAAAATGCAATGATACCAAAAGATGAGCTCATATATATATATATATATATATATATATATATATATATATATATATATATATATATATCTCAAATTTTCAAGACAATACAAAATGGGTGTTGCTCAAGTACAGTCTATCTCAAAAATGGTGATATAATACAAAGATGCCAATGCATCAAATACATCATTTGATATAATCTATCCAAATATGCTAACTCTAGCTCTGGCCCTCTCCCTCATTACCTGGAGGAGGTGGCGAAGGAGGCATATCTAGTGAAGGTGGTTCTTATGCACCTTTCAAATCTCTAGCATACACTAAAAATATGGGTACCTTCTTTGCCTCATCAGGCACCACCCCCACATATGCTACATAATAATAAGCTTCTCGGGAGGATTGATGTCGTGTCTGCTCCCAAGATTTCTCTAGCTTCTCTTGAGACCTCTACAGCTGCTCTCTAGCCTCTCATAGCTCCTAGTTTCTATCCGTAAGCTGGTCATTGCAAACTACCACCTATATCTACATCTCCCCGATCTGCCACTGCATCTTACAAAATTTCTCCCTAGACCTGTGCATGGCATCCTATGTCTGCATTAATAGGTCCCCTGGTACTGGACCCTATGCAGGCTCCTCCTATATTTTCTCTTGTTATTCAGGCTCCTCTTGCATCTGCTCCTGCTGCTCCTGATCTACCTTCTTAGCTGACTGCTCATGTGTCCTCCGTTTGGTGCGTCTCTCCTGTATCCCACTGCTACCAGCGCTGGGATTGATCCTCATCTGTCGAGTAGGGATGGGAACTCACATGGTATGTGGCCAAGGCCCCTACTATGGAGGAGGCATTGGTACCTTCTGTGGTGGTGGCTATGGCACCTGCTGATGTATCACCTATGTTGGTGCTCCTCTACCCACTAGATCTGTAAACTGGGGGAATGGATGGTTGACAAAGTACTCCCTATATGCTGCTCTTATGCCACCATCTGCCTCCCCACCCATGTAGTCCCAATGTGTCAGTATTATTGCTTGTGCATCTATCATGCTGCATCCTAGATCTAACCATGCTGATCAGCCCTTCTTCACCTCTTCAGTGAAGCGGGCGTATGTAGAGTACTCCTGCGATATATCCTGTGGTTGATCGAACTACCGCCACACCTGGGTCAAAAGGAATCTCTAGATCACTACTATAGAATAGTTGATCAGTGGTTGTGAGAAAAATATATAGCCAAGCTGGGCCCTAGCATCGTCCCATGCCTCAGTCATCCTCCATGGTATTCATACTACTGCAACCAGATCATCTAACTAATCCACTTCTCTATATTACCTAGCACAGGCTGGGTAATCTGACCTCTGTACCTGTATATATAAGGCTCAAGTGGCAGCCTCATATCATTGCAAATGGGCCAGGAGATAGGTAGGTGCTCCCATGCCCACACCTATAATATGAACATGCCTACTGCCATACTCTTCGCCTCTCTATAGGTGATCTCATACATGTCATGGTACATGTGGTCCAACATGCACTGACCCCATCCATAATGTACTGGCTCTGCCATCATCCTTTGCAACATCCAAGCCCACCCGCACTCTAAACCATGCTAACCATGATTTGACATCAAATAAAATTTGAGGAACACTGCCAATACCACGGCCAATCGGTGCCCAAGCCCGTACTCTCTGATCAACTCCTCCCATGGGATAGCTCTACCCATGACGAGATCATCCTATAAAATCTCCCTAAGTGTTGATGTACCTTCTCGCAGCTCTATATCATACTCCATCGAAGGAACATGGAAGGGGATCCTCAGTATCCTGTAAATGTCCTCAGGGGTCACTAGGAGCTCACCACAGAAGGTGGAAGGTGTTCATCTCCGAATGGAAACACTCCACCAATGCTCTTAATAATCTGTGATTCACCAAAATATCAGGTACCTCATAGAGATGTGACAATCCCAATGCATCAATATGGGCTACCTCAACATTATCTAACTACGTCACTAGCCCCCCAATGGCTGGATGGTGTGATCTAAAGGCAATGTTGAGAAAATCAATCTGGAATACATTCAAATAATAACGCATGATTAGTACTCGGCTAATGATTACAAGTCAATCAAAGAAAAACTAAGAAATGAAGCTAATCAGACATCTTAAAAAAGGCTACAAAGATGACACAAACACTAAAGGATTGAAAAAAGACTTGGTATAGCTTCAAATTGCTATTTTCTCTCTGTGCAAAGAAGTAACATTTCACATGAAGAAGTACACTACGGCGCGTGAAGTTTTACGCTCGCGTGAAGTTTTGTACTGTTCATCACAAGAAAACCCCCTATCAGAGGGTTTCTCGCGCAAGATGTGGGTGCCCTCCTGCACGAGGGTACATGATGACACCCTTGAGGAAATTCTTTTCAACATTTTCATGGGCAAGCTTCCGCATGGGCACGCGCAAAGATCCTAGTTCTTCACGCGAGAACTCACGGGCTAGTTCTAATAAATGTAAAAAATACTCAAAAAATCTATGAAATGCAAGAAAAATTTAATCAACAGGAAGGTATTTGAGCACTTACCGGTGGCCCATATGCTACTGGCTGACTATGACACTTGTATCACTCGAATCAATGAGTACTCATGGGGACAACCATTTTTGCTCAAAGCTCTTTTCTCTCAAAAAGTCAACGGATACAAATGACTTGAAATAGACAGTTTTGGCCAATATATAGTATTTGACCTAATTTTCAAAAGTGCTCCATTTTGTGTGAAAAATTCACACTTAGCCAATCGACCACTCTGAATCCATTTTTGGGATCAAAATCAAAATCTGACACTCCTATATAGCTCAAAATTGCATTTTAAATTTTTTGGGACCAACATGATCGGACGCTTGTACAATCAAATTTCTGATGTTGCTTTCTTATCAGAATGATATCCAATCAACATTTTCTCAAAATCTTTGACAATTTTCCTCATAAGTCAATTTTGGTCAACTTTAGTCAATCATGGTCAACCAAACTCCAAAATCACTCAAAATTGCTTCTAAATCTTCCAGGTTCTTCTGTAATATGTTCTGAGTTCTCCTTGTGAAGACATTATTTTGCCATTAGTATACTCAGAGGAAAAACATAGTCAGAAAGCATTACCGGCAGACAGCAAGCATCACTAGCGGAACACAAGCAGTACTGGTGAATTGCAAGCATACCCGATAGCACAAAGAATTTTAAGAAAATGCGAAAAGCTTCACCGGCAAACACAAGCTTCACCGACGAACACAAGATTTACCGGTGAACACAAGCATTACCGGCGAACACAAGCATTACCGAAAACACAGTTTCCAGAATCAACCTGACAGGAACAGACAAGCATACCCGATGACATGTTCAAAGAAAGGAACACCGACGATCAAGTAAACTGACCATCAAAACCGACAGACAGATCAAGAACCCACAAATTATGGATCTGAGTTTTACATGTTGATTAAAGCAATGTAAATCTATTTATAGAGTTTTATTTTTGTTTTAAATCAGATTAGATGGTCATGCATGCTTTATGTAAACGCTTTAAAGCATCCTAAGGGATCAAAAGCATATCTAACTACAGATCAAGATCAAGTTGTAAATCTTGAATCTAGAGTTAACGTGTAAATGCATGAATCAAGAATTGAGCCTAGATTAGTATAAATAGATGTTCATACTCAATTGTGAGTACATGAATTCTTATTAATTGATAACCATGAAGAGCATTTAAGGAGCAGAAGGCAGAATTCATGCAAAGATCAAAAACAGAGTACATCTGTTATCAAGAACACACAGAGGCTACCGACGAGTAGATAAAGGTAATACTCAATCATGGAAGGATGATTAACAATATTTTTGGAGCTTAATAGGATCTATTATCAGCAATTAAAGATTGAATTTATCTTCAGATCAAGGACTTATGTAGTTGCATTCTAACAAGTGCATCACATCTAAAATCCTTTTGTAGAAGGTGGACTTAACCGTCCTTTGTAAATCTCTTAACAGAGTGCACACTTAACAGTGTTGCTAAAGCTTCAAACA
>MU225692.1:5831486-5846843 GCA_018584345.1 Thuja plicata
CCAAAGTCTGGAATTCAAAATTGAGATGATCATTCAGGCCGAGAAAGGGCTACAACAAACATATGTTAAGGTGCAAGAGGAGCAGAGTAAAGATTATAAACTCCTCCTAGGACTTCATGTGGAATCACAAGCCAGCGAAGAAGGAAAAGAAATAGTTGGGGTGGCCAACATGTAGAAGTCATTCACAGATTATCTTCACAAGTTAGTAGAGTAGTCTTCGACTCATTTAGACAAGGTGCCAGAACTCCAGCAATTGAGTGGGTGCATCTTTAGGGCTATGGAAGAGCTTAAAGACCGGATAGAAGAAATCAAGGCTCTAGCCAAAGAACATTCCAGATGGCTTGTTCGTTACACCAATGTCCATGTCAATAGACACAAAGAGCTCATCCAAGTCATCAATGCTATGATCGCCTATAGGGCCAAAATAGATAAGGGGAAGGAAACTCAATCATAAATATATTCTCTTCTTGTTCTATTTTTGGTTAAGTTTTGTAATGGATAAACCTTTGGTTATCATTTCTGGTTGGGAAGTTGAACCATTTCGGTTACTCCTTTTTGTAATGGTTCAATTTGGAACTCTATAATTATTAATCCAAAAATCAATACAAAGGTCGGCTAAATTTTGGTGTGAAGAATATCATTGTTGCTGAGTCAACTGTGTATGTCTGAATGCCATTTATTTAATTGTTCCATTGCATTTCATTTATCTTTCTATTGGATTTGAACCTCTCTTTTGAGTTAGATTTGTAATCTATATTCAAACCAGAATTCTGTATTAAGATTTGATATGGTTAATAAAGGGGGAAATCAATTGCTACTCTAAGTTTTGTGAATGTCCTTACGATATAGATTGACTCAATATCATTGCATTGTTAACTTTCATTCTTGCATTTGCATTTTTAGTAGTTGTCCATGCATTACCAGCTTTGGGAATTAATCTGACTGATAAAGTCTCAGAATTGGCTAGATTTAGAATTGTATTTACTTTTCCCAAGCTATTTTCTGTCTAGATTTGGCTTGGTTTACCTCTCCTGCTCTCGGGTTAAGAGCATACCCCTGTTAGGTTAGGAAAGAATAAAATTCATTGAAAATTATTCACTTAAGGGAGCTGTACCTTCCAATTCAGAGGGAAAATAGGTTCTCAAGTAACTATTTCCCAACCATTGTATTCGATTATTTTTACACATTTTTGGGTATTTTAGTATTACATTCAAAAGAACAATCTGTTTACCAACAAAGATACAACAATGGATGAACCTGATGCTATCAGAATAGAAAAGGAAAAGGCAAATCTATCATCACCATCTAAAGATATCGATGACATATGTAAGTACATCTATAAATCTGCATCTATTGGACACCCAAAGATTACAAAATGGTTAAGATGGGATACAACAGAACAAAATAAAATAGAAGATGCACTAATTGCAAAAATGTGCAGACATTATTATGTCCCACTACACTTCGAAAAACAAGAAGTTCCACAAAAACTCTTGAATAAAATTTCTTCTAGGTTCACTTGTGCACTTCATGAAGAGAAAAGAATTAGAGAAAAAGTATTGGTTTCTCTTATGACTGATTCCTCAAAAGAAGAAATTAATAAAGTAATGGAGAAATACACAAAGAAATTCTCACCAAAGATGAGAGCCTACAAATTTATTCAAGCAAAACTTATAGAGCTGGAGGAAGACATTCACAAAATGTGGAGTGATATACTAAAACCTGTAGAGACAAACATTCCTACAAAGGAACCAATCAACACAGCATGTCACTCAATAATTGAGTTGGAAAATGAAGAAGTGCAGATCACAGGTCAGAAACAAATAAATATTATAGATGAAGAATGGCCATTAGATGGTAAAGATGATCAAGCACTGAATAGTCCCATCCACATTAACTTGGAGGATGAAGAAGTTTCCAAAGAAGATCTAACAATTAAGGGTAACTTAGATGTGGAAGATTCATCTGCTAACACACCCAAGGTTTATGAGGAGACGTCTTCACAAAACCGGCCGGTGATCATAGAACAAGTACAAAAGGATACCTGAACATCTTTACACTCACCAACAAAATATACACAATCACAGGCTTTGTAGATGGTATTACATCAATTTGCCACCACCAACCAACCAAAGAAAAAGAAGAAGAAAACAATAAAGAAAGACATTCTGGTGGTCACACTTGATGAAGTCATTGAAGTACCAGATTGGGACATCACCACTTTGGACAGTGATAAACTTCAAGAGTTTGGAGTACTTTGTCAATGAAAAGCAATACAAAAGAAGATGATTAAAGAACATAGAGAAAACATTGCACTTGAGAAAGCCAAAGAAATACACCAACAACTAGTTCCTGAAGTGAAAATTGATGAAAATAATTTAGTTAAGGAACAAATTGCTGCTCTTACCGATGCTATAACAGAGCAAGGGATTGAAGCCGACTAAGCAATGGAAGAACAAGCAGAGAAGAAATATCAATACAAGCTAATTGATAAGATAAGCCAAGAAGTGGCATTGAACAAGGTCAAGCTCAACGAACTTAGTGATGAACTGGAGCCAATGATTGCTAAGGCAATAAACTTAGTTCAAAAAATGTGCACACTTGACAAATTTGCAAAGGAGAACAGTGACACGCTTGCAGAAATTGATGCAAATGTCACTAAGAGTGTGATAAGGCCAAGATAGGGCCTGATAGTTCTATGTTTTCATATATTTTATGACTATTTTTGAAAGACTTTATATGTTTTCATGATACTTTCCAAGACTATTTAAATATCTTAGAACTGTTATATCTATGGGTGTATGCAGATATATGTGAAATGTTTTTTAAAAAGTTTATGATATGCTATCTATGTGTTGTATGGATATATGGAATTGAATATGATACCTTTCTTTCTTACCTAAAGTCAGCTGGGTTTCCTGTAGCCATATGATGAAGAGCGAGGTAGTAAATAAACTTGTTATGAATTCTTTGTCTTGGATATGTGCACGTGCTAACCCTTTTTTTAGAGGCAATGGATCCATAAATAAGGAAGGAGTCAACATATGAGGAACAAAGTAACACTTTGAAAGGATCAACCGTTGCGGAGCTCATAGTGGTTCTATTACCATGGGTGAGAAAGAGTCCTATTGCAGTTAAATCACAGCTGAAGTGGTCATGATGGAGTAAATCCAGCAGCAACATGTTCCTAGATTCATGAATGTATAAATGCAGTTTGTTCCTTCGGTTTATGTTGTTGGTCATGTTCTTGATGACTGCCATATCCCTAGTGTTGGGGAAGTCCTAGTCAATAGGAGTTTGTTTCAAGTTATTGTTAAATAAAGCTGGAAGTTTTATTCCCAGTAGTCAGTCGATAGATAGAGAGTTGTTATTACAGTACTTCATTGTAATTCAGAAAGAGATATACAATCTTATTTTCTGTATCCTATGTAATCCATGTTTTATGAATAAATTATGAGAGCTTTAGACTCTCATATCTAAGATCCTATTTATTCACACTTCTGTGGGGGCCGACGCGGGAGGTGAATCTAATTCATAGTTATTTTAGTAAGTAGATTGCAAGTTATTTGAAGCAAGTAGGACTCTGTTGCTCCTGTAGCCACTAGTAACAGTACCAGTGGTTGTTCCTACAACAAAGGCAGTTAGTTAGTTTATCATTTCTGCAACATAGGATTGAACTTACTATTTCAGCAAGTCATTTCATCTTTAGACTACACTATTGGTATTTCATTTCCTAGTTCAGTTCCTTTCAAGTATTTTCTTTTACGCCCCTAGTCAACAATTTAATGAGTTCAATATATTTTTTCTAGTAGAAAGGATGCATAATCCTTAACTATAAGAGGTATTATATAGAGCAATCATTTTTGGTGCCGCTGCCAGTGATGGTGTCAATCTAATCTAGCCTACAGTCATTATAGGCCTAGTTTAGCATTTCTTTTTATGCATAGAAGAAGAGATCATCTTGGGAATTTTCTTCCTCAAGATCATCAAGCCGACCCATTTAGTCTATTACATTCTGAGCTTGAGGAACCCCAAGTTGTACCCATAGAAGTCGAAGAACCATTTGAAAACATATTTGCCGATGCATTTGATCACTTACTATCATCTGACAAATCCTTGCAATTAGACGAACTATTTGCTGAACCAGAAGATCTCTTACAACCGCCAAGGCCGCCTCCAAGGATGGCTCAACCAAACTTTCCCTTTCCAATTCTGCGTCAACAAGGAAATCAGAATTTGGAGAACATACCCTCTGCAGCCTTGCCCAAGTTCTATGGCCTCATCACCGAAGACCTTGAGACTTTCCTATTTGAGTTTGACATCCTTTGTAGGAGCTACGATTATACAATTGATGCACATAAGCTCAAGTTGTTTCCATCCACTCTGAAGGAAGCTGCGCTACGATGGTTCATGGGCCTTAGTGCTAACACCGTAGTAGATTGGACTGCCATGAGAAATATGTTTCTTTCCAAATACAAAGAATACTGTCGAGGTTGAGATTTGAAAGGTGATGACATCTTCAGGATGACCCAGAAAGAGGATGAAACCCTGGAAGATTATGTTTCGAGGTTCATGTACAACCTATAGTGTAACACTCAACATCAACTGAATGAGGACTCTCAGAAACACCTTTTCATTAAAGGTGTCAATGAAGGAAGTATTGAAGCTCTGGACCTGATGGCTGGAGGTGATGTTACACAAAAAAATTGGGATGATATCAAAAATATATTCTTGAACTACTCCCGGGCCACTATCAAGAAGGGTAGAGGAATCCGAGACCTACCACACAAGTCTGTTGGCTCTGGGGTATCCAAGATAGAAATTTCTAATCTCTTATCAAACTTCAAGCAGGATATCATTAACGATGTCGCTACTCAGCTGGATACCATGCAAGCATGCAAAAAGAAGGAGGATGTTGATGCAGTGCTCACAGAATACTGCCCGTACTACAGGGAGAAAAAGAGGAGATGCAAATGCAAGACCATTGTAAATGTAGAATCCTAGCCAATGCCTACGGAGTTCAAAGCTATCGATGAGAATGGGGAAGTGCTATATCTCGCTCAACATAGGCCATGGTTCCTGTGACCAGGTATGCCTCAAGACCCTCTTCAAATTCCTAGCAATAATAATCCATGGTAGAGTTTCCCAAATTCAGGTCCCCATAATTTTGGAGGATATAATAATTGGCAGCAACCTCAATAGGGGTGGAACCAGCCCCAACAAGGTTGGCAACAACCCCAGCAAGGTTGGTACTAGCCCCAGCAAGGTTGGAAACAACCTCATTAGGGTTGGAAACAGCCCTAGCAAGGGTGGCAATAGCCCCATCAATGGCCTAATCAGCCCAATCAGCAAGCCATAATGCCTCCTCCACAACAACAAGCTCTCATGCCTCCTCCTGCAGTAGCTAATAATCCTCCTAAACCACCGCAGCTGCCCGCAAAACCTAATCCCAATCCCAATAAAAAACCACCAGCTCAGTAGCAAAGCTATGCCTTACATGACATTCATCTCAGATCAGGAACTACCCTTGCTTCACCACAACCCCCTATCATAACCAAAGTAGAGGAGCCTCCTGTTGAACACAAAGACATGTCGGCTCCTGTAGCCAAAGAGCCTCCATTTCCTTAGAGATTAGCTCAACAAGCTGAACCCATAGTAAACCGTGCTATAGTAGACTTACTTGATCAATTAAAGCATATAATGGTAAAGATTCCTTTCCTAGATGCTATCAAGGAAGTCCCTGCCTATACTAAAGTTATTCGGGAGGCATGCAATAAACAAGTAGGAAGGCGGAAAAAGGATCCCAAGACCATTCATGTCATCGGCCAGCTCTCTGATCTTATGTTAGACAAGTTGTCTGTACCCAAGAATGCCGATCCAGGAAGTCTTTTAGTTACAGTTACCATCCAAGGTATACAAGTTCCAAATTCCTTGGTGGATTTAGGTGCGTCTATAAATGTCATGACCAAAGAAGTCCTATCCAACCTAAACATTGCTAGTCTCTGTGATACACCAACAATTTTGCAATTAGCTGATAGTTCCACTATTAAACTTGATGGGGTAATTGAAGATGTGATAGTCACCCTACATTCCTTGGAATATCCTGTAGACTTTGTGATTCTCTCCCCTAAATCTGATATGGGTGGATACCCTCTAATTTTAGGATGACCATGGTTGGCCACTACTGATGCCTTCATAGCTTGCTGGTCAGGAAAGATGACCATCTCTAACGGCGTCAACACCAAAAAACTTGACACTCTACTCCCCTGCTCAACCTATGTTGCAGGACAAGGATGCCATGTGGCCAGAATTAGATGAACTTGATCTCGAAACAAACTCAATCCAGTAGCTCATGGTAATAGGAAGAGAGCCTTTTCTAGCCTCTCGGGAAGAAGATGAGATAATTTCATCTATCCTTACTAATGACTACGACATAGATTCCCAGATGTGTCTGCAATCAGACTATTTTTTAGAGACTATTTTGACCACTCCAAACACATCTTCATATTTGCTGTCTTCCAGCTGTCTTCATCCCCTATTACCCCACGAACTGACTTCACCACCAATTGCTAAGTTGGCCATGACGGATCAGGTCAAAAAAATGGAAATCAGCCCTGGTAAAGAATTGAATATCAGCTCTAACCTGTCATTACCCCACCAAAAGGATATCCTACAGCTGCTACAAGACAACCAACAGGCCTTTTCCTGGGATTACACTAACATGAAAGGGATAGATCCTAAGCTTTGTACCCACCGAATCTACATAAGTCCAGATTATAAACCTGTTAGGCAACCACAAAGAAGAGTCAACCCTATCCTAAGGGATATAGTCAAAACTGAGCTCCAAAAGCTCCTTAATGTCGGGTTTATCTATCCAATTTCTGACAGCCAATGGGTGTCACTTCTTTTCATAGTGCCAAAAAAAGGAGGTAAATGGCGTGTTTGTGTGGATTACAGGGAGCTCAATACCACCACTAAAAAGGACCATTTCCCACTCCCATTTATAGACCAAGTCCTAGACAACCTAGCAGGAAAGAAATATTTTTCCTTCTTGGATGGGTTCAGTGGTTACAACCAAATTCAAATAGCTCCCAAGGATCAGGAGAAAACTACCTTCACCTATCCTTGGGGGACTTTTGCATATTCTGTCCTCCCTTTTAGCCTATGTAATGCCCCTACCACTTTTCAGTGTGGAGTCATCAGTATTTTTTTAGACATATCTTTCGATTGTATGGAAATTTACATGGATGACTTCACTACCTATGGGCACACATTCAATGAAGCCAAGGATAATCTAGATAAGGTCCTTCGATGATGCCAAGACTATAATCTCTCACTAAACAGTGAGAAGTTCTTTATAATGATGGAAGAAGGTGTCGTGTTGGGACATTTTAATTCTTCACATGGCATCCAGGTCGACCCCGCCAAAATTTTAGTCATCCACACTCTTCCAACACCAGAGAAGTAGAAAGATGTTCAAAGTTTCCTTGGCCATGCTGGGTATTACAAATGGTTTATCAAGGATTTTAGCCAGATTGTAACTCCCCTCTATAATCTGTTAAAAAAGGACTCTAATTTTACTTGGAATTCTGAGTGTGATAAGGCTTTCCTACAACTGAAGGAAGTCCTAACCACTACACCCGTACTGCGTGGACCAAATGGGGGCTTTCCATTCCACATTCATACAGATGCCTCAAATTATACTGTTGGGGCAGTATTGGGCCAGCAAGAAGATGTAATTGAGCATGCCATTTATTTTATCAGCAAGAATTTGCAGGGCACCGAATTCAATTATACCATGACCGAAAAAGAGCTTCTTGCAGTAATTTATGCTCTAAACAAGTTCAGGCATTATATTACTGGTTATCAGATTTTTGGCCACATTGACCATTCTGCGATCTGGTATCTGATGAATAAACTAGCTATCTCAGGAAGATTGGCTCATTGGTTACTACTCATGCAAGAATTTGACATCACAATCATCGACAAGCTCAGGAAAGCCAATGTTGTAGCTATTTTCTCTCTCGCTTACATGTTCCTGATGATCCTGCAACCATCGATGACAGTTTTCCGGATGAACATTTGTTCCTGTTGCAAGCACACAATCCATGGTACGCTGATCTTGCCAATTATCTCACAACTGGTCGCACTCCGACCCATTTCTCTTCCAAGGAACATCGACTGTTAGCTGAGAAAAGTTTCAAATTTTCTTGGATTGCTAGTTTCATGTTTTACACTAGCCCAGACCAAGTTATGCCACAATGCATTCGTGAGGATGAGACTTATGACATCCTCCAGGCATGTCATACCAAACCATGTGGTGGCCACTTTACAGCCAAAAGGATGACCTTCAAAATTTTGACTACAGGATATTATTGGCCGACTCTCCACAAAGATGCTGCTTAGTACACCAAGAAATGTGATCAATGCCAGCGAATGGGGAGGCCTACTAAGACTGATGAGATGCTCCTGCAGCCATAAGTGGTGGTCACACCCTTTGATAAGTGGGGCATTGATTTTGTCGGCCCCATTGACCCTTCCTCTCAAGGTAAGTCTTACATTTTGGTCTGTATAGATTATGCTACTAAATGGACCGAAGCTAAACCAATGAAATATCCAAGAGACAATAATGTTGCTAAGTTCTTGTATGAGTGCATTTTTACCCGCTTTGGTGTTCCAAGGTAAATTGTCTCTGATTGAGGGGCACAGTTCACTTCCAAACTCATTGCTGCTTTGATGGAGGAATACAACATTCGTCATGCCAAGTCCTCTCCTTACCATCCGCAGGCCAATGGTCAGGTTGAGGTCACTAACTACGAATTAGAGGCCATTCTTACCAAAATCGTGGCTGTTCATAAGAAGGATTGGGCAGCTAGGCTTCCTGAAGCACTGTAGGCTTACCGTACTATGTGGAAGTCTACTACAAGATTCACCCCATTCTAACTAGTCTATGGAAAAATGACAATGATGCCAGTCGAGTTTGAACATAAAACCTTGCGGACAACATGGAACTCAATCTTGATCTCACTATAGCCCAATAGGACCGTGTTCTCACCCTGAACCATCTAGATGAATGGAGGAAATCTGCTTTAGATAATACTGAGTTGGTGCAACAATAGAGGAAGCAGTGGCATGACAAGTTTATAAAAGATAAAAAAATTTCCATCGGCAATTGGGCTCTCTTGTATGACTCCAGATATCAACACACCCCTGGTAAGTTCCAAACTCGCCGGTTAGGACCCTATGAAATAATTTTTGTATTTTCAAATGGTGCTGTGTAGTTGTCAACCATTGACCCTATTTGGTTCAAGCTACTGGTTAATGGCCAGCGACTCAAGCTGTACCATAAACCATGGAGAAAAGCTAAGTTCCTATAGTAGTTTTCCAGCACTGCGATTCATGACCCTCCTGCAGCACAAGAATGTGAGCCCCTCGCTCATATTCAGTCTTCACTTTAAAAGCTGGTCGCATCACCCCATAATAATTACTTTCTTTTAGAAAGTACTTTTCTCTACAATAAACATTCAATTCATTCTTTCTTTTTTGCCACCCTTCCACCTCATCATCTCCCAACATCGGATGGCAATTACTCCATTCATTTCACGGAGCCACCACTACGTCTTCAGGTATGTGTACTTTCCTTGGAATTTAATTCATTAATACATTTTTTTTAGCTTCGCTCTCATCATATGTGCCATGGTGGGACCCTTGGCGTACTTCAGTTGGGGGGATAGAAAATCTGTGATTTGTCCTATATAACTATGCACATATTGTATGATATATTTTTCAAACTTTTTAAACACTCATCACAAATATTACATGTTATAACCTTGATTGGACAGCCTCCAAATGAGCGATTAAATTTGCACAAATAAGCTAGCCAAGGTGTCCATACGGACGTCTGTTGAGTAATCATGAATAGTTAAATCTTTCAAGATATGATAGATATGCATTGATTTCTCCATTTAGCATTTGAAATCTCAAAGTCCAGAACTTTCCATTTTGTTTCTACTGCTTTGTTTTTCTAACCTTCTCTACAAATTTCTTGATATAGCTTGTAAAATGTCTCTACATTTCTTGTACATTCTTGTGGTGTGTATCCTCTAAACTCTGTGAACATGGGTGGCGATTTAATCCATTGTGAACCCACGGTTCACGACATTCTGTTAAACAATCAAGACTGTAGGCTATTATTCTATGCCAGAGGATGGATGGATTACATTTTTAAGCTCACTAATTAGAATAAGGAGGTAGCATTACAATTCTTGAGCACACTCTGTGACGGGGTAGCTACTGTTAAAGGACTAAGGGTACCATTTTCACAAGAAATTGTAGCAGAGGTAATGGGGTTACCGCAGGAAGGTGAGGAGTTTTCAGAGAATTTTAACCTAACAACCGCAAGAGCACAGTTTACTCTACACACAGACCCACCACTGGAGATTGACAAGAAACAAGGCACTCGCAGATTGTCTTTGCCAGAAACCTTTAAGCAGTGTGCATTTTTTGTGATCAAATATTTCACCTATGAGGGTCAACAAGCCTACCTAAATGCAATACATTTCAAATTTCTGAGTTGTTTGAGGCATGAAAACAGACCTATCAACGTGCCAAATTTCCTCTACAACATTCTACAGAAAAGAGCTGGGGTAGTGTAGGAAGGTAAGCCTAACAATGTCTCCCATAATTGTCTCATTAAGCTTATAGTAGAGAGAGCATTACAAGACTACCCTAATGTCACATGGGAACAATTCTTAGAAGGGAAATTAGAAGAAACCCTAAGACCATTAGGGAGTAGGGTTGGCAGAAGACTCCAAACAGAGCAGGGAGTTTTTAAAGTCATTGAAGAATTAGGAGTAGGTTCATCTTTAGCAAGGAATCCTAGGACTAAAAATTCTAGGCGTCCTCCTGAAGCTTCTACATCTGGGTCATCCTAGAACAAGGGAAAACAAGAAATTTTGGAGGGAGAAGCCCAAGAGAAAACTATTCCTCCTTCTAATGATACAACTACTACCCCTGCTGGGAAAGGAAAGGAAAAGGTGAAGTTAGTTACCTCTGGTAAGAAAGAAGATCCTACAGCTTCAGGTACTTCACGAAAGAAAAAGACTACTAATAAGAAGGAGGAAACTCCTTTACAAAGAAGCAACAGGCAAAAGAAGGGTATGGCCAAAGATATGCTGCCAGAGAATGCAATAGTCAACCTTGATTCACCTGAGTCAGGAGAACCATCAGGAGGCAAACAATCTTTCAAGGTTGTTGGGGTCAAGGAATGTGTAATGATTAAGGATGATTCCACCTCTAAGGAGCAAGAATTTAGATTCCATAGAAGGTATTCATCTACCCATGAAACCCAAATCAGTTATGATTTCATGGAAGCAGATAATAATGATGAATTCTCTGAGGGAGACCCTGTTCCTAATGAAGGTATGCCAAACTCACACCCCATAATAGTAGAACAACATTTATTTGAAGACAATTCTGATGTTTCTACAAGTGGGAATACACGTCCTACAGCAGAAGGGGAGGATCTGTTTGAAGAAAACCCTACCATTGACATGATGGTCGAGCAAGTTTTAGATCAAGAGTTGGAAAAAATAGTTGCTATAGCTCAGCAATATAGTAATCTAGAAAGGGCCATCATCATTCATTCAGAGTTTCTGAGAAATGCAGCTATAGGAGATGATGGATCAGCAGGAGAAAAACATGATGAAAGTGATCTACCAAAGGTACCTTGTCCTATAACTCCATTCTCTGTTATTTTTCATTTAGTTAAATAGTTAATCATGGAAAGAGAAAAATGGCAAAGGCAGAAGAAAGATTTAAACTGGGTTATTGATCAAACATTTCAAGAGTTGGTAGAGAAGGAGGAAGAGGTAGAACAGCTCCAAGAAAGATTGACTAAAGTAACGTCAGTTATCCCTAACCTGATGAGCTGTAGGTCCCCTTCCCCAGTATATGCCATTTTTCTTAAAGAACAATTATTGAATTATCAATTGACCAATATAGTCAAGGGCAAGTATCCTTTGTTAAATGAGCCCAATCAGTTTTTTCAAGCCTTGCATAATTCTACTGCAGCCATACAAAACTTATTATGTGAATTTTTCCTGCATAATCTAGCTGTACCTAACGATAGGATTTGGAATCCACTACCCTATGTCGGAGATATCTAGCTTAGGGAACTTATGTGCTAGATGTAGAATGAGATTAGTAGGGAGTCTCAGGCTAAAATTTATAGGGAATTAGAGGATGAAATTCTTCTACACTTACGGCTAGAGGCTAAATATCCCAAAACATACTATTACCACTGGATGAAGTTAGCACAGTCAGACCCAGGGGAAAAGATCATCAACCCTCTCAGGGATGTAGCCTAGAATGAATACACTCAGATGGCCAAAACAACATTAGCTATGTTAGTAAATAGATTTGTCCTTTCTTACTTCTTCGGAAGATGACTCTTAATGTCCAAATTATGAACAATATCTGATTACAATAGTTGAAAAGCCGTTCTCTGATTACTGGCTTTTCTCTGAATTGGTAGGTATAGCTCCCTTTTGGAATGATATGCAATGAATTATGTCTCGATCCTAAAACTAACACAGGGTATGCTGTTAACCCAAGAGCAGAAGAGGCAAACCGAATTAAGCCTAAACAGAACTTAATCCAGGCAAAGAGAGCTTTCTAATCTATAAACCAAGCTGTAGAACTCACACATCCTATGAATTCATACACTCAGCACTAACTAATCTACAGCAAATACTAATAGAGAGATAAATGAAATGATGAAAAATTCTAATGAATCCTTCTCCGAATATCCCACAACACATCCTACTAAGGTTCATTCACATCCTCAAAACAAAGGAATGAAACATCCTTTCCTTCCTACTGCAATTCAGATTAAGAAAAAGAATCATATCATTAACTACTTCTATCTAGCTCTTCCCTGAATATCCCATAGCACATCCTACTAAGGCTTACTCACATCCTCGCCACAAAAGAATGAAACATCCTTTCTTTCTTAATGTAATTTAGACTAAGAGAAAGAACCATCTAACTAACTAGAACATAAAATAATTGACATAAAACACCCTCAATTGTCTCTGCAACATCAAGCATTCCACACCAAAAATTTTCTGACCTTTCATTAATCTTTCAACTTCATACATATAGAGCCAGGGGATGACCATTACAAAGGAAGCTTAATAGGTTCATCTCCCTCTAAATGACAGATGGAAAGAAACCACTTCTGTCACTACTAATTGCAGGGGAAAAGAAATGGAAAAGAACAGGGGAAGTAAAATTATTTGGCCTCCTTTCCCTTTTCCATCTTTGTCCGATAAGCTTTGGCAGCTCTTCCATGGCCATGTACAGAAGCATCAATCAAACTATGACACTTCAATTTGAATCCTTCATCTTCTCTTTAATGACATCTGTCGAGTCCAATCCATTGGGCTTCGAGGTCAAATAACTACTTACGTTCTTCACATGTTTGATGCTATTCGGTTTTGATTTCAATCTCAAATGGTATTGAGAATCCTCATCTTTATCTTAAACTCGGGCCTTTAATGCAATTGGCAAAAAATCCCAAACTGAATGCTTCCGGTGGAAAATACCAAATCTGCTTCTCCATTGCGGAAAATTGGAAAAGAGCTTCTCCATTTTGGAAATTTGCAACTTGGATTCTCTTTGCGGAAAATGAGACTGAAGCTTCTCCTTGGTGGAAAATTGGAAAAGTGCTTCTCCATTGCGGAAAATGGGAAAAGAGCTTCTCCTGGCGGAAATTTGAAAAAGTGCTTCTCCGTTGCGGAAAATGTATGAGGGGGTGCGAAACCTGCAATATGGAGAAGCCACTACCTGTCTTTCCACACATCATTTTTAAGTGCGTGGGCTACTTAACTTAAAGCACATGCTTTATTTGATCTCTTAAAACAATAACATAATATTCCTTTTTAATAAATCAGGCCCACCTTATTATAACTAAACTTGCAGAAAATCACCGGAGAGGTGCGAAACCCGCACAGTGCAAAGTTCTTCTTTGCGGAAAATCACCTGAGAGGTGCGAAAATCGCACAGTGCAAAGTTCTGCCTTTGCGGAAAATCACTTTCTTAGGTAGAATTCCGCCATGGAGAAGATGATTTATAAAATCCCGCTGAGCTCATTCTCGCTCATTTCTTAACCAAATTACTCGTCGTCTGTTGCATTAGGATCGTTGAGAGTTGTAGAATCGATCCATACCAGTCTTCGATCTCTGCCTGAGAAAGAACATCGATTAGAGCACAAATATTTGTCGAGTTAGTATCTACAACCTACCCAAAATAATGAGACCTCAGAACAACCCGCCCGGCTAAGAGAAGGAAAGGCAATTACAGGGAAACCCGACAAAGATAGCCTACCTAAGAAAGACTTAGACCTAGACTTAGACAAGACTAGACCTGACTATATGACTCCAAAATCCTCCATTTTGACAGCATGGGTACAGGATGAAAAGTGGGGCAACAGCTGGCTCCGACTGGGGACTTGGGTAGATTAAACCCAATCGAGGGACTCAGTATCTCTGGTTTTGCAAGGAATAACAAAAGGCGGCAACGCAGGAACACCAACAAAAGAAAGAAAAATAGGAAAGAAACAAAAGCAAGGGAAAGGAAACTAACCTAAGGAACGCAAAGAAACAGAACAAAACTATGGTACATTACAGGGGTTACCTATTTTCAATCTGCAATTTGATAAAGCTTCAAATCCTGACCGTTGAAGGTCAGTGGTAACACTTCACCATCTTGATACACCAGTTTGAAATAATTGTTATCAAATGCCTGGTAGATTATGAATGGGCCTTTCCACAGGGAATCAAACTTCTTATGCATCCCTTTGGGAGCGCTTTGCTTATCCCACAATAACACACTATCACCCACCATGAATTTTTGTGGTCTCGCCTTTCTGTCATATAGCTTCTTCACTCGCAGTTGATGCCGAGTGATGTGATCTACTATCTCCGCTCTCTCCTCTTCTAGTTTTGTCAGATACAAGGTCCTCTTCTCTAATCCATCTCTGAACGTACCATCTTCAATCACCTTTCTGAGCTTGTTGGTAGCCAATTCTAGAGGTAATGGAGGGCTCACTTCAGTGCCATAAACCAACTCAAAATGTGATACACCAATTGCCCTCTTTGGCGTCACCTTGTCCACCCATAACACTTCATGCAGCTTTTTATGCCAGTTTCTTTGATTATCTTCCACCGGCTTCTTAATAATATTCACCAAATTCTTATTGCTGGATTTGGCCTGGCCGTTTCCCTATGGGAATTAATCTAAGGAATGGCTAATAGTGATTCCATATTCGAAGCAAAAACTAGTAATCTCAGCTGA